>SJXQ01008448.1:458072-497468 GCA_006408695.1 Aepyceros melampus
ATCAAAAATGTCTCCCGATATTGCCCCAGCTGAAGCCCTGAGTTTAGACCTCTACTCTGTGGGCCTCTATCTGTATCCTGCCGGTAAGGGTCAGAACACTGGCTTCTAGGCCCAAGATCTCCGGCGGCCTCCTTCCTCTCTGGGCTGTTTCCTCCTCCGCACTTGGCGGGAGCTAGAGGAGAGCTTGCAGTCAAGTTCATTGCTAGCCAGGCTCCCGCCTCCTGCCTTGGCCAAGCACTCCGAGGCAGCGGTGGTGGTGGTGGTGGGGATGGGTGCCGGCAGGGACTGAGGTTCAGGTGCTCACCTGTTCAGGAAGATGCTGCTGACATCGTCATGCGTGATGGGGGGCTTCTTGGAGCTGGCGGCCATCCGCAGCGGGCGCAGGAAGTTGTTCACCAGGATGTGCAGCTGCTGCACGTACTCGGCCTCGGCCTCCAGCATGCTGAATACCACCTGGTTCCTCTTGCGCATGCTGTCTGCGTGCGGCGACCGGATGTAGTCCTGGATGATGGTCTTCCACTTGCGCCGGCATAGCCAGCCCCGCAGGAAGCTCTGCACCTGGGTGCCGAGACCAGGGGGGAGAGCTGCCCATCAGCCTCCGCTGCCTGGGTCCTTCCAGGACCAAGGCTCTGTCATCCCCTGCACTTAGGGAAAGAGCTCAGGCAAAGGTAGGCCTGGTGCCCCTGCCTGCATGGTGCTGGGCGTGACCTCGGGGCCCTCTATGTCCACTTTCCATCTGTGCCCTGAGGCTAAGGAGATGATGCCTGGACTCAAAGTGTGGTTCCCAGCCAGGCAGCTTCAGCATCTCCTGAGATTCTGTTAGAAATGCCAACCCCAGGCCCCACCCCAGACCTCCGTGTTCAAACCAGGTCCTTCAGGTTGCTCTGGTAGCAACCCCAGATAGAGGGAAAATGTGGCTCCAAGTCCCCACCATGGAAGGGGCCTCGAGAAGAGAGAGCTGCCAGGCTGTGCCAAGTGGAGCTCACACTTCTTATCTAATGACTAGGCTGAGAGCCCTGAAGTTCAATTTAAACTTGTCTGGACAGAGGGCGATTATCACATTGAATTGAATATGGCAGATGAGTTCATCTCATGCTTGGACCTCATCAGCAGGCGTCAGAGGCTCTCCTCTGCCTCTGCGGGGAGAAATGAACATGGTGACTTGAGTTGGGCTGCTTGGCTTGGCCTCGTTTTGGCGAGAACTTGGGAAGGGCCTTGATTCCCAGACTCAGAGGACTGTGTGAAGATCTGTATGCTTCCAGTCAAGGCTCCTCACCATTCCTGCTGCTGAGTTGTGGGCAAGCTCAGGTGTTGCACGGGGAGGGCCCAGGGCCCCAGGAACAAAGGTGCTGCATGGTGCTGGGTCAGAGGGGGGATCCTGGGGATCCAGGGGCTGCCTGTTGAGGTGCTCATCAAAATACTCTCAGCTGAAAAGGGCACTGGCCATGAACAGCAAGTGCAGCCTTCCGAGTGCAGACTTGTGGCCAGGGCCGTCTGCCCTGGGGACGAGCGGCTTGACCTTGTCACAACAGCTCTCTCTGAAGATAGGAAGCCTCTCTGGATAAAGTGGAGGGGCTTGCTCAGAGGCCCCAGAAAGGTGACAATAAAAGGAGGACAGTGCATTTCAGCTGAACTTAACAAAATGTTCCCACCAGAATGGCTGTCAAAATGGGGCGGGAAGTCCAGTGGCGCCATGAAAGAGAAGGCAGGCCAATGCATCCCTGTGTGGGTAGGGCTTGGCTCAGACCCCTGGTGGCACTGGTGGCAAGTCCCAATGTCCATAGGGTACCAGGGGGTCCTATGGATCATAGGTGGGCAGGCACCTGTGGCACTGGTGGCAAGTCCCAATGTCCATAGGGTACCAAGGGGTCCTATGGATCACAGGTGGGCAGGCATCTGGCTTAGGGCCAGCAAACACTGTGGGTAGGAGGCAGGCCTGGGGCTGCGAGACCTCCTGCTTTTCCAAGAGATGGTGTGTCCCAGTGACAGAAGATGAGGGCTCTGGAGCTCAGCGGCCGGGGTTTAAATGTCGCTTTGCCAATACTGGCTGTGCGACCTGAGCAAGTCACTTTGCCCTTATGGGCTCCTGTACCCTCATCTGTGAAATGCAGACAATAATCAAACTTCAGAGGGCTCTCAGTTCGGAAAAGATTAATCTGCATACATCTCCTAGAATAGTGTCTGGCACATGGAAAGTGCGTAAGGGATGTTAGCTCTTTCTATTTCTGAGTAACCAGAAATACAGACTTTTTTTTAATGCGAAATGTTTAGCGTTTACAGCACCGGCAACACATTAAAAAGGGGGGAAAAACACCGTATGGGCTAAAAACCCCAAACACGCTGGGAGGCTGAACTTGGCCTGTGGGAAGCCAGTTTGCAATTTCTGGTCTGTATGGTGCTGGAGTCCCTTTATGCTCTTGACAAGGAGGGTTTTCTGGTTTCGTTTGTTTTTCTTAGGGTGAGTCAGGCTCCCCTGCTTCAAGTCTGGCCAGCTGCAAACACAGACCATGTCCTTCCCCTGCACAGGGTGGCCCACAGCACTGGTCAGTATCCCCGCCACTGGGCAGCTTTCTGGTACCCCCTGAGATGTCCACCCCTCCTGGACTCCACCAGAGTAAAACCAGCTGGACCGACCCTGGTGCGTCCCAGAGGTCGGTTCCCCATGCTGACCTCTGCTGGGGACTGAAGGGTACAGCTGGGAGAGGCAGTGTTTGCAAGAGAGTGGCTGGGGTGAGGGGGGCCGAACAGGCATGCAAGGTTTGGAGGATGGAAGAGTGGCCTGGGGTCTCGCTGAGGCTGCCCAGGGTGGTGAGGAAAGCTCTCAGCTATGAGTCTCACAGCCTGGGCTCCTGCCCTGGCTCAATCCACTCTTTCATCTTTTGGGGCCTGGGTTTTCCTATCTATCAAATGGGCTGAACGACCCTACCTCACAGAGACAGCCCGAAGAAAAGGCTTGAGGAGGTGCTGGTCGGAGGTGAGGGCTATTGGTTCTGCCTTTGGAGTGGAAGTGGAAGGCCACACTGGGAGCAGGGGGACAGCAGGTGGGCACGGGGCTGTGCCGGGGCTGGGTTCTCTAAAGAGGACCGGGGCAGCTTCGCCAGCCCTGAGGGATGGTACAGACCTTCTTGATTTTTTTGATGTCACTGTCTTCGTCGTTGGGAGTGACGGTCTGGGTGGACTGGATGCGCTCATTGTCCTTGAGCAGAGATGCGATCTGCAACAGAAACATGGATCAACTGCTGCAGGTGGGGGCACTGCGGCAGTGGGCGGAAGTCCCACCCCTCCAGGCACCACCAGGCGCAGCGTGGTGGGCAGGTGCCCTCCCACACACTCCATGAGGCCAGAGGTACTGCAGCTCCTGTCCACCCGAGGTTACAAGCCAGACATCTGTGAGTGAGCGCTGGACCTGGTGCCCGTCCACCCAGGTCCAGGGCAGCTGGGATCTGACTGAGTGACCCTGGGCGGGGCACCCTCAGGGCTGCAGGCAATCCCTTTGTAATCTGGGAGCTTTGGTCCAAATCTGTGATCATCTTCCTTACTTCCTAAACCTTCAGTCCCTTTATCTTCGAATTTCTATTGTGGTAAAATAGATATAAAATTTACTGTTTTAACCGGTTTTAAGTGCACAGCTCAGTAGCATCAAGTTCATTCACACTGCTGTGCAACCATCTGCTCCATCTGTCTCCAGAACTTTCTCATCCTCCCCAACTCTGTCCCCATTTAAACACTAACTCCTCAGCCCCTGGCACCCACCATTCTACTTTCTGTGAATCTCATGTCTCTAGGTGCCTTGCCTAAGTGGAATCGGACGGTATTTGTCTACCTGTGTCTGCCTTATTTCACCAGCATAACGTTCCCCTATTTCATACCAGGTGTCAGACTTCCCTTCCTTTGTAAGGCTGAGTAATATCCACTGTATTGTTGTTTAGTTGCTCAATAGTGTCCAACTCTTTGCAACTCCATGGACTGTAGTATGCCAGGCTCCTCTATCTATGGGCTTTTCTAGGCAAGAATACTGGAGTGGGTTGCCATTTCCTTCTCCAGGGGATCTCTCTGATCTAGGGATCAAACTGTTCTCAAGCACTGACGGTGGATTCTTTACTGCTGTGCCACCAGGGAAGACTATTTTGCGATCCATCCATCCATCAATGGACACTTGGGTAGTCTCTTTGTTTTTTCAAACAAAACTGTCCTGGAACCACAGCAGGACTTCAGTTGGAAGCACTGCTGGCTTGCCTGTCCCCTCCTGGGACAACTCTGAAGGACTTCTCTGACTTGGAGCTCTCTTTGGAACACAGCCTGGGAACTGCTGGCCTAGAAAAATGGAATAGCCCTTCAAACGAGCGTTGGAGCTGAGCTAAGAATCTATATTTGCCAGATTTGGGATCAGACAGGTCTGCCCAGCTGCAAGAATAAAGCCAACATGGTGTCGTCCAGAAGAGGCGCCTTAAGCCACACTGTGGCCAGGGGGCCTCAGGCACTCCTCAGGTGGACAGGCTAACGAACGGTGCAGCCTCCCTGGTGGGGCTCCTTCACACCACCCCAGAGTCTGCAATTTTCTGCTGGGGATCCCTCACTAGGGTTCACAGGGCTTCGAACTTTCCTGTGAAAATGTTGGCATGCATATATACTAAGTCACTTCAGTCATGTCCAACTCTTTGCAACTCTATGGACTGTAGCCCGCCAAGCTCCTCTGTCAATGGGATTCTCCAGGCAAGAATACTGGAGTGGGTTGCCATTTCCTCCTCCAGGGAATCTTCTCGACCCAGGGATTGAACCCGTGTCTCTTGGTCCCCTGCAGTGGCAGGCGGATTCTTTACCACTAGTGCCACGTGGGAAGCCCAAAAATGCTGATACTGCCTGTGTATTCCATCATGACTATGGTATCTATGAGGGAAGGACCACACCATTTCATTCATTTGTGGGTTCTGGGTGTCTAGCGTGGGGTTGGCGGCTGACAACTGATATTCATTGGCTACAGAAATAAGTCAATTAGAGAAGGGTCAGAACCACAGCAGCGACAAAAACCTTAATCGCAGGAAAACGCCACAGTCACTGAGCCCCACACAGCCCAGGGGACTCCACAAACACCGCCACAAAGCCTCCGCTCTCTTCAGAGCACGTGGCTTTGTCCCCTCAAGGCCACTTGCTGAACTGCAGAATGAATGGGCTCTCACAATTGAGCGAATTGAGCACTCTGAAAGCAAAATGGAACAGTTACCCGCTCTCCACTCGCGGGTTGCTAAAATTACCCCAGCCTATGCTTGAAGAGCGGCTGAAAATATCTAACTGAGACATATTCAGTGCCGACACAGGCTTTTCTTCTCCCCCTCCCACCCCCCACCTTTTCTTTCGATTCTCTGGGAACATCTGCACAGTGAAATAAAGGCTGGTTCTTTGATCTGTATTTTAAAGGGCTGAGGAACACATGCGAACACACACACGCACAGGCAGGCTCTTAGAGAGATGAGAGATGCAGGAATGCCCAGTCAATCCCCACATTTGACCTGATTATTATCACCTTCTGCTTTCTTTGCCACTTTTGAGCTTTGCACGTGGAACTATTTTTTTTCTTTAGCATGGTGGGTTGTGTGTGTGCGTGTGCTGTATGTGTGTGTGTCTGTCCTGTATTTAAACCTGGCACTTATCTCAGAAAGAGGCATTCCAGGACATCCACTCAGCAGGGACCAGGGCAAAAAATAGATGCAATTAGGTCAGGCGCTATGCTGCATGCACAGTAGCACTGGCAGCCTTGGAGCCTCTGTTCAAGGATCAGCAGGTCCAGGGTTGGGGGCAAAGCTCTAGTGAGGGAGTTGCAAGCCTGGGACCCTGCACAAGTCCTGGGCTGTGGCCCATCTTTGCCTAGAGCGAGGGTCAAGTAAGCCCACGGAGGCAGCCTTTCTCCGACTCTGGCAGGTCTCTTCTGGAGATGGCTCTGCTTTGGACCTTGGTTTGCTTGCTAGACGTCCAGGGTCTGCTCAGTTGACCCTTGTAGATGAAGGCCACGCAGGGTGGGGACTTTGGCTCATGCCCACCTCACTGGCTAGAGTCTAGCTTCGGCTGCTTGACCAGGCTCAAAGCCAGGTGTCTCTGCTGGACCCTGCCCACTCGCCACTGGTGGTCTGGTTTCCTGATCCATCAGAGGAAAACCCCGCTTGTCACCCCAACTTTGAGACACAGTGCATCAGCTTCTGCCCCATCCTGCTCGCTTCTCAAGAGGCAGTGTCTTTAGTCCAGAATGCATTTAGTCAGAGCAGTCATTCGCGGTGGAATTAACCCAGGTGTTTTCCTCTTTGTTACCTGCCAAGGTTTTACTAAGACCTTTGTAATTCTTGTTTTTCAGATAGCTGCCACACAGCTCAGGTCTTCCTCCCCCTTTTTTTTTCCTTAAGTTTTTATCTTGTCTAGAGACATGTGGGATCTAGTTCCCTGTGCATGTGCGCTTAGTCACTCAGTCTTGTCCGACTCTATGGGACTCTATGGACTGTAGCCTACAAAGGTCTGTATAGTCAAAGCTATGATTTTTTCTAGTAGTCATGTATGGATGTGAGAGCTGGACAATAAAAAAGGCTGAGCACTGAAGAATTGATGCCCCTGCATTTTGGGGGCTTCCCTGGTGGCTCAGATGGTAATGAATTTGCCTACAATGTGGGAGACCGGGGTTCGATCCCTGGGTCAGGATGATCCCCTGGATAAGGGAATGGCAACCCACTCCAGTATTCTTGCTCAGAGAATCCCATGGACAGAGAAGCCTGGTGGGCTACAGTCCATGGGGGTCACAAACAGTCATACATAACTGAGCAATTAACACACACATTGTGACCTCCTGGTGAGATGAGGCCGTGAGAGGCGATCATATCATCGTGTGGAGGTGTGAACAGCTGGCGAGGGGCATCTAAGGGCTGAGAGTCAGCATCTCTCAGGTAAATGAGAATTGCTGGGATGCTGTTAAAGTGCAGGTTCTGACTCGGGATATCTGGGTGGGACCCCAGGTTCCGCATTTCTGATGGGCCATATCATACTTTGAGTAGTGAACGTCTAGAAGACTTAACCTAGCAAGACTAGAAGACTAGTTCTAGAAGTTTTAGAAGACTTAATCAGCCTCCAGATGGCCATGGCAGGCAGAAGGAAGGGATTGTCTTGGAGCTGACCCTAGCCCACACTCTGAGGACTTACCAGCCACGCTCTGTCCCCACACCTGCCCCCTTAGTCCATGTGGTTGTCAGCAGAGTAACCAGGAGCTTGCCGATCAATGACGTCACTTGATCTTCACAACCTTGTCAGCTAGCAATAAAAAGCCTATTCTTCAGAAAGAAGGCTGAGCGCCAAAGAATTGATGCTTTCGAATTGTGGTGCTGGAGAAGACTCTTGAGAGTCTCTTGGGCAGCAAGGAGATCAAACCAGTCAATCTTAAAGGAAATCAACCCTGAATATTCATTGGAAGGACTGATGCTGAAGCTGAAACTCCAATACTTTGGCCACCTGATGTAAAGAGCTGACTCACTGGAAAAGATCCTGATGCTGGGAAAGATTGAAGGCAGGAAGAGAAGTGGAAGGCGGAGGATGAGATGGTTGGATGGCAACATTGTCTCAAAGGACATGAGTTTGAGCAAACTCTGGGAGATAGTGAAGGACAGGGAAGCCTGGTATGTTGCAGTTCTTGGGATCACAAAGAGTTGGATACGACTTAGCAACTAAACAACAACATAGACAGAGGTGCAGAGAGACTGGGGGACTTGCTTCAGGTTGCAGCTGTTACGATGCAGAGGTGGGCTTTGAACCCAGATCTGACCACCCGACCTTTCCACTGGGCCAGCATCACTGATTTCAAGTTTGGGGCTGGTACAGTGTTGCTGAGAGTGGGTCCCTCCTGCCCACCCTGTGTCTCCCTGAACCTGGGGAGCACGGGTGTGAGGTTGGAGGCCAGGGTCCCTGGCCAGCCTCCTCTGCTCCCGGGGCTGCGGTCACCTCTGCCTTCAGTCGCTCGATCTCCACCTCCCCGTCCTCGATCTGCTGCCGAAGCTGCTTGGCCACTGTCTTCTCGGTCTCCACGATCTGCAGCAGGTGCAGGTACTTCTGCATCAATGCCTCGTGCTCTGTGGCCAGGGTCCGGTAGCTGCGGACAGAGGGAGAGGGCAGGTAGGGCACTGCACCCCCAGAAGCCGGCTGCCTCTCTGGGTCACCAATGACCTCCCACTTAAGCTGAGGGTACACTGTTCAGTCTGGAATCTACTGACATGACCTTACAGGTTCCCTGGAGGCAGCTGGTCAGTGGTGTGCCTGCTTAGAGACAGTGGCTTTTGTCACAAACTCAGAAGCCACTTCACACAAGTTTTTTAAGTCCCTGAGAACTTATGAGGGAGACCCTCATGGCAAAATGGGACAATAATTCCTTCCCTACAAGCCCCTAGGATGGAGATGAGGATCCCAGGAGGCTGAGGGCAGGGAAACAGCTTTGCTCTAGGAGAGGGGCTATGTGACGGAGGCGGTGGGCAGTGAAGACCAGTCCCTTGATGGTGTCAGAGAAGGAGGCTCTGCCCAGCGGTGCTCTGAAGGGGCGGGGAGGGGTGGTGGGAAAAGCTGGCAGCTTCTCTTCAGGGGAGTGGCAGGGGCAGAGGGTGGGCAGAGGACCCGGAGCCCGTGCCTGGAGGAAAACACCTGATCCTCAAATCAAAGCTCCATGCTTGTTCCCCCATCCCCTTCTAGAGGTAAACAACAAGCTACAAGAGAGAACTCTTTGGTTAAAATGAGGCTTTGGTACGTCTCTTATAATGAATTTAAACTAGAATATCAGGTGTTAATGTTTTCCCAACTTCCCAAGAGGCTTAATTATCTTGACTTGCAAGGGAAATGCAGTCGAGAACAGGAAGGACTCCGTTTTCACACTGCTGGTCTCTCCTCCTTGCTCCACCAGTGTGAAAATTCAGAGCCTTTATCAGTTTGTTCTTAGTGGTGCTTCAAAACTGGGATCTGGAGTCTTACTGGCAGGATGGTTTGGTCTGTTTTTGCCTCCCTTTCTTCCCTTCCCCTGTCTTCGCTGCCTGCCTCCCTTGCCTCCTCCTCCCCCAGTTTTCTGTTTAAAAAAATGTTTTATTGGAGTATAACTGCTTTACCGTGTTGTGTTAGTTTCTGCTGTACAGCAAAGTGATTCATCTATATGTATACATATATCCCCTCTTTTTTGGAGTTCCTTCCATTTAGGTCACCGCAGAGCACTGAGTCGAGTTCCCTGTGCTGGCCAGCAGGTTCTCGTTAGTCATCTGTTTCATACATAGTAGTGTACACATGTCTATCCCAATCGCCCAGTTCCTCCCCGTGCTCCTGCCCCTTTGGCGTCCGTAAGTTTGTTCTCTATATCTGTGACTCTATTTCTGCTTTGCAAATAAGTTCATCTGTACCATTTTTCCAGATTCTACATATAAGTGATATTATATGAAATTTGTTTTTCTCTTGCTGACTTACTTGACTCTGTATGACACACTCTAGGTCCATCTGCACTTCTGTGCAGCACCGTCTTTATAGACTCACAGATTCTCAGAGCTGGGAGGAAACTCAGGAATCACAAAAGGCCAACTGTCTCATTTTATAAACAAAGAAACTGAGGCCCAGAAAAGGGAAGTGACTTGCCCCCCTGAATGACAGTTAGTCACTGAGCATTGAAGCTGGAGCTGGAATCGCACCAAGTTCCTGAAGAGTCAGGTCTGCGCTCTCCACGTGGCCGTCCGGTTTCCATCTAGTTCTCCTTACTGAGCTCCAGACCACAAGCCACACTTGGTGTTACATTTTATACATTGCTATACAGACACATAGCCCAGTGGCATCCCGTAATACTAGACTACTATGCATACAGTGGCAGAGTACATTGTGTCTGTCTCTGTTCCTATAATATGTGCTTATTTTTGTACATACCTTGTTTCTACTATGTTGCGTCAAAGTGAAAGTGTTAGTCGCTCAGTGGTCTCTGACTTTTTTGTGGTCTCATGGACTGTAGCCTGCCAGGCCACCATGGAAGTCCTAGGGCCCGCCAACCTGGTCCACAAATTAAAGATGCCTCTGCAAACACATCTAGACCTGCATGCTCGGTGCCAGCCTGGACCCTGCTGGCTTCTCTCAGCCCTTCAGTCTGTGCTGTGGTTGTCCACCCGCATAGCATCTGACTTGAAGAGCTTCTGGGCGGCCATGACTTCTGGGTCGACACCAGCCAGGGACAGCTCACTGTCCTCTGCAGGTATCTCATGGGCCAAAATGACCACATCTCTTAGACAACCTAACTGTAGCCTCAGCGGCTAGTTTTTATCTTCCCCTTAAATGTGCTGGCGCAAAGCAAAAAAGCCTCTGTCCGAGTCCAGTGAGGCCTTGGCAAGAATTGAGGAGTCAGCATTGGTTTGGGACTTCTGGTCTCTCCTTTTTCTTCGTCCAACCTCTCTTCCCATTCTCTTTGAAAATAAAACTTTCCCTCAGAAAAGGATCAGACGGTGCTCCTCTGTGAATGTGTTGCTCACTCAGTCATGTACAACCCTTTGCAACCCCATGGACTATAGCCTGCCAGGCTCCTCTGTCCATGGGATTCTCCAGGCAAGAATACTAGAATGGGTTGCCATTTCCTTCTCCAAGGGATCTTCCTGACCCCAGGGATCTAACCATGCCTCCTGTACTGGCAGGCAGATTCTTTACCAGTGAGTCACCTGGGATACCCACTCTTTGGCATAGGTGACCTTAAGATAGGGAGATTCTCTAAGTGGGCCTTATCTAATTACATGAGCCTTTATTTTATTTATTCATCTAATTTATGCAATATTTATTTGGCTGTACTGGGTCTTAGTTGCAGCCCTGAGGCATGTCAGATCTTAGCTCCCCGACCAGGAATCAAACCAACATCCCTTGCATTAGAAGGCAGTGTCTTAACCACTGGACCACGGGAGAAGGCCCCACCTGAACCTCTTAAAATGGAGAGTTTTCTCTGGCTGGTCACAGAAGGAGTGGTCAGAGATTTGGGGCTGGAGAACGATTTGGTGAATCACTGTTGGCTCAAGGATGGAGGGGATCACATGGCACGGAATGCCAGACTGCTGCGCTACAGGATGGAGCTGAGAGCATTCCCTGACCACCAGCCAGCAGGGATGCGCTCCCATAAGGAACTGACTCTTGCCAACAATAGGAGTGAGCTTGGAAGCAGAGACATCTCCAGAACTTTGAGGTCAGAAGTTTGCCTCCTTGATTTCAGCCCATGACCTCTGTGCAGGACCACAACCAAGTCTCAGTCCAGACTTCTGACCACAGAACTGAGAGAAACGGGTATGGTTTTAAGCTGCTAAGTTTGTGGTCATTTGTTCTGCAGCAGTAGAGAACTAAAACACGATAATAGACATAATTTGTTTTACAAATTTGAGAGGAATTTGGGAATGGGAAGCACAGACCGTAAATGTACAGTTTGATTGAGGTGGACAAATGCATATGCTCTGATTGAGATAAAGAAATCCCCAACATCCCAGAATTCCCCTGTGCCCCTCCTCATCAATCCACACGCCGGAAGTAGCTACTGTTTGGATTTCTGTCACCACAGTTTAGTTCTGTCTGTGTTATCAGAATTCCAGATAACAGGAATCAGACAGCATGTACTGTCTTGTGTCTGGCTCTTTTACTCCACATCCTGGCTATCTGTTTTGTTACACATATGTGCAGTGGGTTCCTTTTTATTGTTGATTGGTATTCCATCGCAAGGATGTATCAAGGTTCTTTCCTACATCTGCCTGTTGATAGACACCTCAGTTATTTCTAGTTTGGGGGCTATTGTGAATAAAGCTGCTAAGGAAATTTGCATGCAAGAATTTCTGTGGATGTTTTTTATTTCTCTCGAGATAAATACTAGGAAGTGGAACTGCTGGGTCACAGAGTAGGTATATGTTTCACTTTTAAAGGAACTGCCTAACAATTTTTCAAAGTGGTTGAACCACTTTATGCTCCCACCAGCATCGTGTGATTTATAGTTACCCTATCCCCTCTCCAATGCGGGAGACCTGGGTTTGATTCCTGGGTTGGGAAGATCCCCTGGAGAAGGAAATGGCAATCTACACCAGCACTCTTGCCTGGAAAATCCCATGGGCGGAGGAGCCCGATAGGCTACAGTCCCCGGAGTCGCAAAGAGTCGGACACGACTGAGCGACTTCACTTTCACTTTGACATCCCCTCTCCAGCATTTGCTACTATCAGTCTTTATTTTTTTAATTTATTTCTTTGGCTGCGTCAGGTCTTAGTTGTGGCAGGGGAATCTTTGTTGGGTCATTCGGGATCTTTCACTGTGGCACACAGACTCTCTAGTTTGGCTCGCAGGCTTAGTTGCCCCTCTGTGTGTGAGATCTTAGTTCCCCAACTGGGGATCAAACCCATGTCCCTTGCATTTCAAGGTAGATTCTTAACGACCAAACCACCAGGGAAGTCCCCTTTATGTATACTTCTAACACTTATCTGGGCTTCCCTGGTGGCTCAGCTGGTAAAGAATCTGCCTGCAGTGTGGAAGACCTGGGTTTGTTCCCTGGGTTGGGAAAATCCCCTAGGGAAGGGAACAGCTACTCACTCTAGTATTCTGGCCTGGAGAATTCCATAGGGTCTCAAAGAGTCGGACACGACTTTTTGAAAGTAAAAGTGAGCGACTTTCACTTTCACCACTTATCCATCTTTCATTTATTATTCATTTATCCACTTACCCATCATTTACCACCCACACATACACTCAACATCAACTTCTGTCCATCCATCCTTGTATTCTTGCACTCAACATTTGCTGAGCTCTTGTCTATATAAGGCCTTTGGTCCCTGCTCCCAAAAGCTAACATTTTGTAGAAAAGTAGACATAGAAACACACCGTTATCCACTCAGCCAGAAAGGTCTGCTGCTTGAAGGGGTGAGTCTGGGTGTCCATCCTCCCTGAGAGTACTCAGCCCTGCCGGGGATTGTTAGCTCTGGGGCCACACGCCAGCCCCCAAGTCCATCATTTCCCCCAAACCTAGGAAGAGTCCGTTCAGTATGAAGCTCCCGTTTCTCTGTTGCATGCACTCTCCTTCTGCTCTTCTACCCACCTGGCCCAGTGAATCCCTCCAGACAGGGGCACACATGGATGGGAAGGAGGGAAAGAGCCGGCTAAGAATCTGCACATCCAAGCACAGAGAATTTCAGTCTATAGAGAAAACCAAGGCCCAGAGAAAAGGCAGGACCAGCACATTCCTGCAGCATCCTGTTTAGAACTCAGGTGGTCTTAGCTTTTGGTGACCATAAAACCTTGTGCTTAGCACTCAGTTGTGTCTGACTCTTTGTGACCCCATGGTCTACAGCCCACCAGGCTTCTCTGTCCATGGGATTCTCCAGGCAAGAATACTGGAATGGGTGGCCATTCCTTTCTCTAGGGGATCTTCCTGAACGAGGGATCGAACTCAGGTCTCCAGCACTGTGGGTGGCTTCTTTACCATCTGAGCCACCTGGGAAGTCCTGTAATAAAACCCTAAATCCAATCAAATTGGACTCAGTTCTCCTGGGATAATAAAAGAAGCGGGAGGGCACCCTCCTGTTCCTCTGGGGCACTTGGTTCCTTGTACATCCCGGAGAGGCACATCAGAGCTCCGGGTCTCTAAGGGTGGACCCGTCAAGACGCCCTTCTTATAGCTTCATGTTCCCTCCATGTGCTCCCTCTCCATGTCTTCCCCTCCTGGGGTTTGAGTTTGCCCAGGAGGGGACCCAGTCTCCCTCCTGGACCTTGGGGTGGCCGAGGTGTACCTGGCGTGAGCGATGGCCGCCACCCACTCGTCGCAGTCCTTGGCATCCTCTGTCCTCAGCTCCAAGGCTTTCTGGTTCTCGTGGCTGAAGTTAACCGTGAAATAGTGCTGCCCAAAGAAAAAGAAGACAGCCCCGATTACCAGGGTGATGGGCAGGGAACCAGCAGCGTCTCCTGTCATCCATCTGGCTGCTTTGCAAAACACTCGGCTGCCACATCTGCTAGGCATGCACTCATTATCTCTGATCATCTGAATGCCATTCTATTTAGCAGTTTCAAACTCTGATTAAGGCAGGCTTTGTACAATGTTATAGAACCTATGCTTAGGTTATTGTAAGAAGGAAGCAAAACCCACAAAGCCCTCTTTGCCAATAGACTGCACAAAAGCCAGTTTTAAACCATCAGGTATGCTGGGAGAAAGGCAGAGGAAACACACCAAGAGAGCATCCCCTCTGGCAACTGAGTACCCACTCAATGCAGCATTCATTTCATTCACTCCCTAAAAACATTCTGTGTATTCTACTATGTCTTGGCCTTAGAGCAGAAACAGACAGACCCTAGCAGAGCTCACCAGAAGCCAGCTCTATGTTGGGAGCTGGTGGCCGACTTAGAGCTGGGTCACACAGGGGGCCTGCTCTCCAAGCTGCCAGGGCAGCAAGGACGCCAACAATAGACACACAAGTGTAATATCATTCTATGAACGAATGCCCGTAAAGCTGTTAGAACACCGGAAATCTAGTAAGCCCACATGTTTGATATCATTAATGCAGTGCAATGATCATTACCCTCATGGAGGTAAGAAAAAAGGGTTCAAGGAAAGCCATCCACTGATTCAGCCCAGGAAAACCAGGAGGCCTTCCCAGAGGATGAGGTGTTTCTCCAGGTTTTACTTCAGTCATTGGAAGAACATGGAGGGAGCATGGACATCTAGAGTGCACGGCATGTCCCGGGGTGGGAATAAGGCATGCCAGAGCTGAGGCTTGGGGGGAGGAGGGGCCTGCATGGTGGAACTGAGCAGAAGGACCACTCCCAGGTCTCCAGCTTGAGCACCTTAGGAGGGTGGGATGCCAGAGACTGGAGGAGGCATCGGCAGGATAAAGGGCAGGTGTCAGGGAGTCAAGGGTGGGAGTGGACATGCAGACTGTGTGTGCCTGGAGGATTGTGTCTTTCTGGCTCCAGATAGGAGTCTAGGGTGCCAGCTTCAGGGTGGAGAGGGAAGCTGGGAGCAGACTCGGTCAGAGAGAAGGTGCACAAGCAACGAATTGGGACCCCACCTGCGGAGGCCACCTGGGTCTGGCCCTGGAGGAGAGAGGCTGCAAGGTGCAGAGGGGGCCCCCCCAAACCTGCCTGTTCAGAAGATACCCTGCAGGCCATGATATGGTCTTGCGTCAAGGAGTGCTGTCTCCGTCCCTCCCTCTCCTGCAGCCCGGGCAGCAGGGAGCAACAGCACAAGGGCATAAACTTATTTTTTTGCTTCCGCTGACATTACTGTCTTTCTGTTCATTGTCATTCTTGGTGGCAGCCAGGGGTGTGTGTGCTGCACAGTCAATGTCTCTCGCTCGTTTCTAGGAAACAGATCTGGCTGTAGAATGAAATGTCAGCTGCAGCCACACATAACTGAATTGGGAAGGCTCCGGTGGGCACTCCACGCTCCCTGGAGAGGGGTGGCACATGTAGCTGCAGGCGACAAGCCAGCACGCTGCCCATATCCCCAGGGTGGAGAGCTCACACACGCCTGACTTAACTTCACTCTGTATAATAGGCTCCAGGTTCGAGATCTGGCTATACAATAAAATGCCAATGGAGGGGGTGGAAGGGGCTGCGGAAGGGGCCTCTGGGAACCCTGTGATCTTGCGTATTCCCAAATGCACCAAGTGGAACAGGTCTTGTGATCTGTTGACCACAGATGAATGTGAGGTGCAGAAAAGTCAGGCCACTTGCCCAAGGTCCCATAGCTGGAAAGGAAAGGAGCCAGAATAACACCTTTCCCAGGCACCTACCGTCCACTCAGATCTTAGGCTTGATGCTGGGGTGAAGGATGGAAAAGGCAGGGTCCCTACCTGAAGGCACTTCTGGCCAGGGGAGGCTCAGGATCCTAACTCAGAAACAAGGCCCTCTCAGCTCCACACGGGCTCAGCAGGGCTGCCGGATCCCCAGAGAATCCCCAGAGAACTCAGCACAGTCAGAGCTGGCTGGACTCATCCGTGGCCCTGGCCAATTCCCAGGGCAGGCGTAGTTTCCTTCCCCCCGAAGCCGTGGGGGGACCTGGAGCTGCTCGCCCTGGGGAGGAGCCAGCTGGGCTTGGTGGAGGCCCCCGAGTCTGGCTACTCAGAGCTGCAGCAGGTGGTGGGCTTGGCTGAGGCCCCTCCCTCCCAGCAGAAGCTTCTTTCTAGTTGTGGTACATGTACACAAGGGAATATCACTCAGCCATAAAAGGAACACACACGAGTCAGTTCTACTGAAGTGAATGAGCCTAGGGCCTGTTATACAGAGTGAAGACAGAAAGAGGAAAACAAATATCATATGTTAATGCATATATATGGGATCTAGAAAGATGGTGCTGATGAACCTCTCTGCAGGTCAGCAGGGAGACGCACACCTGGAGGACAGGCTGTGGACACGAGGTGGGAAAGAAGAGCGTGGGAAAGTTTGAGAGAGTAGCACTGGAACGCATGTCCCTGTACGTAGAGTAGGTAGTTGGTGGGCACTTGCTGCATGACGCAGGGCGCTCAAACCAGTGCTCTGTGACAAGCTAGAGGGCTGGGATGGGGTGGGTGTGGGAGGGAGGTGCAAGAGGGAGGGGACATGTGTATACCCATGGCTGATTCATGTTGATGGATGGCAGAAACCAACACAATACTGTAAAGCAATTATCCTCCACATAATAATAAATACTTTTAAACAGAACCTTCTTTCTAAGCAGTCTTGCTTCACGGATAAGCAGATGGCTACCTGCCGCCCTGTGTATGGTAAGCCCCTGCCACCTCACCTTGGCTGGACAGCTGACCGTGAGGAAGGAAGCCGGGAAGGCCACCTCCCTTCTCCTCCCCAGCCCCAGCTTGAGTCTGGCCTTCAGAAACATCTGGCTTTGTTTTTCCTTTTTCTTAAACATCTAAAATTTTATTTATTGTTGGAATATAGTTGCTTTACAATGTTGTGTTAGTTTCTGTTGTACAACAACATGACTCGGCTATATGTATACATATCCCCTCCTTCATGAGCCTCCCTCCTAGCTCCTCATATCCTTTTCATAGAGAAAATTGATGTGTGATGACACTGAGTGACTTGTTTAAGACTGCACAGCATTGGGTTTTCTTTCTTAAATTATTATTTTGTTAATTTTATCTTACTGTAAATGATGCCAGCTGTTCAAAGTGCTATAGTACAAAGACATATAAAGAAAAATGGCATGNCCCACCCCACCCCACCCCACCCCCTAGGTCATCACAGAGCACGGAGCTGAGCTCCCTGTGCTATGCAGCGGCTTCCCACTAGCTGCCTGCTTTACACTTGTAGGGTATACATGTCGGGGCTACTCGCTCAATTCATCACAACCTGTCGGTCCCCTCCTGTGTCCACAAGCTCATTCTCTGCGTCTGCCTAGTTCAGCCCTGCAAATAGCTTCATCAGTACCATTTTTCTAGATTCCACATATGTGCGTTAAGATATGACATTTGTTTTTCTCTTCCTGACTTACTTCACTCCGTAGGACAGTCTCTAGGAGAGTCCTCTGGCTTTCGACAGCTGCTGATACTCAGTTCTCGGTCCCTCAGACCAGAGACAGGGCTCCCAGAGGCCCCTTCCCCAGCTCCTCGCACCCCCTCCACCGCGAGCTGCCAGCTCACCCCTCTGTCCGTCCCACGCTGTGTGGCCTGGCATCTGTCCCCATTGCTGCTGTTCTAGTTCAGGTCCTGGGACCTTTCTCCCACAAGCATCCTGCATCTCTCTTCCTTAGAGATAGCACCTAGACCCTGAAGAACCGACCGGCTAGAAGTGCAGGTGAAGTGGCCCGCTGGCTGGAGGGACGTGCATATGGCCACAACAGCAGGCAAGACCCACTGCATCTCCTAGGAAGCTGGCTACAGATGCCACGGTGAGCTCTGGAGAACTTGCAGAGCATCTTCAGGGCAGAAACCAAAGGGCCTGCAGGGCTGGTAGCTGGGGGTGGGGTTGGTGGTGCTTGGCCGTAGATAAAGAGGAAATCGGAGGCCCTGGGCATCAGGCCACGTTCTCAGCACACATTATCACCTCAACCCCAGGTGTGAAATGGATCACCTCCACTTACCTGAGGAAGTGGAGGCAAGCACGGTGGTTTGCCCAAGGTCACCAGCCAGGAAACGGCCCAGCTGAGCCAGGACTGGGGGCTGCCCCGGGCTGGAATGTAGGTGCTTCAGATGACTGGAGTGTTCCCTCTGTGCTTGTAAACCTCTCCACTACAGCTGGCCTGTACAACCACGGTGCCTGACTGACTGGTAGAAAGTGTTCACTAAGGGAAAGTAAAACTTCCACGTGGCAGTTCTGAGTCATCACCCCACCCGACTTCAGGCAGCCAAATAAATGAGACTTTGCTGGATGTTGGACTTGGGAGATGAGGGAAGAGGGACTA
Source organism: Aepyceros melampus (assembly GCA_006408695.1). Lineage (NCBI taxonomy): Eukaryota > Metazoa > Chordata > Mammalia > Artiodactyla > Bovidae > Aepyceros > Aepyceros melampus. The sequence continues at coordinate 476,444 of SJXQ01008448.1, forward strand.
TACACAGAAATGGAGACAAAGGACAAGGGAGAGTGGAGGGAAGCACACAGGGAGAGACAGAAGGAAAAGCACACGGGGACACAGAGCCTGAGAGAGGAAGTGCAATTTGCTGTGAAAGAACAAAACCCACACGTAGGGTGAGAATGGGTGAGCCAGAAGCTGCAGGAAGATGCTAAGAAAGAAGGGTGTTTTAGATGCTTTGTTGTGTTAGTTGTTCAGTCATGTCCAACTCTTTGTAAGCCCATGGACTGTAGTTCACTGTAGCCCACCAGGCTCCTCTGTTCATGAGATTCTCCAGGCAAGAATACTGAAGTGGGTTGCCATTCCCTTCTCCAAGGGGATCTTCCCGATCCAGTGATCAAACCTAGGTCTCCTGCATTGTAGGCAGATTCTTTACCATCTGAGCAACCAGAGAAGGCCAGATACTAAATAATTTATTTATTTGATTGTGCCAAATCTTCCTTATGGCATGTGAGATCTAGTTCCCTGAATGAGGGATGGAACTCAGGCCCCTTGCATTGGGAGTGTGGAGTCTTAACCACTGGACCACCAAGGGAGTTCCCAAAATAGGTGACTTCTTGGCCTGTATGGGTTGCTGTGGACTTTGGAGCAAAAATGTGATGATTGTCCAGCCCTGAGGCACTATAGCAGCTCAGGGCAACATCAAAGGAACAACTGCCCATCTCGTGGGTAGATGCACTGCCGCATAGCAAGAAACAGGCTGGTTCCTCCTCAAAGGATGCTCAGGACTGACCTTCCATCCTTGGCGGGTTGCCATCACCCCACCCCACCCCCACCCCTGGATGCCAACACTTGGGCTGGGCTACCCACGGGTGTACACGAGAGACAGGTGCCAGGTGAGAGTGGCTGGCCTGGTATGCCTGAGCCTGAAACTCTGCCCTGAGGGTGGCCCTCAGGACCCAGGGTGAGGCTGCTTCCCATCACTGCATCCTCAGTGGGGAGTGGGGCTGCCTCTGGCTTGGCTGCTCCGAGGAGCTCACCTCTTGGTTCTTGGAGCAGGAAAAATACCATCTCCCCTTCTCTCTGGTTCTTCTATCTTGTTCTTTTTTTTTTTTTCAGCTGCACCATGGCTCAGCGATAAAGAACCTGCCTGCCAATGCCAGAGATGTAGGAGACTCTGGTTCAATCCCTGAGTCGGGAAAATCCCCTGGAGGAGGAAATGGCAACCCACTCCAGTATCCTTGTCTGGGAAATCCCATGGACGGAGGAGCCTGGGGGGCTACAGTCCATGAGGTCACAAGAATCAGACATGACTTAGCAACTGAACTATCATGAGGCATGTAGATCTTAATTCCCTAACCAGGGATAGAGCCCATGCCCTCTACACTGGAGGGCAAAGTCTTAACCACTGGACCACCAAAGAAGTCACCTAATCTTGTTATTTCCATTGTTCTCTGTCTCTTGTCTCCTTTTGAACCTCTGCACCTCTCTCCCTGTGTCACTCTTGCTGCCTCTCTCCTTTCTACTCCTCCAAGTCCCTTCACCCCTTCTCCCAGCCTCTGTCCACATGGCAAGTGAGATCACCTGGCCACAGCTGCATCACCAGTCGCAGAAACCAGTCCACATATGGAGCCCCTGAATTCCCTGAGTTGCTCAGGCTCCTCTTGCTCAGGCTGGTGACTGGCTGCTTCCAGGGTTAGGGGCTCCTCTTTCTTTCTCTGCCCTGCCCAGGAAGCCCAGACACACGTCCTCGGGTCATGACACACTCTCCCTTCCCTAAACTCCTTTCTGCTTGGTTTGGGTGTTTAGGGACAGACTTTCTTGATGCCAGAGAATTATGACCTGCGACAGGGGCCTGGGCTTAGGCAGGAATGGGGGACCCACTGCCCTGCTTTGGTTCCAGATCCTGGGGTAAGACCTTGTTTGGAGTTCTGTAACCACCATAGAGAACCAGAGAGTGCTCCACTGCCAGTGACCCCCTGAGGATCTCACAGGCTTGTAGTCCAGAAGGCAGATGGAGTGTCTCTGGGCATTCTGGGTAAATGCTATCAATATCCATCTTTTCTAGGGATGACCAGCGACCCTGGTTCTACTTAGCCTCTCCCTCGCCTCCTGCCTATCCCAACTGGCTTGGAGGACTTCTGCACCTTCACAGGATGTAGAACATGGGGAAACCACTGACAGGTGCAATGACCAACCATCCCAGTTGACCTGGGACTATAGATCACAACAAACTGTGGAAAATTCTTCAAGAGATGGGAATAACAGACCACCTTACCAGGCTCCTGAGAAATCTGTATGCAGGTCAAGAAGCAACAGTTAGAACTGGACAGGGAAAAACAGACTGGTTCCAAATTGGGAAGAGTATGTCAAGGCTGTATATTGTCACCCTGCTTATTTAACTTCTATGCAGAGTACATCATGTGAAATGCTGGGATGGATGAAGCACAAGCTGGAATCAGGATTGCTAGGAGAAATATCAATAACTTCAGATACACAGATGACACCACTCTTATTGCTGAAAGTGAAGAGGAACTAAAGAACCTCTTGATGAAAGTGAAAGAAGAGAGTGAAGAAATTGGCTTAAAACTCAACATTAAAAAAACTAAGATCATGGCATCCGGTCCCATCACTTCATGGCAAATACAGAGGGAAACAATGGAAACAGTGACAGACTTTACTTTTTTGGGTTCCAAAATCACTACAGATGGTGACTGCAGCCATGAAATTAAAAGACACTTGCTCTTTGAAAGAAAAGCTAAGACCAACCTAGACAGCATACTAAAAAGCAGAGATAATACTTTGCCAACAAAGGTCCATCTAGTCAAAGCTATGGATTTTCCAGTGGTCATGTATGGATGTGAGAGTTTGGACTGTAAAGAAAGCTGAGCACCGAAGAATTTATGCTTTTGAAAAGTGGTGTTGGAGAAGACTTTGAGAATCCCTTGGACTGTAAGGAGAGCAAACCAGTCCATCCTAAAGGAAATTAGTCCTGAATACTCATTGGAAAGACTGATGTTGAAGCTGAAACTCCAATACTTTGGCCATCTAATGAGAAGAACTGACTCATTGGAAAAGACTCTGATGCTGGGAAAGATTGAAGGCAGGAGGAGAAGGGGACAACAGAGGATGAGTTGGTTGGATGGCATCACCAACTCAATGGATATGAATTTGAGCAAGCTCTGGGAGTTGCTGATGGACAGGGAAGTCTGGTGTGCTGCAGTCCATGGGGTCACAGAGAGTTGGACACGACTGAGTGACTGAACTGAACTGAACTGAGGCACTTCTGCGAGCAGTGGACTCTGGAGCTAAAACAAGACAGTCCTGAGCACACCAGGACCCCTGGTCATCCTACGAAAGATGGAGCAGGTGGAAGTCTCAACAGTGGGGTCCATGCTTGGCTGTGTGGCTCAGAACCAGAGACTCTGGGCAGCCTCTGCCTCTTCCCTTGGCAAGTGGAAAGTGAAAGTGTTAGTTGCTCAGCCGTGTCCAACTCTGTGACCCCATGGACAGTAGGCCCGCCAGGTTCCTTTACCCATGGGATTCTCCAGGCAAGAATACTGGACTGGGTTGCCATTCCTTTGTCCAGGGGATCTTCCTGACCCAGGGATTGAACCTGAGTCTCCTGCATTGCAGGCGGATTCTTTGCCATCTGAGCCAGCTGGGAAGCTTCCTGGCAAGTGGGCATGACACTGACACCTTCCTTGGCCAACTATGCATGAATGGTCTCAATCATGCAAAATCAAGGTCTCTCCACCTTTAACTCTCTACCTAAGTGATTTCTCATTTGTGAATTCAGCCTATATTTTTCGTCCCCACTGTAAACCCAGACACTGTCATCTCATGGTAGTAATCAGTGACAAACGTGGAAGCCCGCGATGCCTAGTGCTTTCTGCAAGGTGCGGGCACTTCTCACACTCAGGTCTTAACGGATCTCTTTCCTGCTCCCTCTGGACGTCAGGTGTGCCAGGCCCTATGCTTCTCCATCAAAGCCATTATCCTCTTATCATGACTTTTTATTGTCTTTCCTATCACAGTAAGTCCCCTACATACAAACAAGTCCTGTTCCAAGAGCACGATCATAAGTTCAATTTGTTCATGAGTCCAACAAAATTAGTCTAAGTATCCAACTAACATGATTGGCTACATAGTACTTTACTGTAATAGGTGTAGAATACTTTTCCCACAAGCAATACATAAAAAACAAACACAAAAATTAAAGAAAACAGTTTTAGTCTTAACAATGCAGTACTTTGAAAAGCAGAGTAGTACCAGCTAAATCACCACCGCTTTTATGCTTGCTTCCAGACATCCTGGGCTTGCAGAAAAGACACTGCACTATCGTACTCTACATAGTACTAGACAGTAAAGTGCACACAAGCACAACCATTTGGAGAGGATGCACGCAGGTGACAAGGTAGGCCAGAAACGTGAACTAACTCATTGACTGGACACGCGAACACACGTTTGCATCTTTGAAAGTTCACAACTTGACAGTTGGTATGTAGGGGACTTGCTGTACAATACAGAGTCCCAATCTGGGCCTCCCAATAGAGATACCTGAGAACCTAAGCCGACACAGATGCTCGAGCCCTGTTTTTAGGCACATTAAACCAGAATGTGGGAGCAAGGACCAGGGAGGGGATAGGCTTCAGGCACTGAGATTTTTCAAAGCCCTCCTGTTGGTCCCAGCGAACCCCTAAGAGGGAGCAGTGTCTGCAGAAGAAACACCTCTTTCCCCTACTTATCCCCCCATGTTCTCCTGGGGCCCCTCACCCTGGAGCAACCATAGATGCATGCCATCCATCCAGGAATTTTCAGTTATTTGGAACAATGACAGGGAGAGACCAAATTAATGAGCAGTGTATGTTGAACTTGAAGTACCAACAACAAAGGAGGAGGCAGAACTGTCTCAGAGAGAAGTGGAGATGGGAGACCATGGAACTAGAGTGGGGGTGGGGGAGGACAGGGCAGAGAGGACGGTTCTGGTCCAGGCCTTGGAGACTCGGACCCAGGTTTGCTCTGTGGGTTCCATTAATTACCACAGTAACCATTCCAAGAGCAGTCTTTTTTGCTTAAGCTGCTTTGAATGGGCTCCTGCTCCTTTCAAACAAATGATTCCTGACCAAGAATGTCCCCAGAGCCTGGCACCGTGCCCTGCCTGGGTTTGGAATGGCCTTCGTTTGCTGAATGGGTGGCTGAATGCATGTGTCACCATGGCGCGGGAGCCCAGATCATTAATCGATGCACAGCAAATGCCACAAAGCAGGTGGCATTGCATTTACTTCTCAGGCGGGCGAGTTGTTTGGAAGAGTGTGGGCCATCAGTTCAGTTCAGTCGCTCAGTCGTGTTCAACTCTTTGCGACCCTATGAATCGCAGCATGCCAGGCCTCCCTGTCCATCACCAACTCCTGGAGTTCACCCAGACCCACACCCATGGAGTCAGTGATGCCATCCAGCCATCTCATCCTCTGTCGTCCCCTTCTTTTCCTGCCCCCAACCCCTCCCAGCATCAGAGTCTTTTCCACTGTGTCAACTCTTCGCATGAGGTGGCCAAAGTACTGGAGTTTCAGCTTCAGCATCATTCCTTCCAAAGAAATCCCAGGGCCGATCTCCTTCAGAATGGACTGGTTGGATCTCCTTGCAGTCCAAGGGACTCTCAAGAGTCTTCTCCAACACCACACTTCAAAAGCATCAATTCTTCCGCGCTCAGCCTTCTTCACAGTCCAACTCTCACATCCATACATGACTACTGGAAAAACCATAGCCTTGACTAGACGGACCTTAGTCGGCAAAGTAATATCTCTGCTTTTGAATATGCTATCTAGGTTGGGCATCTAGGTTATGCTATCTAGGTTGGAGAAGGCAATGGCACCCCACTCCAGTACTCTTGCCTGGAAAATCCCATGGATGGAGGAGCCTGATAGGCTGCAGTCCATGGGGTTGCTAAGAGTCGGGCATGACTGAGCGACTCCACTTTCACTTTTCACTTTCATGCATGGAGAAGGAAATGGCAACCCATTCCNGGCAATGGCACCCCACTCCAGTACTCTTGCCTGGAAAATCCCATGGATGGAGGAGCCTGATAGGCTGCAGTCCATGGGGTTGCTAAGAGTCGGGCATGACTGAGCGACTCCACTTTCACTTTTCACTTTCATGCATTGGAGAAGGAAATGGCAACCCACTCCAGCATTCTTGCCTGGAGAATCCCAGGGATGGCGGAGCCTGGTGGGCTACTGTCTCTGGGGTCACACAGAGTCGGACACGACTGAAGTGACTTAGCAGCAGGTTGGGCATAACTTTTCTTCCAAGGAGTAAGCGTCTTTTAATTTCATGGCTGCTGTCACCATCTGCAGTGATTTTGGAGCCCAGAAAAATAAAGTCTGACACTGTTTCCCCATCTATTTCCCATGAAGTGATGGGACCGGATGCCATGATCTTTGTTTTCTGAATGTTGAGCTTTAAGCCAACTTTTTCACTCTCCTCTTTCACTTTCATCAAGAGGCTCTTTAGTTCCTCCTCACTTTCTGCCATAAGGGTGGTGTCATCTGCATATCTGAGGTTATTGATATTTCTCCCGGCAATCTTGATTCCAGTTTGTGTTTCTTCCAGTCCAGCGTTTCTCATGATGTATTCTGCATATAAGTTAAATAAGCAGGGTGACAATATACAGCCTTGACGTACTCCTTTTCCTATTTGGAACCAGTCTGTTTTTCCATGTCCAGTTCTAACTGTTGCCTCCTGACCTGCATACAGATTTCTCAAGAGGCAGGTCAGGTGGTCTGGTATTCCCTTCTCTCTCAGAATTTTCCACAGTTTCTTGTGATCCACACAGTCAAAGGCTTTGGGATAGTCAGAAATAAAGCAGAAATAGATGTTTTTCTGGAACTCTCTTGCTTTTTCCATGATCCAGCGGATGTTGGCAATTTGATCTCTGGTTCCTCTGCCTTTTCTAAAATCAGCTTGAACATCTGGAAGTTCACGGTTCACGTATTACTGAAGCCTGGCTTGGAGAATTTTGAGCATTATTTTACTAGCATGTGAGATGAGTGCAGTTGTGCGATAGTTTGAGCATTCTTTGGTATTGCCTTTCTTTGGGATTGGAATGAAAACTGACCTTTTCTAGTCCTGTGGCCACTGCTGAGTTTTCCAAATGTGCTGGCATATTGAGTGCAGCACTTTCACAGCATCATCTTTCAGGATTTGGAATAGCTCAACTGGAATTCCATCACCTCCACTAGCTTTGTTTGTAGTGATGCTTTCTAAGGCCCACTTGACTTCACATTCCAGGATGTCTGGCTCTAGATGAGTGATCACACCATGTGTGGGCCATGGCTTTCCATTAATGAGGCTTATGTCTCTTTAGGGAGAGGAGGCCCGCTCACTTCATAAAGGCACTGAGCAGTCGTGCAGTGAAGGGACTTCTTCTTTTAAATATGTTTAATGATGCATGTTGTTTAAAAATATTTATTTATTTGGCTGCATCAGTTCTTAGTTGTGGCATGCGGGATAGAGTTCCCTGACCAGGGATTGAAATCCAGGCTCCTGCATTGGAGGTGCAGCATGTTAGCCACTGGAGCACCAGGGAAGTCCCTGAAGGAACTTCTTCCAGAACTTATCCCACAATGGAACACTTTTCATTTTTTGTAAGATCTATCAACAGTCCATGAAACTAGCGTTCCAGGACTCTGAGCTGTGGCACATGCTAGGCTTTGGAGTCACTTGGGTTTAAATTTATTATATATTATTTATCCTTGGTGTCTTCGATATATCTTTTCATTTCTGTGGACCTGTTTTCTCTTTCACAAAAAGGGGAGGATATCAGAAATCTCACAGGGTTGTGCAAAACATATGATGCTGTGAAAGCTTCTGGTTCATAGAAATGCTTGATAATGGTTTTAAAACCACTTGAATCATTTGCCAGGTCCAAGTGATGGGTCTAAACAACCTGTGTGCTCAGTCACTCAGTCATGTCTGACTCTTTCTGACCCCATGGACAGTTGCCTGCCAGGCTCCTCTGTCCATGGGATTTCTCAGGCAAGAGTACTGGAGGCGGTTGCCATTTTCTCCTCCAGAGGATCTTCCCGACCCATGGAAGAGTTTCTTGCATTGGCAGGAGGAATTTTTACCACTGAGCCACCTGGGAAGCCCCATCAAAACAACTAGTTAGTGGCCAACTACTAGAAAAACCACACACTTGTGCATATACATGCTGGGTGCAACTTGTACCCTCCTAACATTCATGTCTATCAGAATTTGTGACTAAGAACTTATTTGCAAATATGTGTTATGTAAAAAAGATGGTACAAAGGGACAGATGGACAAAACAAAAATAGAGTCACAGATGTAGAAAACAAACTCACGGTTACAACAGGGAAAGGTGAGGGAGGGATAAATTGGGGGTTTGGGATTGATATATACTCACTACTCTGTCTAAAATAGATGACTAATGAGAATGTGCTGTATAGCACAGGGAACTCTACTCAATACTCTATAATGGTCTGCATGGGAAAAGAATCTAAAAAAGGGGATATATGTATATGTACAGCTGCTTCACTTTGCTGTACAACTGAAACGAACCTAACATTGTAAATCAACTCTACTCTAATAAAATTTTTTTTAAAAAAGACCTTATTTGAAAGTAGTATCTTTACAGATGTAAGCAAGGGAAGATGAAGTCACAACAAGAAGAGGCTTTAATAAAAAGAGAGAATCTGGGCAGACACACAGGGAAGGAAGTCATGTGAAGAGGGAGGCAGAGACCAGAGAGACGAATCTACACACCAAGGACCACCAAGGATTGCTGGCAGCCATCAGGAGCCAGCAGAAGAAAGGAAAGGCTCTTTCCCAGAGACTGCAGAGGGACCATGGCCCCGCAGGCATCTTGGTCTCAGACCTCTAGCCTCTGGAGCTATGAGGGAATACACTGCTGTTGTTGTAAACTAACCCTCCTCAAATAAGCAAGGCATGTGCACACGTACACACACAAGAGGCATGGGAGAGGCTTAGAAACTGAAGAATCAGAATTGTACTAAGATCAAAGGATTACTCTCAATCAGCCATTTGAGGTGTTGTTTCCAACACCTTCAGCTCCTGCTTCTTCCCCATTTCTGATATCCAATGGGTCACCAAGTTCTCTGCCTTGGATATCTCTGGCACTGTGCATTCTCCCATCCTCACCGCTGTGCCTGCTTCCAAGGTTCCTCATCTCCCAACTCGTAAACCATTCCCTCTGGTCTCCCTGCCCCTGTTCTTATCCCCTCTGATTCATGTTCCTTGATAAGAAACCAGACCCATTGTCCTGTCTGGGCCTCTGCTTGCTATCTCCTCCAAGAGGGAGGTGGGCTGCAGTCAGCAGCAGGATGGAGGCCGTCACTCTTGGTCAGCCCCACCCCTTCCTCTTGGTAGGTCCACTCCAGTGGTTTGGCTAGGCATGGTCAGCTTCTCCCCCACGGGCCCTGGCTCCTCCCTCCTGGTCCATCTTTGGGACCATTGTCCCAGTTGGCCCTGTGCCTCAGTCAGCCCTCTCTGCCTGATGCTGCGGAGGTCCCAGTGCAAACAGGACTGTGCTAGAGTGGGCCTGAAGGCACCTCAGCAGCATATGTGTGTGTGTGTGTGTGTGTGCGCAGTGCTCTGCCTGAGGCCCACCTCTCCTTCAATAAGGGGCCACCCACTCAGGCTCCCCATCATCTGAGGTCCCTTTCCACCTCTCACCATTGAGATCCCAGGGGAAGTCATGTGCTCTCTGGCTTTTGCAGAAGAGGTCCTGCTGACTCAGGCCAGGCCCCCTCAGGGCTTGCACACTGCCCTGTCTCACCGTGTCTGTAGCACAGTGGCTCTTCAGGCTGCTTCCTCCCTGCCCTGGCTGTACCACCCTTGTGTCTGGGGCATACAGAGGGGTGTCCCTAGGTACAGTGTGTTCCAAATGGTCCTACTCAATAGAAGTACTGGCCTCGACCAGCCCCACTGGTACTCTCACACCAACCCAGAAAGGACCCTGCCTACTCACACCCTCCACCTCACTTGTCATGACTCCACTTGGAGGCTGGAAGCCACTTCATGACCTTCTCCCTACCTGCCCTCCCACATACCCTGCTCTAAGTAACCTCATTTCCCTGAACTCTGCCTCTGAGTTCTCAAGTCATGGTCCTCCTAGGGCCTGGTTACCACACCAGAAAGATTATATATACAAAGATATATAGATACATGGCCATATATACTCATGTATGTATAATTATACAAAGGGTAACATACTGCAAACACTGTTCTACATGTGTTTTTCTGACTATATTGTGGAGATAGTTCTCTATAAGTATTTACTGTCCTCACCTTTTTTATACCTGCATAGTATTCCACTGTGTGGATGTGCTGCAGTTTATTTAGCTAATCTCTTGAGGGACATTTGGGTAATTTATAGTCTTTTTTTCTTTCAAACAGACCTGAAATTAGTAAACACCCTTGTGCATAGGTCATTTCTAACTGGGTTTTTGACAGAAGGTGAAAGACAGACCTATCCAGACTGGAGTTTTTTCCTTCTTTCAGCAAAGCAAAAATTCCTTCTATGCAGCTGTGAAAAAGGATGAAGATGATCAATATAGAGAACCATCTCCACAATATAGTAAGAAAAATGTGTACAATAGTGCTTGCAGTATGTTGCCATTTGTATAATTATACAGACATGCATACATATGGCCATACATCTATATACCTTTGCATATATTTGCATGTATAATCTCTCTGGAAGAATGCATAAGCAACGGTAACATTAAAATCCTCTGTGGAGGAGAACTGGATTGCCAGGGTTAGCAGTGGGAAGCAGCATTGTCACTGTTTACGTCTTTGTAACTTCTGAATGTCAAACCAATTTGGGAATACATTACCAATTCTAAAAATTTAAAATAAAAGTCAGTGGCTGTTTGAGAGTGCCTAACTGACCATCTACTTCCCAGGTTCTCCAAGCTGACCCCTGCATTGTCTAGTCACCAGGACACTATCTTTTGGACCTCAGAATTGTAGCCTCACGGACTGTGATCTTCAGTGAGCACGCTCAGCCTGCCCTGAGAGCCAGTGGGAGCCACTGATGGGGGGTGAACCTCTGTTTCTGCAGTGATTCTGCCCCTGAGGTCCTCATCACTCCCCAGTAGTCTCCCATATGTAAGCCCCTGGGGGTATACAAGTGCTCCTACTGGATGAATTGCACTGTGACTTTCTGGGAGGCAATGGGTGTTCCATAATTGGCTGGTTTCTCTTTGTGCCCAGGCTACCAGGAAGCTCTCAGATGTAATTACACGCCTGCTTCTCCTCACCTGTGCCCACACTGTATGGGTTCTCTATCCAGAACACCAGTCCTTCCCCCAAGCTCCCCAAAGCCTGTGGATCTGACAGAGAGGTGAGGGGAGTCCAGGCGACCACCAGTGTAGCTGGAGGGCAGGGAAGACCCACTGTGGGAGAAAGGGTAGACGGGCAGCAGCAGGCTAGTGGTAAGGTTAATGGGCACGCAGAGAATGCTGCATGATTGACTAGTGCTTCCAAGCTATTTCACCAACTCCTTGAGTTTGGCTAACAGTCTAAGAGGCAGTTCCACAAAGCTGGTTATATTTCACTCATATAGTCTGACAGAGGAAAAGTCAATCAAGTCTGTCTGAATTTCCAGACGCGTTTTTGCAATGCCAGCTATAGCGGCTAAAAATTCATTCATTCACACTTCTAAAATTAATTTCATTTTAAGGTCTCAGATTTTTCAATTTGAAAAATAAATAAAAATTCAACTGGGAATTATTTCTTGAAAATAATTCTCTCTCTCTTTCTCAGGGGAAAGAAACTGCATTAGCTTTGCTCGTTTAGGAAGATGTGGTCTTTAAGTATAAATTGCTGAATTTAACAACAGAGGCCTGGATGTCCTCTGATCTTAACAACCCAGAACCAGGAGGCCTGACATTTATTAGCAGCGAGGGCTCAGGGTCTTGCATGACACAGACACTCAGGTGTTTGTGGAGATAGGAGCTCCATCTATCTAAGCTTCATCCAAGCAAGGATGAGCTCTTCCCCACATACAACTGCAGGAACAGCAGGGTTACCTTGGTGTTGCACGAAACGCTAGGCATGGAAAGGACTTTGTAAGCAGTCATCTGCAAAGGTGTTCTATCTGAGCGGTGGCTGGAGGAGAAGGTATGGAGACCACCTGGAGATTTCACGGGCTCGCTACCGAGCCTGGGAGGTAGGATGATCCAGAGGTTGTGTAGGCCAGGGCATGTGGGAGCCAGGGATGGTTTCAGGGGCACAGTTCAGGGTGACGCATAATAGAGAGGGTGGAATCTTCAGTGTTCTCACACTCCCCAAATTCAGGCCTTTGTGACCCCTCCATTCGACAGCCTTCTCCGACCTGACCTCCTGCCTCCCGATGGGTTTTCCTCCTGTCTCCTCCTCCCCCTGCTTCGACCTCTGCAGCCTGGAGCTGACAGCAGTCCATTCTAGCATCGAGACCTGTGCCAGCTCCTCACTGTGCTCTGTGACCTGCATATGGGCTTTAGAGGCCAGCTCTGCCTCCCCTGCAAGCCGCATCCACCGTCCTCCTTGCCCCTTTCTGGGTGGAGTCTCCCCGATGCCCCCAGGCTGGGAAGAGATGCCCCTGTAGGTGTGAGCACACATTGCTGGGCACCATCTCTGCTTCCCATCACAATGGTGCTTCTGCTTTTCTCTCAGCTACTCATGTGTGTGTGACAACTAGATCTGCATTTTGGAAAGTGCTTTGGCTGCAGAGAGGCACGTAAGTGGCGGATGCAGTGAATGTACGGAGACGGTCTCCCAACAGCCCTAGAGCCCTGCTTTCATGGTAGGTCTCCACATCCCTGCCACCTCTGAACTGTGGCCAGAGCAGTCCACTTCTGGGTGTGAGGGGGAAGCTTTAAGAGCCAGGGAGAGACTGGCCACATGCCCGCCCTCAGTGGAGGTGACCATGGAGGCAGGTGTCAGGATGAATCTGTCAGGCTGTGTCCCTGAGCAGTCACAGTGAGCAGTGCCCTCCTGCCAACCATATGGGACCTAAAGCCTGAGCAGGAAATAACCCTCTGTTGTGTTCCTGGAAACCGGGGGCTTGTTTGTTCCTGCAGCATGACGCCAGCCATGCTGACTAGTACACTCGTTAGGAGGCCCGCACCTCAGTCCAGACAGGACGATGGTGGCCGAGACGAGAGCCTTGGAGGAAGAGAGGGACCAGAGAGGATGGTCTGGGAGAGATTTAGGAGGTGAAATCCACAAGGCTGGGTGATGGTGTGGCCACCGTGGATGAAGGAAGCTCCTGCAGCCACTTTCCCTCTTTCAGGGGCATGCTCACTCAGACCTTCTCAGAAACCCATAGGTTCTCTGAGTTAAGATTTACCACCCTATTTTTATATCCAGGGTCAAGGGTCTGTGTTGGTTCACTTCAAACCTTCCAGAGACGCAGGAGATCTGGGTCCTTGCTTTCTGGAGGAAGTGCCTGTCATCACCATGAAAGGTGAAGCCACAATGAAAGCAAAAGTGTTAGTTGCTCAGTCGTGACTGACTCTTTGTGACCCCATGGACTGTAGCCCATCAAGCTCCTCTGTCCATGGGATTCTCCAGGCAGGAATACTGGAGTGGGTTGCCATTTCCTTCTGCAAGGGGGTCTTCCCAACCCGAGGATTGAACCTGGGTCTCCTGTGTTGCAGGCAGATTCTTTACAGTCTGAGCCACCAGGGAAGCCACAATAGTTATAATGTATTGATTGGACCTACTGTGCTATTGGCAGGGGCGAGTGGACTTCTCGGAGACTCAGTGGTAAGGAATCCATCTGCAATGCAGTAACCCAGGTTCAATCCCTGGATAAGGAAGATCCTCTGCAGAAGGAAATGGCAACCCACTCCAGCATCCTTGTCCGAAAAATCCCATAGACAGAGGAGCCTGGTGGGCTACAGTCCACGGGGCTGCAAAGAGTCAGACAGGATTGAGCAACTAAACAACAATAGCAACTGTACTATGCGAGGGCTTTACAAACAGCACCCACTATGACACTCAGAACAAGTGGCGGGGCAGGCTGAGTTACAGACTCCATGTCACAGATGGGGACACTGAGGCTCAGGGAGCTTGCAGACCTTCCCAAGCCGGGAGCTGGCAGAGCCAGAATACAAAGTCAGTCCATGTGGCTTTTACCCAATTCCACGTCACTGCTGGGGGTGGACAAACCCCTCAGTGAATGAGCCGGGAATTGAAGCCATGTGCTTGGGTGCTGTGCCTTCCTCTCCAAGCTGGGGAGGGGATGGGCGGCGGGGGTGTCCGAGGCTCGCAGCTGCTCCCAGCACGACAGGTGCCCTCCTGGAGGCGTCTAGGCGTTGGCAGTGTTCTGGGCCCCCCTCAAGTGCACGCGTCACCAACTCTCCTGCATAAACACCAAGGGTCTGAGTCCTGTTCTTGGCTCCGTGCATACACGTGCTGGCTCCAGGATCCCACAGATGCCAGAGAGCCCATGGGGTATGGATGCCTGCCTTGGGGGGCTTATCCTCAACTCCTGGGACTTGAGGTGCAAGTCTCCCACCCAAGCAGAAACAAAAGCTGCTTCCCAGATGTCACCAGAAAGACAGCACCATTCTTTTGCTTGCTGTTAATTCTCTCTCTCTTTCTTTATTTCTCTTGGCAGAGGATGCTAAACTCAAGCAGTCCCTCAGCCCCAGTCTGTGCTGTGCTTGTGGTTGGAAAGCACAGGTTTTAGAGTCACATGGACCTGCGTTTGGGCTTCCCTGGTGGCTCAGCTGTAAAGAATCCACCTGCAATGCAGGAGATTTGAGTTCAATTCCTGATTGGCAAGATCCCTTGGAGGAGGGCATGGCAATCAGTCCAGTATTCTTGCCTGAAAAATCCAATGGACAGAGGAATCTGGCGGGCTACAGTGTATGGGGTCACAAAGAATTGGACACAACTGCACACATGCACGGACTTGGGTTCACAGGCTAGCTTTGCCAAGTGTGCGCTCTGTAATCTTGGATAAGTTACTGACCATCTCTGAGCCTCAGTTTTGTTACCTCAAAAATAGTTTCCAGGGATAACCTCATGGGGCTGTCAGGATGATGAAGGGAAGGGACTGGATGTAAGACATGCCCTCCAGCCTTTACATTCTACAGGGAGAAGGAAGACCCTTCACAAACCACCAGCTAAATACATCAAGTAAGCCTAGCCTGATTAGCCATGTGGATGAAGGACAGAGGGCTCTGCAAGCCTGCGATGGGGGAACCTGGGGCTCCTCTAGCTCCCACAGGCTGGGGGTGGGGGGCTCAGGAGATGACTTTTAGGCTAAGACCTAAAAGGAGATCTTTGAAGGAGGAGAAGTTGGTCACTAAACCTGGGGGCAGGGGGGATCATTCCAAGCATAGGGAGCAGCTTCTGCAGAGGCCTTGAGGTGGGCAAGAGGAGGCAGGGGAGGGTGGGGCAGGGCTGGCAGGGCAGGCAGAGGCTGCAGCCTGCTGGGTGCTCTGGGTGATGCTGGAGAATCTACATTTTTCCCCAAAGGCAAATGGAAGACAGTGACATGCTCAGGGACCTAGAACATGGTCAGGTTAACCCTCTAGAAGCTCAGTCCCAAGGACTGCCATGTGGTCAGAGACTGGTGTGGGGCAAGGAGGGACCATGTGAGCAAGTCTAACATATCAAGCCTGACTCTGTGAGCTTCTGACCCAAGGCAGGGGTGGGAAGAGAGTCTGGACTCCTGAGTATGGAGAATTCTGGCACTTGGTGTTTACGGTGCACTCTCCTCCATGGTAAGCTTTAAAGACAGGGAATCAATTTCATTTTTTTCTGTATTCACAGGACTGGGTATCAGCCTGACACCGAGAGCCAAATTGTGAACTGCACAATAAAGTCCCAGCTACAGTGTCACTAGGGCTTCCCCACTGGCTAAACTCGTAAAGAACCCACCTGCCAGTGCCGGAGGTGCAGGAGACTCAGCTTCAATCCCTGGGTCAGGAAGATTCCTGGAGGAGGAAATGGCAACCCACTCCAGATTCTTGCCTGGTAAATTTCATGGACAGAGAAGACTGGTGGGCTGTAATCCATGGGGTAGCAAAGAGTTGGACACAGCCGAATACACACACACATACACACAAAAGGTGTAATTATTGAGGCTCTTCAACCTCGTGTCAGTGCTAGAAATATTTGTTGGCTAGGGTGGGGACATGAGTCCCCTCCACAGTGAACTCTGGGGCCCCACATCTCCTGGCCCGGCCCTGGTCTGGAACCGGAGAAGGGGACAGCCCTGCTGGTCCTTCCAGAGGTGCAAGTATGGCAGGCTGAGCTGCTGGCCCCACATGTGTGTGAGTGTGTGGGTAACGTCCCTCTGTCTGAGGAGTGTTGCTTTTAGAGTATGCAGTATTTCCCTGCATCCAGGTTTGTACTTTTCTGATTGGCCAAGAGGCTGGATGAGCTACAGCAATTGGAGGGCAGGCTTTGTGGTGAAGACAGCGCTGCTGCAGAGAAAGCCAGAGAGCAGAGCATTTCAGCCACTACCTTGCTCAGTGGTGCGGATGAGATTGTTTCCTCATCTGCAAAGCGGGAATGCTCATGGACTTACGGCTGTCTTTAACATGGAGACACCAGGCCACTCAGAAATGAGGACCAGGAGAGGGCCTTCATCTGGTCTCCAGGGAAAGGCACCCACGGGTGGACAACAGGTACTGTGGGCCCCCAGCTTCTGGATCCTCTGCCTACATCAATGCTGAGGTTCTAGATGAAGGGATCAGGAACAGCCTGGGGTCTACATTTTGACCTTCCCTGGTTGGGTGATAAGGGAGTCCTGGGGTTGGTTGGGTCAAGTCCATGCCTGAGAAGTTGGGGTTGGAAGCTCTGTTTTAGAGAGCTGGGAATGACAGTAGAAAATGGGAATGCAGTGTGGGGTGACTCCATGCTAAAGCAGAGTAACAACACCCAGGGTTGGGACTTCCTTGGTGGTCCAGTGGTTAAGACTTTACCTTCCAATGCAAAGAGTATGGGTTCGATCCCTGGTCATGGAACTAAGATTCCCACATGCCTTGTCGCCATAAGACCAAAACATAAAACAGAAGCAGTATTGGAACAAATTCAATGAAGACTTTAAAAATGGTCCACATAAAAAAAAAAAAAACACCTTAAAAAAGAACACTCAGGGTCAGTTTTTGAACTCAAATTTTACGTTCAGAGCCTCTTGGTCTTCAGTGTGTGGGCCATAGGGTCAGAGGCGAGGGGGTCAGGACTGAGCAAGCAGGGCTCAGGCCAGTGTGTAGGGAGTGCCTGCAACTGCCAGTCAGCAGGGGAGCATGGCTGAGCCCCTGTGACTTTATGAGGCTTTTGGATCCCAAGTCAGGGCTCCAAGATGTTAGGGCTGCACCAGAGGCAGTCAGACCAGTGCAGAAGCAGCCAGAGGACAGTGCATCATGTTAGCGTGGCCTGCCTGCATACCCTACTGGAGCATCTTCACAGCCTATACAGCTCTAACACATCTTTATCTGTGCTCATCTTCCTGTGGGGTTGGGGACTATGACATCCAAGCTTCCTGGGCCTACAGCGCAGCTCAGGGCCTGGACTGCTGTACAGTCAGTCTTGAAGACATGGAGTGTGGAATTAACAAGGATACACCAATAAGTTCAGCTTCATAAGTACCTTTTGAGCACCTACTGTGTGCTTCATTCCTCACGCATCCCTGCCACTGGGGTAGTTTCCAGCCAAGACTTGGTTTTTATTTCTAGAGAAACTAACCCTGATCCTCCCAGGTGGACGGGCTGGCTGCTTGCTGCTGCTGCTGCTAAGTCATGTCTGACTCTGTGAGACCCCATAGACGGCAGCCCACCAGGCTCCTCTGTTCCTGAGATTCTCCAGGCAAGAATATTGGAGTGGGTTGCCAATTCCTGCTCCAATGCATGGAAGTGAAAAGGAAAGTGAAGTTGCTCAGTCATGTCCAACTCTTCGAGATACCATGGACTGTAGCCTACCAGGCTTCTCCGTCCATGGGATTTTCCAGGCAAGAGTACTGGAGTGGGTTGCCATTTCCTTCTCTGCTGCCTGCTTAGACCTGGATAAAAATGACATTCTGCTAAAATCGAGTCTTCATTAGATACTGGCCAGTCCAGTCAAATTGATAGCCTTTTTGTGGTCTCTCACATGTGGGTTCTCTGCCACATGCCCAGCTGGTTTTGAATTAAGGTTTCCTGTGGTTTGCAAGGCAAATCTAGTCATAGAATGGCTTGGAGCTGGGCTTCTCATGCTGGTGCATTGTAGGTGCCACAGGGACTACAATTCAAGGAGAAACACTGATTTTCTGCTGGCACCATCAATTTTACTCACAGATTTAGAAAACAAAAAGCTATAAATTTTATAGACACATGCAGTGCAAAGGAGCAGCCAAACTTGGCCTGGAGTCAAATGGACCATCTATAGAAGTGTATAAGACAAAGCACACATCTTTAACAGAAATCTGCACCTGAGCTGGACAGTACCAGATGGCCACCTACTATTCTCAACCCTCTTCTGGTTCTCCTGTGCCAGGAAGGCTACTCTCATGACCATTCTGGAGGATCTTTTGACCATGGCTCTTCTGGGAAAATGGCTTGGACCACGTGAGGACACCACCAACTGGCTTTGCACTCCTATCCCTCCCATAATCCACTGCTAGCACGATTCAACACCTGAGCCCAAAGGTGAATGATTTAGAATCAACGTAAGGGGGCATTTTTAGGAATTCTTAGACACTGGATGAATTCTAGGTCTTAATTCTGCCACTGAATCTGAATCAGGTAGATAATTCTATTCCCAATCTGCTCTCCAGGTTTCCCTGTCTGTAAAATGGGAGGAGTGGGTCGTACGATCTCTCCAAGGTTCCTTTCAGCTTCAATATTTTATGTTAGGCCTCTACTCCTTGGCCAGTTGGGTATCATTCAGATTCAAACTAAAGCATCACTAAAATGGACCGTGAGCATCCTTGCACACACATTATACATGTTCTCAAAACCCCAGAATGATAAGTGTTATTACCTCCACTTTGTAGATTACAAAAGAGAGGCTCAGAGAAGTTTAGTGTGTTAACTGAGGTCACACAGAACTGAAGTTGCAGAGCTGTGAATCATCTCAGGCCTGTTTCTGGTCCAAGGGGCTGAGAGCAGACACTGTGAACCCAATAGCAGCTCAGTTTCCTCCAGCCCTTTCTCTCTGCCTGCCTGGGAGCTCAGCTCTGTGCTCTGGTATAAGAGGTTGAGGATGGGTGCCAGTTGGGACTCCAGGCCATGGGTGGACTTTGGCTGGCAAGTGTTGGTACTGTTCTGGAAGGCCAGCAAAGAGCAGGTTGTCAAGGGCTAAGAGAGCATCTCTGCCCCAGGCTGGGTTTGCCTCTCCCAGGGGAGTCTTCCAGGCTCCATTTTTGCCTTGAGCTTAAGGAGCTGCCCGTTCTTTGCATCACTTTGCCATCTGAGGGCCTCTACCTGCCAGGTGGCACATCATTCTCAGAGATCCATCCTCAAATATTCCTGTCCACCTTTCCCAGCCTCCCAATTCATCTCCCAACACCTATGGGCTGTGGGCAGGAGAGGACGAGACATGCTGCAGGGTCTGAGCTCAGAGCTCTGTCTTGGACCATCAGGAGGGTGACTTCTAGGATGCTTTTATTTAATTCAATTCAATCACTGCCAGTTCGCCTGCAGTAATGGCTTTCGAGCCCTTAGTTCTCTTCTCAGAACCTTAAGGTGGTCTTAACTCCTGAGATGACACTGGGCAAGCAAATTTCCCTCTTTTGGCCTCCGGTCTTCATCCAGGCAGTAACCAGCTGGTTAGGTCCCGTCGGTTCGCAGGTCCCTCGCAGCGGTGACATTTTAGCATCCTCTATCTTTGACTTTACCTTCCCAGAGGCATCGGGATGGATGCCTTTGGAGAGTGCAGCAAGCATAAATATCGGCTCTCTGGCTGTCTGCGGCTTTCACTTAGCGGCCCAGGTCCTACTCCATCCCCCCATGCCAAAGGCTCACCTCCTAGGCGCTCTGATCCCCGGTCCGTCCAGGCCTGGGCTTTCAGCCTCGCAACTCCGGAAACCCTGGGGCAGCGCTAGAGGCGCGACTGCTGCGGCGGCGGCGGCGGCGCAGGGGGCGGGGGTGAGAGATGCGCCCACTTGTCCCGCGGCCTCCGCAGCAGCCACGGCCCCAGATCCGGCCCCAGCGCGTCAGAAGGGTCCCCTGAACCCTTCAGTTTGTTGCTTGGGCGTGGAGATTGCTGGGAGTTCACCACCGGTCGATGACACCGAATCGACCCCTGCGTGCAGTCCCTAACTTGGCTCGTCTTCGCTCCCGCCGCGGTGAGGTAGGGGCCGCGGCGCTCGGACGCCTCGGTCTCACCCTTTCCGTGCCTAAGCGCGGGGAAATTCAGCTACCTGGTCCGGGGCTCTCCGGGGTGGGAGCACCATTTTTGGCTGGATGTGCTTCTACATTCATTGTTTCTGTCTGTCCTGAGGCACCCCATCTCTCTCCAAACCGCGTCTCCCTCCGCATCTCCGCGTCTCGCCCGCTCTGTGCCCGCCTCCTGCCGAGCTCGCCGAGTGCAGGACAGCTGCAGCCCACACCCGCTCCCTGCCTGCAGTCCCGGGCCCCTCTGGCCATCGGGGGTTATAGCCCGCTTAGGCCAACCCTCCCATCTCTCCGAGGGCGCCGAAAGTACAGGGACTAAAGTTCGGGCGCCTTCGGCCGGCGAAAGGCCCGGAGCCCCAAGGGCCGCGGCCCCGGCGCTGGCCTCACCTGTTTCTCCAGCGGCTCCTTGGCCGAGAGCGTAGGCTTGGGGGAGGGCGCGCGGTCGCAGACGCAGCCCTCCAGCAGGTAGAGCCCCGAGGGCCGCGAGCTCGAGTCGCTTTCGAAGTAGAAGAGCAGGTTCTGCAGCAGCGCGAACCACTTGGTTTGCCATTTTGTGTTGTCCGAACTCCGCTTGCTCAGGTAGCCTTTGCGCGTTCCGTCCTTGCGCGCCAGCAGCCCCAGGGACGCGACGTGGCCATCGTTCAGCCGGATCCCCTTCTGCATGGTGCTCGGAGGCCAGCTCGACTCCACGCGCTTACATC
>SJXQ01008448.1:497631-614927 GCA_006408695.1 Aepyceros melampus
ACGCGCTTACATCTTCACCGCGCGGAACCCGGCAGCCCCGGTCCGTGCGCGCTGTGCTCTGCCTCTCTCTGGCGCTCGCTCCTTCGCGCTCTCCCCTCCCCCCC
Organism: Aepyceros melampus; assembly: GCA_006408695.1. Taxonomy (NCBI): domain Eukaryota; kingdom Metazoa; phylum Chordata; class Mammalia; order Artiodactyla; family Bovidae; genus Aepyceros; species Aepyceros melampus. The sequence goes on from SJXQ01008448.1 coordinate 497,736, forward strand.
AAATCTCTACAGTCCAGGATCTGGCGCTGAGCCGCGGCTGCTGGAATCCAGATGTACCATTCCCCTCCAGAACCTCTTCTCAACTCCGCAGAGCCCCCGGGCCCTGGAGATGCCTCCCGACCCTCCCCCGGCGCCGGGCAAACGGAGGGACTGGCGAGCTGCGCGCTGGCGAGGGGCAGGCGGAGTCATGTGACGCTGATCCCTCGAAGAGCCCGTTTCAGCAGCGCGGACAGGGACACACGCACGCAGCCCGCCGAGGCGCAGAGCCGCGCGCAGGCTGCACCTTGGCACCTCCTCCTTCTCCCCGGACACACGCACACACGCACAAACACAAATCCTGTCCTTCCTCCCCCGATCTCCTCTTCTCCTCTTTGGGTGTTAACAAATCAGATCAATTTTCATTTAACCCGAGGAACACCAGTGGCTCGCCATCCTGGGAGCTGGCGTCTTTGCGCCCCGCCGCAGCGCACTGTAGACCTGGGGTTAAGTACCATTTGTCATTTTCTCCTCCAGAGGCTTCCTCCTGGTACTTTATTTTTCTTTTCCGAGGTGGATGGAGGAAGGTGGATGGCGAAATGGATCTGAAAGAGCTTTCAGTTCTAATATTTGCGTAACCGACCGGGTCACATCATCAGCGTCCAGTCCTACTTCTGGTGGCTTCCCCAGCGACCTGAGGACAATACAGGCGGAGATACGGAGGGGGGACGTGAGCATTTATTTTAATTTATTTTGAGTGTCGCCATAATTACCGGCGCCACCCCTGCGCCCCGAGGTCTGGCTAGCTAGCCGCTGCTGGCAGTTTTCTGCAAATACCCTCCAAAGCCTGAAGGCGGGCTTCAAACGCAGGCGCCAGGGACCATGGGAGCCTTCAAATAGCTGCGCTGGCGCAATGATACCTTAATGATAGATTTTCCGTTCTATTTTTAGCTCGCATTCGCCTACACAGTTACACGGCATTTATCCGGGAACGTCACAGCGCCCGCCTGCTGCACCGGGAGGGCGCGCCGGCCGCCGGGCAGCCGGGGCGCTGGAGCTGGAATCGCGCACCGTCGTCTGCTGCAGAGGGTACCGGCCGGGCTAAGGCCGGTCGCGACGCCCCCCAGCCCGGCCTGGCCTGTTTGCAGCGGGGACAGGCGGGAGCGCAGACTTCGGGAGGAAGGAAGGAAGGGCACCATTTTTCAGTACAGAATCTGCTGGCACCCTACCTCCCTCCCTTGCACGCGCAACACACAGACACATCCACATACCACACACACACACACACACACACACACACACACCTCACCCCCCCCCACACACACCCCCCACACCCACTCACCCTGGTCTGAAGCGAGGGAAGGGCCTGGGAATAAGCTCTGGGAAGGCCCCGGGAAATCCACGGAGAGACACCCGGCCGTGCCTAAATTGGAACAGCCCCGGTCCTGGGCACAATGGCGAAAGCCTGCCTTTTTAAGATGGAGACCATTCCGAGGGAGGAACTGACCGAGTTAGCCTTACTCTTGCCTCTCAGTTCCCACGCTCGGGCTTGGGAACTCTAAGGATTTTTCTTCACGAATAATGAAAGCAAAGAAGGGTGATGGCTAAAACTCTTCATTTAGTCTCGATTTTTCCAGAAGGTCCCTGCACTGCGACCACCTTTACTTCTCTTCTGCCTTCTTTGTGAAAGCAGAGTTTCTAGAAATGAGTTTCTTAATCCAGTCTCTCTTCCTCTAAACTCTTCTCTTAGGAAGCCTGATTCAGAGGCCAAGGGAACTTCAGGGAAGGGGCACTGTTCTAAGTGCTTCAGATTGGCTAAGCCATTTAATTGTCACACAGCTCTAGGAGTAGTGTCCATCCCCTTCCCTCTCCCCTCATCAGCTCCGTGGTACAGAAGGGGGAAATGGAGGCCTGGGGTGGTTGAGTGACTTGTTGAGAGTCACTCAGCTGGATAGTGGCAGGGGAGGATTTGAACTTGGTGGTCTCTCCCCACTGGCTCTGTAGAGTTGAATGACTGCTTGCTGTGTTGCAGAGGGTTTGGTCTTTATCCTAAAAGGGGCCCTCTCTCATGTGGGCCAGAGCCAAGATTGGGTCTGCTTGACATGTGGAGACAGTGGGGGAAGGGGAGGGGGGATTAACTGGGAGATTGGAATTGACATATATACACTACTGTGTGTAAAACAGATAGCTCGAGGGAAGCTGCTGTATAGCACAGGGGACTCAGCTCGGTGCTCTGTGATGATCAAGAGGGGATGGGATGGGAAGGGGATAGAAAGGAGGTTCAAGGAGGAGGGGATATATGTATACCTATCTATGACTGACTCACTTTGTGGTACAGCCACAAAGTGAAACTAACGTTGAAACTTTGAACTAACACAACATTCAAAAGCAACTATACTTTGATTAAAAAAAAAAAAGATTGGGTCTGCTTAGAGGCTGCTGTGGCCAGAGAGACCTATGGAACCTGAGCTCCAAACCTGGACAGCACGCTGGAAGGTTGGATGTGGCTCAAAGTATTCATGTGGGAGAGAGGAGGTGACCACAGCCCTAGCACTTTGATTATGTCCATCTAAGCTGCAAACACACTGCTTTCTCTCTAATCTCCATTGGCAGAAACCTGAGCAGAGCCTGTGAAAGGGCCCTCTGGTCATCCCCCTGGTCTCCAGCCAGAGTTCAAGACCATTGGAAGGCACTCAGGGGAGTTGCTTAAGGAGACATGGGCTGCAGTTTGGGTTGGGGTGGGGGTGCCAGGGAGCAGGTAGGCATGTCCTGCCATAGCAGGCAGAGGTGGGCATGTCTAGCTATGGTGTGTGCTGTCTACCAGGCCAGAGACCAACTCTTCCCTGTAGGTGGAAAAGATGCCCACAAGACCTCACAAGTGCATCTGGGCTTTGCCTTGTTTCATTCCATCCTCTCCATAAGGCTTTTGGACAAGGGTTAATAACTCCGTTTCACAGATGGAGAAACTGAGGCTGGAGAGTGAAAGAACATTTGCAAAGAATCTCGTAGGGCGACACTATGATGGGGATCCTGACTGCTCAACTACAGCTCATCGCAGAGGACTTGCTCTCTGGGTCTCCCAACTTCCAGCTCTCTGGGCTGAGGTCTCTGCAGATAAGGAAACAATAAGGAGGATTAAGGAGTGTTTTGGTGGGTTTGAGATCTGCATTTAGAAATGACTAGCTAGTGACATGGACATTGCTTAGTCCAAAATCCTAGTAAGTCTTCATGGGGAGATTTCTGCGGGGCTTCAGAAGAGGGCTCAGCTTGGGCATTTGTTGACCTGGGAATTGTGTGGGTCTGACCTGCCTTTAGGCCCTGGGAAGAGGGAGTCTTTGGGGGAGGTGTGTGTGTAAGTGTGGTATGATGTACACATGAGAGGTGTTTGTGTGGTGTAGGTGTAACATTTAGAGAAACCTTGGTCTTTTGGCAACATACTCCGAAAGAAAAATGTACTTTTCACATCACCTAAAAAAATGAAGAATTTAATATGTTGAGTCAGAGGAGTTCTGGAAACAGAGGCTTTGCCAATGGGGATTCATTCCTCCAACTTTGGGCTCGGTTGTTAGCTTTGCTCCAGGATCCACATGTAGATGTGAGGGGTTTATACTTTTACTTTCTGACCAGTGAGAATAGCTTTATTATACCCTTGGACTATAAATGTAATGCAGGCGTTTTGTAAAGTATTAAGGCAATATAGAAAGTAAAGAGATTACTCCTCCATTGATTTTCTTCTTTTCTATTTAATGTCCTTGACTTTCCTCGTTGCTAACATATTTACCAAAATGGGATTCTGAAACACATGCTATTTTATCATCTCTCTTTACTTAACAGCATGTGAGGACATATTTTCGTATCATTATGGACTAGGGTTCTTGGCCTTCTTAATCAATAGAAATTGATCAGAGGGCAGACAAGCAATTCAGGCGAGGCTTTATTGAGGTCCCTGCTGCAGTGGGAGAGAGCAGGGTGAGAACAAACAACAGGTTCCCTTGCTTGCTCCCTGGCTGGGTTGGGGGACAAGCGGGTTCCTTATATGGGGTGAGGGTAGGGCTGGGTCCAGGATTGGGCTGGAGGGGTGGCTTAGGTGGTTTGCCCACCTAGGTGGTGCTGTGTACAGGGGGCATGTACAGTATCCTGCTTTTGCTCCAGGCTCCTCAAAAGTGGCAGTTGGGGGTTTTGGTCTCTTTTGGTCCAGAATTTGCCCCAACTACACATGCATGCAGTTATTTTTAGTTCCATCCAGTTTCTTTGTATTTTGTTGCTGAAGGAGAGGTGTGTCCAGGTGCAAGCACTGCAGCAAAGGGTTCCAGGTTTGTCTCAATATTACTGCAAATTTTAATCAAATATTACTACAGACTTTAATCAACAGATTCTTTATGATTTGGCATTTGGGTTGTCTTCAAGTCACAGTTTTTGGAATGTCATGCCATGCCATTCTGTGCCAAGTCACTTCAGTCGTGTCTGACTCTTTTGCAACCCCATGGACTGTAACCCTCCAGGCTCCTCTATCCATGGGATTCTCCAGGCAAGAATACTGAAGTGGATTGCCATGCCCTTCTTTAAGCTTTTGGAATAATGATGTAATTAGTATCTTTGTAGATACATTTCCCTCCCTTAAGCTAAAAACTGAAATTTCTAGGTTAATGAAACATCCATTTGAAACATTAATACCTATTAATAGATTTCCAAAGACAGCTTTTATTCTTGACATGGCTGTCCACAGAGATGAGAGTATCCATTTCTCCATCTATTTGTCAGTCCTGGATATTGATACTAACCATCAGTTTTAATCTGTGTTGCAAATAATCTCCACAGTTTGTTGCTTGTCTTTAATGCTATGTATCTATATATTGTAGGGATTTCCCCAGTAGCTCAGTGGTAAGAATCTGCCTGCAATGCAGGAGATGGGGGTTTGGAAGATCCCCTGGAGGAGAGTGTGGCAACACACTCCAGTATTCTTGCCTGGAGAATCCTATGGACAGAGAAGCCTGGGGGTTATAGTCCATGGGGTCACAAAGAGTGAGACAAACTGAAGTGACTGAGCATCCATTTGCAACTGTATATTTTATATGTCTTTATTTGGGTTGTAAGAAATTTTAAAACTTGGGTGCAGATAAATATATCTTTTTCTTTATGGTTTCTTATTTTAGATCTCCTGCCCTCTTGTGCCAGTTCCTTCAAGATTGAAACATATGTGCCCATATTTTCTCCTTCTTTTTTTCAATTTTATTTTTTCTATTTATGCTTTTAATTCATTAAGAGTGAGGTTGGGGGTCTTGCTTATTATTAATTTTTCCCAAAGAGCTGGCAAGTTGTCCCAATACCCTTGACTGAATAATCCAAATTCTACCACTGATAAGGAGTAGCATCTTTATCAGGGATCAAATTCTTGTCAATACTTAGGACTATTTCAAGATGCTGCTTTTTGTCCTATTGTTCTGTCTGTTATTTTTTTTTAATTGTGATATAGTTGCTTTACAATATAGTATTAGTTTCTGCTGTACAGCAAAGTAAATCAGTTGTATGTATGTATGTTCCCTCCTTTTTGGACATCCTTTCCTTGCCTCCCGTCCCACCCCTCTAGGTCATCACAGAGCACAGAGCTGAGCTCCTTGTGCTATACAGCAGCTTCCCACTGACCATCTATTTTACACATGGTAGTGTATGTGCATCATTGGTACCTCTCAATTCATTCCACCCTCCCCTGTCTGTTCTTATCCCAGTGATTTCTGTTTCTTACTGCTTTACCAACTATTTTGAAATCTGGCCTCATCATCATGCCCTGCATGTGGTCACTTAGGTGATTGTTCTGAGGCTTCTGGGAAAGAAGATACATGCTCTGTTCACAGCCTATGGAGTTGACAAATATCTAGCAACTTGATAAATTGTAACATACAGAGGGCTAGGATTTACTCATGACCATAGAGGAATAGGAAAGTGTGAAAAAGTAATGTGAAAGTGCTGGTTGCTCAGTCGTGTCCCACTCTTAGAGACCCCATGGACTGTATCCTGCCAAGTTTCTCTATCCACGAAATTCTCTAGGCAAGAAACTGGAGTGGGTAGCCATTCCCTTTTGATATTCCACAGGGGACATTTCCAGCCCAAGAATCGAACCCAAGTCTCCTGCATTGCATGCAGCTTCTTTACTATCTGAGCTACCAGGTTGGGAAGATACCCTGGAGAAGGCAATGGTGGACCCACTCCAGCATTCTTCCCTGGAGAATTCCATGGACAGTGGAGGAACAGGAACAGTAAGTCAAAGATTTCCCACCCCCTTCATTGGAATCAGGCCCAGCTAATCTGATCTTTTGAATTACTTTAGGGGAGTGGGAGGGGAAGAGGCATATGTGCTTTGCTTCTCATTTTGATTCCATTTTCCTTCAGTATTCTTTTTTTTAAATCTGAATTTTCTACTTTTTGTAATAAAAAAGTTACTCTACTAAAGAAATAAGATAGGGGCATGCAAAGAAGTTTGAGAGATGGCTTCAGTCAAAACCATGTGGTGCTTAAAAGTGTTATGCCCAAGTCGTGAAATCTCCCAATGACCACCAGGGAGCCGATATCCGATGCAAAAGCAAGAGACTTTTTATTACCAAGCTCGAGCTGGGGCTCCCACCGTTACCGATGCAGCGGCTGAGAGGAGCTCCGAACTCTGGGTTACATTGCTTATATAGGGTATTCTCGTGCGAAAAATGTTACCTTCTGTGGAAGGGTTAGGTGTTGGGTTCTGATTGGTTCCCATTTCCCAGGCTTAATTCGAATTTCCCGGGCAGGTCATAAGTCCTGAACATAAAGTCAGGAGATCCTGATTTGGGATCTGATTGGCTCGCAGGTGGTGGGATGAGGTCAGGGGATTTCCAAAGACTCTTTCCTCAAAACTCTAAAATGGAATCTTTTTTAACAAAATGGGGTGGCTTAGGTTCTTCAAGAGAGGAGACAAATCTTCAGCAACTTAGAGAGTTTATCTATTTGTGTGGCACAGTTCTAGAATGTTCTGGAGGAGAGATTATACTGAGTTATTAGATGAAGAATTGTTGTCCCAAGGTTCCATGTAGATTTTTTGGGGGTCTCTTGTGCAGAGTCCAAAATAAGAGAGGATTTTAAGACATGGAATTCAGATGGATCTAAAAATCAATCTAGTATCATCAGACTCTTTTCCGTATTTTAAATAAAGAGAGAAAAACCAAGGAAGGAATTTCTCATTATAGCTGAGGCGACCAAATTGGACAATCATCTGATAACTTTTTAGGATATCTCCACCCTTCCAAATCTTACACTTTTAAGAAATATTTTTAAAATTAATTTTTATTGGAGTATAGTTGCTTCACAATGCTGCATTAGTTTCTACTGCACAGCAAAGTGAATCAGCTGTACGTATACATATATCCCCTCTTTTTTGGCCTTTCTTCCCATTTAGGTCACCTCAGTGCACTGAATAGATCATTGAGCATTTCCTGTGCTCTACAGTAGGCTATTATTAGTCATCTGTTTTTTAAAAAAATATTTTATTTATTTTGACTGCACTGAGTTTTAGTTGCAGCATGCAGGATCTTTTAGTTGTGGCACGTGGGATCTGGTTCCTTGACCAGGGACTGAACCCAGGGATTGAACCAATGTGTTGCATTAGCAACACAGAGTCTTAGCCACTGGACCACCAGGGAAGTCCCAAGTTATCTGTTTTATACATAGTAGTGTATATATCAAACTTTACACTTTGTACAATTCCTGGAATACACAGGCAAAAAGGAGGAGCCTTTTTTTCATGGCCCAGAGCCTGAAAATGAATCCCCAGGTCAGCTTCAGAGTCTAAGGTGGTATAGACTGAGCTCTATCACAAATGAATCTGAAAGATTATGGCTAGAACACAGTAGACATTTGTCTTCCATTTCCAGAGTTGTTTCAGCACCAAGGATGTGAACAGAATGGCTTTGCCTTCTGTATGTGCCATGTGTGGCTCAAACTGAAGCCATCCCTGGGGACTTCCCTAGTGGTCCAGCAGCTAAGACTCCGAGCTCCCAGTGCAGGGGGCCTGGGTTCAACTCCTGGTTAGGGATCTAGATCCTGCATGCCTCGATTAAGATATGGCACAGCCAGTAAATAAATTTTAAAAATTAGAAATAAGTATTAAAAAAGCTGGAATCATCCCTTGTTGATGATGCAGGCTTTCTTGGAGATCCCTCTTCCTGCCAACCTTACTCGACAGGTAAAGAAATGAGGGCTCAGAAAAGGGAACTGACTGCCTGGAATGACATGCCAGTGTGTGGCAGGTCACATCCAAACACAGCAACTTTAAGATTTCTGCAGAATTTCTGTGGTAGGTGCTCATTGCTGCAGGGTTTCCACAGAGTTTCTGTGGTAGGTGCTGACTGCTGCCCTGCTATGTCCCTCCCTCACACCCCGTGGGTGTGACATATTGTGAAAAAACACTCTTGGTCCCTGGGACGGGATTTCTGAGGCTCACAGAGGGATGCTCTGTCTGCCCTGGATGACAGATGTGACAGAGGTACACAGAAGGCCATTTTGTGCATGAACCTGAGGGTAGAACCCAGAGTCATAGCACAACAAAGTCTGAGCTTTGGGGCTATTCATATTTTTTTCTGGGTCACTGGTTGCTATCTGCCATCTGTCAGGGAAGAAGGTTGAATCTGGTGGCTAAAGGTTTTTTCTTAGCCATGGTGGGTTGATGTTTGCCTACGACTTGGGACCTCTCAGTCTTCAACCAGCTAGTTCATTGGTCGCAGGTCCATGTGGGAAATAAGAGACTTTTGCTTCCGACTGTCCAAACCCTTCCGATTCTATTGATGTTTCCTGGTGTGAATTTTGGTATATGGCTTCCTAAATAAAAGCATGGACTTTCTCTTGCAGGAGACTGAATTATAGCAATTCTGAGCACTGAGGAGCAGAGGGGAGCTTTGTGCTTCTTCTCAGAACCAACACTTTTCCTCCAAGCTCTATGGACACCAGGACTCAAGTCCAAAATGGCACTGGGTTCCTATGTCCAGAATGTAAAGATCTTCCCACTGCCCATCTTGTCTTTAGCAGAGCGTTTACCCTTCCCCATGGTCAACTAAGAGGGTCAAAGGATTCTGACATCTCAAAATCAAACTCTCTGGGTTCTTTATTGACCATTCTCCAATAGGTGGGTGAGTCATAAAGGCAAATATACATTAAAATGAGTGCTTTTTGGGTATTGGTTGATATTAAAATGTGAATCTTAAAATGTGATATTAAAATGTGAATTTTTAATGATTTTTCTCCTTAGCATGTTAATACGATGGATTATTGATATGATAGGTTGTTAATATGGTTGATTGACTTTCAAATATTGAACCTACCTTGCATCACTAGAAGAAACTCTTCACTATTTTTGTATATTGGCCAAGAGGCATGTGGGATCTTAGCTCCCCAACCAGGGGTCAAACCCGCACCCCCTGTACTGGAAGATGAAGCCTTAATCACCGGACCACCAGGGAAGTGGCAGAACGGCAGTAACTCTTATGTGAACAATTCAACATAGTGCTGGGAGTCCTACAGCTCAAAGGCAAGAAAAGGAAATAGAATGGATATATGTCAGAAAGGTAAAAATAAAACTATACCTATTTGCAGATGACTTGATGGTCTCATGGACTATCCCAAGGAATCTACAAAGAGAAAAAAATCTTAGAACTAATAAATGAGTACATCAAGGTCACAGGTTACAAGATCAATATACAAGAGTCAATTGCATTTCTATAAAATTACAGTAAATACATGAAAAACAAGATTAAAAATAGTGTCATTTACTATTGTGGAAAAAGAAAGAGAGAGAGAGAGAGAGAGAGAGAGAGAGAAAGGCTTAGTGTAATAGTCTGCAGAACCAAGAAAGCTGGTGGTAGAATTTAGTCTGAATTCAAACCCTGAGGACCAATGGAGCCAACAGTGTAAGACCCTGTCTGATTCTGAAGGCCTAAGAACCAATATGCGAGGGCAGAGAAGATAGATGTCCAAGCTCAGACAGAGGGAAAATTCATCTTTCCTCTACCTTTCTGTTCTATTCATGACCTCCACAGATGGATGATACCTACCAGTATTTCTGGGGGCAGTCTATGCTCTTTGCTAAGTCTACTGATTCAAATGCTAATCTCTTCCAGTAACACCTCACAGACACACCGAGGCCATCTGAGCGTCCCTTAGCCTAGTTGAGTAGACAGGTCACACTTAGGTGTGTGTGTATACACACACACACACACACACACACCCCTCTGTGCTCAGTTGTGTCCGACTCTTTGTGACGCTTTGGACTGAAGCCAGCCAAGCTCCTCTCTCATGGGATTTTCCAGGAAAGAATCCTGGATTGGGTTGCTATTTCCTGCTCCAGGGGAATCTTCCTGGCCCATGGGTCAAACCTGCATCTCATGCGTTGCTGACAGATTCTTTGTTTTTTAATGCGACGGGAGGGCGGGGAGCGACGTGCTAGCCCCCGCCTGCCCAGTGGGCTTGAGCAGGCGCCAGTAGCGGCCCGCGCACGTGCGCGCACTCCCTGCTAAGCCACTTACTGACAGATTCTTTATCCACCGAGCCGTCAGGGAAGCCCATACACTTAGATATAAGTCTAACAAAATATGTTGTTGTTCAGTCACTCAGTCGTGTCTGACTCTGAAACCCCATGGACAACAGCACACTAGGCTTCCCCGTCCTTCACTATCTCCCAAAGTCTGCTGAAACTTATATCCATTGAGTTGGTGATACCATCCAACCATCTTATCCTCTGTTGACCCCTTCCTCTCGTACCCTCAATCTTTCTCAGCATCAGGGTCTTTTCCAGTGAGTCAGCTCTTAGCATAAGGTGGCCAAAGTATTGGAGCTTCAGCCTCAGCCATCAGTCTTTCCAATGAATATTAAGGGGTGATTTCCTTTAGGATTGACTGGTTTGATCTCCTTGCTGTCCAAGGGACTCAAGAATCTTCTCTAGCATCACAGTTCAAAGGCATCAATTCTTTGGTGCTCAGCCTCCTTTATGCTTCAACTCTCACATCTGTACACGCCCAGAGCCTAGTCTTGAAAAATTAAAAGCCTCTTCCCATTGCTCTAGGGCAGACCTCAAAGACAGCCCTGCTGGCTCTTGGGAGAGGAGAAAGGGGAGATTCCTCTCATACTACTTTATGAGGTTTTCTCTTTCAATGAATCTGCAATATCATGGTGCTCAGTCACTTCAGTCGTATCTGACTCTGTGACCCTTTGGACTGTGGTCGGCCAGGGTCCTCGATCCATGGGTTTCTCCAGGCAAGAATACTAGGGTGGATTGCCATTCCCTTCTCCAGGGAATCTTCCCAACCCAGGTGTCGAACCTGCATTGTAGGTGGATTCTTTACCTTCTGAGTCACCAGGGAAGCCCTGCAGTATCATAAAGTACCACTGATTTGCTCATTTTTGAAATTCTGCCACATTCAAAGTCCCCTCCACCCTTCCCCACCCTCCCTGCAGTGCCTGGCACTGTGCTCTGACCTCAGCAGGGTTACAGGACAGTGCATGGAAGGAAGTTCAGCACTCACCACTCACAGTCAACTGGGTCATACCCTCGACCCCCTCCACACCACCCCCTGCAATACTCACTCCTCCGGGGGCCCAGCACCCCCACCCCTGACACCTCACCCCCACTGTGCTGCATCTCTGCCCTGACCTCTCGACTTCTGTGACTCTTTATGTAATCCAAGTACTAAATGTTCCATCTGGGAGGCTGGCTCCAAGGAATTTCTAGTTTTCAGATATTTATGCCTTAAACTGAAGACCAAATACTGCTGGTTCCTGCCTCCTGTCTCGTCGCAGCATCATTAGTCGTTTTCAAGAGCTGCATTCTGTAAGTGAATCTGCCAGCTTGTCACTGGTGAGTTCTAAGTTACTGGTGACACTTGAAGAAATGCCCAGAATAACCTCAGCCAGTCAGCAATGCAGAACCAGGGAGACAGAAGCTCCAACACATGAGTTTATGGAGAACAGTGGGGATCTCATCTATAAATCCCAGTAATAGCTTGGATCCTTCTCCAAGGAGATAAGAAAACTGTTGTTACTTCCAATCATCTCCTCAGCACTCCTGTCAGGAGGACAGAAGCAGAAGCTGGTGCTTCCCTGTTGCATGGATACCCTGATACGGAGAATGATATTAAAACTTATAGAAAGTTAACTAAGATATAGATGAGAGTTGTTAAGTGAATATTTAAATAGGGAAGTAGTGAAGTTGGGAGAGTGAATCATTTATTTATCCACTCATTTTTTTTATGCATTCATTAATTCAGCAAGCTTCCATGAGCCCCTGTGTGCCAGGCTTTTTGCCAAGAGGGGGAACAATATAAAGATTAATGAAACATAACTCCCCTCTCAAGCCCTCATTCTGGTAAAAGAAACAGACTCTTAAGCAAATAACTTCAGTGTTCTATGTGCAGGACTGCCGTGTACAGTTGTTCAGGTGCTTCACTGCACAAATATGCTCAGCTGAAAGGGCAAGCAGGACCTTAAATCTGGTCCTTGGTCTGCTTGCCGGGCCTTTGCCTTGCGAGGAGCTGGGTCTGCCTGAAGAAGGGGTACTTTTTTAGGTGGTGAAAAACCTATCTAGGTGAGTCCCAGTCTGGCCATAGTGCTCTAGCCCCACATTTTTATAGCATTAGCTTCTGTAAACCATTCCAGTTGCTAATCACAAATAGATGTCCTGATAAACACTAGCTGCCACCTGATTTTGGTTCTAGATTTTACTCTGGATCAAGGAGACCCTGTGCTTCTTCCTCTTTCTGGGCCTAGGTCTCCTCTCTGCAGTGTAGGAGTGGGCAAGATGGGTAAAGACCATTCTTCCATTAGTAATCTAGGTGAGTATCGTTTCTTGCAGAGCGATGGTTCCTGCCTTTATATTTGGAGGTTGGATATCGACAGAGAAACGTCAGTAAAGGCAGGATACTCTCAAGGGGACTTCTGGTAACAGAATTCTGGGACTTTAAACAAGACAGAAGGGCTTCCTGAGCTCCAGGGTCCAAACAGTGGAGTGGCCCATGCCCCAGTGCTGGACGCCATTCTTGTGGCAGGGTGATTGGAAGCACAGGCCAGTTAGAAGGCTTGAGGGATGGTGACTGGCTGATGGAGATCAACAGGTGGCCTGGGGAAGACTCTGGTTGTATGTCCCAGAGGCTTTCTGATTTTTTTTTAGCAGGGCAAAGATCAGACTAAGAAGTAGGCATCAGGTGGGGACTCAGTCAACACAGACACAGGGGCCCCTGGGAACACTTGGTGCATTGTTCCCTGAGTCTGTTTAACAATGATGCGTCTCAAAGGGGTCAGGGCTTCCCTGGTAGCTCAGCTGGTAAAGAATCTGCCTGTAATGCAGGAGCCCTTGATATGATTCCTGGGTCGGGAAGATCTCCTGGAAAAGGGATAGGCTACCCGCTCCAGTATACTTGGGCTTTCCTGGTGGTTCAAACGGTAAACAATCTGCCTGCAATGCAGAAGATGCCAGTTTGATCTCTAGGTTGGGAAGATCCCCTGGAAAAGGGAAAGGCAGTGGAAAGAACACTCCAGTATTCTTGCCTGGAGAATTCCATAGACAGAGGAGCCCGGCAGGCTACAGTCCATGGGGTTGCAAAGAGTTGGACATGACTGAGTGACTTTCACTTTAACCAGCTGTGCCTGCTGGAAACCAGGGAGGCCAGGGACAGGAAGCAGGGATGGGAACTGACCGTGACTGAGGTGGAGACAGTATGGTGTTGTGAGCAGAGCCTGGGGCGGGCACTCTGCAGCTGAGTGACTTTGGACAAACTATTAACCCTCTCTGCAGCTTCCGTTTCTTCATCCATAAAAGGGACACAACAATCTCAGCTTCACAGAGTGGCTTCGAGCTCTGGCAGTGTTGGATGTGCCATCCTAACACTTTAAAAAATATTTATTTCCTTGGCTGCATCAGGTCCTAGTTGCAGCACGAAGGGTCTTCGTTGTGGTGCTTCTAGAACGTGTGGGCTCAGTAGTTGCAGTGAGTGGGCCTAGTTGCCCTGCCCCTTGTGGGATCTTAGTTCCCCGACCAGGGATTGAACCTATATCCCCTGCACTGGAAGGTGGGCTCCCAAGCACTGGACCACCAGGGAAGTCCCTGAGCAGATTTTTCTTAAGTGATGGCTCCCATTAATCTGAGCAAAATATGCTGGAGTGCAGTACAGGTACGACTAGCAAACAGCTTTCTGCATGGCAAAGGGGGGCATTCCACCCATCCCCAGTTTATTATCATGCCCCCTTCTGCCACCACACACCTGGATGAAGGGACTCAACATCTAGCTTCTGAGACTCCTTCCTTTACTAGAGAGAATTTGAAGCGAACCCATCACTACCTGTGTCTTCTAAAGACAGTGACAAGCTGTATCCAGGGTAGCTGGATTGGAGTTTCTATTTTGGTTGTCAACAGGATCAAACAGATAACTCTCACTGGTCTGTCAGGTTGGAATTGAACAGAGAGGACAAGAGAGCCGAGCTTAGGCAGGAATCTCATAGTGCTGTGAGATGTGGCACGTTCTAAACACTGGTGCCCACCAGTGTGTTCATGGGGCAATGAAACAGTCAGGCTCTGGGACTTCCAGGAAGATAGGGACTGTATGACGAAAGAGAGCTATCATGGTGAAGGAACTGTGGAAGGAATGGAGCACAGCCTCCTACCCTGGACCATGTAAAAAGCCTGTCACATTTGATTCTCCTGCCAACCCTGTGGGAGAGGTGTTGCCCCCATTCTGCAGACAGACAAACTGAAGCTCAGAGAGGATGATGATAGACAAGTCAGGGCAGTACAGTGAGGAAGGGGTGACACCAAAACTTGAACCAACACCTGTTCTGCAGTGAGTATTCAACCTGGCAGGCAGATTTTGGCAGTGGCACACCCAGGGGGGACTCTGACCCTTTGGATTGACACAGGTGGCTGAGTGCACAGGGGAGGCCTCCAGGGAAGCCACCCCTGGAGGTGGGAAAGAAGCCTAGGGGCCTCACTAGGGTGACTAGAGGTAACAAACAAACAACATACCCTCGTATTATACATCCAGAAGTAAAAGAGCTTTCAGGTTAATGTTGTTTTTCATTGTTCAGTTGCTAAGTCCTGTCTTACTCTTTGCAACCCCATGGACTGCAGCACACCAGGCTTCCTTGTCCTTCACCATCTCCCGGAGTTTGCTCAAACTCATGTCCATTGAGCTGGTGATGCCATCTAACCATCTTATCCTCTGTCGCCCCTTCTCCTCCTGCCTTCAGTCTTCCCAGAATCAGGGTCTTTAGCAGTGAGTTGGTTCCTTGCATCAGGTGGCCAAAGTATTGGAGTTTCAGCTTTAGCATCAGTCCTTCCAATGAATATTCAGGGTTGATTTCCTTCAGGATTGACTGATTGGATCTCCTTGCTGTCCAAGAGACTCTCAAGAGTCTTCTCCAGTACTACAGTTCAAAAGCATCAATTCTTTGGTGCTCAGCCTTCCTTTATGGTAAAACTCTCACATCCATACATGACTACTGGAAATACCATAGCTTTGCTATATACACCTTTGTCGACAAAGTGATGGCTTTGTTATTTAATATACTGCCTAGATTTGTCATAGCTTTCCTTCCAAGGAGAAAGTGTTTTTTAATTTCATGGTTGCAGTCACCATCTGCGGTGATTCAAGAGCCTAACAAAAGAAAATCTGTCCACTATTTCCATTATTCCATTTCCACTATTTCCCCATCTATTTGCCATGACGTGATGGGACTGGATGCCATAGTCTTTGTTTTTTGAATGTTGAGTTATAAGCCAGCCTTTTCACTCTCCTCTTTCACCCTCATCAAAGGCTCTTTAGTTTCTCTTTGCTTTCTGCCTTTAGAGTGGTATCATCTGCATATCTGAGGTTGTTGATATTTCTCCTGGCAAAAGTTAAGTAAGCAGGGTGACAACATACACCCTTGATGTACTTCTTTCCCAATTTTGAACCAGTCCATTGTGGCAAATAGATGGGGAAATAATGGAAACAGGGAGAGAATATTTTGGGGGGCTCTAAAATCACTGCAGATGGTGACTGCAGCCATGAAATTACTGTTTGGAAGAAAAGCTGTGATCAACCTAGACAGCATATTAAAAATCAGAGACATTACTTTGCCAACAGAAGTCCATCTAGTCAAAGCTATGGTTTTTCCAGTAGTCATGTATGGATGTGCGAGTTGAACTATAAAGAAAGCTGAGTGCAGAAAAATGCATGCTTTTGAACTGTGGTGTTGGCGAAGACTCTTGAGAATCCCTGGGACTGCAAGGAGTCCAGCCAGTCCATCCTAAAGAAAATCAGTCCTTAATATTCATTGGAAGGACAGATGCTGGAGCTGAAACTCCAATACTTCAGTCACCTGATGAGAAGAACTGACTCACTGAAAAAGTGATGCTGGGAAACATTAAAGGTGGGAGAAGGTGACAACAGAGTGTGAGATGGTTGGATGACATCACCAACTCAATGGACATGAATTTGAGCAAGTTTTGGGAGTTGGTGATGGACGGGGAATGCTGTCCATCACTCTGGCATGCTGCAGTCCATGGGGTCGCAAAGAGTCGGACATGACTTGTGACAGAACTGAACTGAACTGATTGGTGATGCCAGTGGTAAAGAACTTGCCTGTCAATGCAGGAGAGATAAGAGATAGGTTCCATCCCTGGGTTGGAAAAAGGGCGTGGCAACCCACTCCAGTATCCTTGCCTGCAGAATCCCATGGACAGAGGAGCCTAATGGGCTCCGAGTCCATAGGGCTGCAAAGAGTCAGACATGACTGAAGCGACTTAGCATTGTTCCATGCCTGGTTTTAACTGTTGCTTCTTGACCTGAGTATAGGTTTCTCAGGAGGCAGGTAAGGTCTTTCACTTCCAGGTTAATAGGACTCAGTAATATAATCATATTATCAAGGTTCCTCCTATCTCTCTGCCTCAGCTTCCTCTAGTCATTGTTGACCCTCATAATTCCAAGATGCTGGCAGCAAGAAGCTCCACAAATCAGCCAGGCCCACCAGCCGTCATTAGTAGAGATAAGCGAAAGCTTTCAGGGTCTCCTTTTCGGAAGGAGCAAAAAATCCTTTCCCAGAACCTCCTGAGAAGACCTGCCCTCATATCTCATTGGCCAGAATTGAGTCACATGTTCACTCCTACACCAGTCACTAGCAAGAGACCCGGAACTCTGTAATTGGCTTAGACTCACCACTCCTGGTTGTCTGTACTGGGCCCAATGGTGTGATGAAGCAGAGGATGCTAAGCCACAGAGCATAGTGACCCAAGCTCCAGACCTTGAAGTGGGAGGCGTTTATGCAAGGTTGAGCAGCGACCCCTCCATGGGGCTCGGGGAAGGGTATCCTCCAAGAGAGCCGCGGTCGCATTAGAGGAGAAGCTAGCACCGGGATGGTTCCAAAGGCTTCCTGCGTTGGTCCCAAGTGTTATATTAGCTGCTGGCAGAGGGAGGTCCTGGCGGTGCTGGAGGCTTGATGGTTTTGCAGTCTGGGCATCGTGGGGGCAGATGTGGCTGAGGCCTGGTCTGTAGGAGGGAGGCCATGAGGGCACGGGAAACTGCACAGCCTGTTTCAAACACTCAGCCCACACACCACACACGCGCGTACCCGTACACGCATACAGCCTTGCCCGTTTACAATTGTGAGCTCTTCCGATGGCACAACGCAGCTTTTAAACCAAAGTGCCAGGCAAGGCCCTGGTTCTTCAGAGAAATACAAAAGTGTTAATTATATCTTACTGTCCTTTTGACATTTTCAACTGGACATCTCAGAAACTCCCAGTACCCACCCCCTGGAAATAACTGGGAACTGGCTGGGCCCCTCTTTCTCCCTGCTAGTTTTTCCAGCTGGGTGGCAGGGCTTTTACATGACAGTTGTCTTCCAAAAGGGCAAAAGAGTAGAAGCTACAGGCTTTTTAAGGTCTGGGCTCAGAAGTCCTGGAATATCACTTTTTTCCCCCTCCAGGTCAAAGCAAGTCATAGGGCCAGCCTAGAATCAGGGAGAGGAGAAACAGACTTAATCTCTTGATGAGAGGAATGGTGTGTGGACACAAGGATGAGAAGCCTTGTTGGTGGCCATCTGGGAGAAGGAAAGCTCTCTATACAGAATTGGTGAGCAGGAGTGTGGGGGCTCATGCCCATGCCTGTCTGATACCAAGTCCACACCTCTACCTCACTTATCACATCACAGACTTTTCCAGCTGGAAATGACTTGAGATCACACAGTGATCCACAACCCTCAGTGTTTTAACCTGGAATTCCCAAGAAGCAGATCCTGAGGCCCCACTGGAGCATCAGTGGCTTCTTTGGGTGGAAGCCTGATAGATAAGTGGAGAAGCAAAACAAGATGGAAACTATTAAATGAACAGATGACACTGTGGCAACCAGAGCTCAGTCTTGCCAGGGACTTCTGGGAGGTGACAAGGCGCTCTCCTGAAGGGGCTAGGAAGCTGGTATATTCATCCTCCCATTTCCTACTCTCTTGCCTAGATCCCATCCCAGACCATGGAACTGGTGATTGAGTTCCTTTGGGGGCTTGTTCAGGACAACTTCATTGACTCCCAGTTCTAGAGGCTTCTTATTGGCTAGAGAGGCCTTACTGCTGGTTACCCTGGAGCCACATGCCACAACCTGGCTGAGCTCTTTAGCAGCTGATAGAACTCTAGACTTTTCTAGAACGACAAACAGTACCCTCTGCTTATATTCGTAGGCTGTCCTGCCTGGCTGTAAGAGCTGTAATTAGAACTTGTGGTAGACTGGTGCTTTGGTGACTGCCAAAGATCTATGTCTCCTTGTATAGTAAGTCCCCTAAATATCAAAGAGTTTCCAGTCCTAGAGCATCTTCACAAGTCCAATTTGTTCCTAAGTCCAACAAAGTTAACCTGGGTGTCCAACTAACACAATTTGCTATAGTACTGTACTGTAATAGGTTTATAATATTTTTGACATATTGTTCAGTCACTAAGTCATGTCTGACTGTTTGCAACCCCATGGAATACAGCATGCCAGTCTCCTCTGTCCTCTAGTATCTCTCGGAGTTTGCTCAAACTCAGGTTCACTGAGTTGGTGATGCCATCCAACCATCTCATCATCTCTTGCTCCCTTCTCCTTTTGCCTTCAATCTTTCCTACCATCAAGGTCTTTTCCAGTGAGTTGGCTCTTCATACCAGATGGCCAGAGTATTGGAGTTTCAGCTTTGGCATCAGTCCTTCCAATGAATATTCAGAGATTATTTTCTTTAGGATTGACTGGTTTGATCTCCTTGCATTTTTCACATAAATAATACATAAGAATCAAACACAGAAAATAAAGAAAGCATTTTTAATCTTATAGTACAACCTGAAAAGTAAAGTAGCATAGTATAACAACTGGCACATAGGGAATGGGATCGAGTGAACAGGCAAGAAGAGTTACTGATGGAGGAGGTAGGAGTTGGTAGAGCTGAAGGATCGTCAGCAATAGAAGACAGAGGACAAGTTGAGGTGTCACTCATGCCTGATGTTGATGGCACGGGTTCTGGTTCCTTATTGGAGACAATTCTCTTTACCCTTTTGAAAAAATGATTCAGTGATGTCAACAGTTAGAACTGGACATGGAACAACAGACTGGTTCCAAATAGGAAAAGGAGTACGTCAAGGCTGTATATTGTCACCCTGCTTATTTAACTTATATGCAGAGTACATCATGAGAAATGCTGGGCTGAAAGAAGCCCAAGCTGGAATCAAGATTGCTGGGAAAAATATCAATAACGTCAGATATGCAGATGACACCACCCTTATGGCAGAAAGTGAAGAGGAACTAAAGAGCCTCTTGTTGAAAGTGAAAGAAGAGAGTGAAAAAGTTGGCTTAAAGCTCAACATTCAGAAAACGAAGATCATGGCATCTGGCCCCATCACTTCATGGGAAATAGATGGGGAAACAGTGGAAACAGTGTCAGACTTTGTTTTTTGGGGCTCCAAAATCACTGCAGATGGTGACTGCAGCCATGAAATTAAAAGGCGCTTACTCCTTGGAAGAAAAGTTATGACCAACCTAGATAGTATATTCAAAAGCAGAGACATTACTTTGCCGACTAAGTCCGTCTAGTCAAGGCTATGGTTTTTCCTGTGGTCATGTATGGATGTGAGAGTTGGACTGTGAAGAAGGCTGAGCGCCGAAGAATTGATGCTTTTGAACTGTGGTGTTGTAGAAGACTCTTGAGAGTCCCTTGGACTGCAAGGAGATCCAACCAGTCCATTCTGAGGGAGATCAGCCCTGGGATTTCTTTGGAAGGAATGATGCTAAAACCGAAGCTCCAGTACTTTGGCCACCTCATGTGAAGAGTTGACTCATTGGAAAAGACCCTGATGCTGGGAGGGATTGGGGCAGGAGGAGAAGGGGATGACCGAGGATGAGATGGCTTGATGGCATCACGGACTCAATGGACGTGAGTCTGAGTGAACTCTGGGAGTTGATGATGGACAGGGAAGCCTGGCGTGCTGCGGTTCATGGGGTCGCAAAGAGTTGGACACGACTGAGCGACTGAACTGAACTGAACTGAACTGATGTCTGGGTGGTAGCTCTTTTTTTTTTTTCTCATCATAGATGACACAGTAGTGCTGGATTGCATTCTGAACAGTTGCTACAACCTTCATGTACTGTTCCACATTTGGGTGTTGTGTCTCAGAAGCTAACAGTGCCTCCTCAAGTAAAGAAAATCCCCCTGCCATTTCCTGTGTCATGAATCTCTTGGGTTTTTCAGCTACTTCTTCCTCTTGTCTTCCTCTGTCCTTTCTCTGGGTGCATTTGCATCCTTGAAAGCCTGTGACTTGAAGGTTCCTATGTAGGGGACTTACTGTACTCATATCCTGGTGTGGTCTCATCCCACATTGATTCTGAGCTTGGTTCCATGACTTGCTTTAGCCAATGGGACACTAGCAAGCATGATGCAAACAGAGGCTTGATAAGTAAATGCTTTTGTCTCCCGCTTTTTCTCACCCAGTTGCAGTGCCATATGGAAGTCTAAGCCATCCTCTGGAGAGAGGTCAGGTGAAGAAACCAGCACATGGAAAGGGAGACAAACCACCTGGACAGATGAGTGAGGCCTTTTTGGACCTTCCTATTCAGCTCAGTCACCCATGCCAGGATGGTCCCTGAGCAGAAGGACTTGTGCTCTGTCTGAATTCCTGACCCTCAGAACTTCAAGCAAATGAAAATGGTTGTTATTTGAAGCCACTAAGTTTTGGGGAGTCACACCTCAATAGGTAGCTGAACTAGCACTTCAGAACTTGCACATTCACTTGCCATATGTGTCTTTACAGCTCCTGAAATGTACTGACTCTGTTAGTCGAGGGGGTGCTTACCTAGAGACACTCAGCTAGCTGCCAGTTGGAGGAAGTGAGGCATAGGGCAGCCAGCACTGCCTGTCTGAGAAGTAAGTGCATCCCCTCTGGAAGGGCGTCCTTCTGCTGAAAGGCCCCCCAGGCCTTCTAGCAGCAGGTCTGATGGTGTGGCCTTGCAGCGCTGCCCAGAGATGCCACAGAAGGTCTCAGCAGGCGCTGTGGTCATTACCCACCAGAGTTCTTGGCCTTCCCCAATCAATAGAGATTGATAGAGGTCAGACAAAAGAGTCAGGAGAGGAGACTTCACTGGGGTCCCTGCTGCAGCAGAGGGGAGCGAGAACAAATGGTAGGTTCCTTTGCTTGCTCCTTGAGGGGCCGGTGATGTTCCTTATATGGGGTGAGGGTAAAGGTGGGTCCAGGGGTTGGGCCAAAGGAGTGGCTTAGGTGCTTTGCCCACCCAGCTTTTGCTCCAGGCTCTTCAATCCGTGGGTCTCAAAGATCCCCTGGAGGAGGGCATGGCAATCCATTCCTGTATTCTTGCCTGGAGAATCCTATGGACAGAGGAGTCTGGTGGGCTACACTCCATGGTGTTGCAAAGAGTCGGACACAACTGAAGTGACTTTATACATGCTTCAAAAGTGGCAGTCGGGTCTTTTGGTCTCTTTGTGTCTTTAGGTCCAGAGTCTGCCCCAATTGCTCATACACATAGTTATTTTTAGTCCAATATAGTTTCTTTGTGTTTACAAGCATTGCAGTGAAGGGTCTCAGGTCCCAGCCTGTTCATGGTGAATTCCCTGCCTCACTCTGGACTATTGACCTTTCACCAGAGGGCAAGAATGGGATGCCTAATTCTGAGGGCCTGGCCTAGAGAGACCACAGGGAGCCCTGAGTCATAGGCCAGCTTAAGATCTTTCCCCAAACCCATCTGAGCTAGAGGCCTCACCTCTTCAGGAGGCTCAGTTGAACTCAGGAGCTGCTTACAATCTTGTCTTAGAACCAGCTCAGAAAAGAAACAGAGGCTGCTGAAATCGCAGGGCCAATACCAAGAGGAGCAGAAGACAGTATTAGAGCTCATTGTTCTGTAGATTGCTCCATGGGTTCCAGTGCTGTGAAAGTGAAAGTGTTAGTCTCTCAGTGATGTCCAACTCTTAGTGATCCCATGGACTGTAGCTCGCCAGGCTCCTCTGTCCATGGAATTCTCCAGGCAAGAATGCTGGAGTGGATTGCCATTCCCTTCTCCAGGAGATCTTCCCAATCCAGGGATTGAACCCGGGTCTCCTGTATTGCAGGTGGATTCTTTATGGTCTGAGCCACCAGGGAAATTCGGGTTCCATTGCTACTGGCATGCAAAAATCACCACCAAACACAAATATCATGTCTGAGCAACAGGTTTTGCATCCAGTGGTGAAGGCATACCCACAGTACACGGAAAAAAAACTTAATTCCCATGAAAGTGAGCAAAGTTACTAATGAAAATCTCTCCCCATCCAAATTAAGATCATCAACTAAATAAACCCCCTAACTGATGAATGTGCCCGGTTCATATTTTATTAATAAAACCTGTTTCCCCAGTTTTATGGATTAAATTCCCCAGTTATTTATTCCCACCACCTTTTCTTCTTGAATCACAAAATAAATGTCAATTTCAAAAGTTAGATGGTGAATATTCATCTCTCTCCCTAGAATAGTGTGGGTGGGAAGCTTTTTTCCTGATTTAGAAAGGGGAAAAGCACAATTTAAATATGAAGTACACATAAAGGAAAAAGAAATGGGAAAATTATTATAAAATAGTCTTTTTTTCATTTTATCCCCTTTTTATTCCCAGTCTCCACTCTTATTACCTTCTTCCCCACAGGAGATCATTCTAATATATTTAATGTGTATTGGTTTATATGTATGTGTTCCTGTAAATGTGCACTGTTTGGTAGATATGCTTTTTTAAACCAGATACAGAACGACTTTTAAAATATTTATGTATTTGGCTGCGTTGGGTCTTAGTTGCAACATGAGAGGTGTCTTGAGGGGCTTCTCTAGTTGCTCCATGGAATATGGAGTCTTAGTTCCCCAACCAGGGATTGAACCTGCATCCCCTGCATTGGAAGGCAGATCTTAACCACTGGGCCACCAAGGAAGTCCCAGTAGATATATATTTTTAAGTGTTGTTATTGGTGTTATTATATATATATATATATATATATATATATATATATATATAAAATTCACAGGATATTACTGATTAGGAAATAATTATATATATATATATATATGTATATAAAATCTGTTGTATTTATTTACAGCAAGCACAAACACAGTAAAGTCTTGCAAGCTACTATGATATCCTGTCAGAGTTCTACAGATGGTGGCAGAAGACACAAATCTCCTGGGTCAGAGAAAGGACTTGGTTACTAATGGTATTAGCAATAGCCAAGAGAGATAGTGGGGGCTTTTGTTTGTTTCGTTTTGGGTGGGTTTTTTTTTTTTTTTTTTTGCTTCCACAGGATGATGTAAAAAGTTCAAGGTAACAGAAAGTAACACCCACATTTATGAACAGAAACCCCAAACTTAGGGAACCTGAGCATCTTTTAATGGTCAGTAAACATGCCTGCCCTTTGCTCCAGACAGAAACACAGTCTCTATCTTCTAAGGCTGTTCACTTTGTAGACATAATTGAAAAACAACCGTCTGGAACAAGCAGAGAGGTCTTATCTGGTAAGACAGCCAGACATGTCAAAGTCCAACAGAAAACTATCTGCCAACAACAAACTAGCACTAACTTCCCTGGCTTCAGGGCCATTGCTCTATGTAATGATCCTGAGAACATCGCTGTGCAGAGGCAGGTTAGGGTAAACAATGACAGAGCCACAAAGTGGATGGCAGCACCTTGCCCCAGGGCTGGGGAGGAGTTTGGGAAGATACTGAGGTTTTAAATATTAATTAACTTATTTATTTGGCTGTGCCAGGTCTTAGTTGTGGCACATGGGATCTTTCAGTTGCGGCATGCGAATTCTTAGTTGCAGCACATGGGATCTAGTTCCTTGACCAGGGATCAAACCCAGGCCCCCTGTTTTGGGAGCTCAGAGTCTTAGCTACTGGAGCATGTGGCAAGTCCCAAGATACTGAGTTTTGGTGTGTAACCATTTATCAATCAGATTCTTATGAATAAAAGGAAGGAACATAGAAGTGACTTATAATGTAAGCTTTATTTCATAAATGCATCAGACCTTAAGTATCTTAGCCTGGATTCCTCCCAAAGCTTGCATGAAGATGATCTATTTGGATAAATCTTGGGCAGTCCTTCATAGCTCTTATTATGTGATGTTTTAGTCTTCACTGAGACCCTAAATCCACATAAACTCCTTCCTTCAGCCTTCAGTTGTTGCAAGAATTCCTTTAATGTTCATTCAGCCACTTTTTACTGAAGATCTTCTGTGTGCCCAGCCCTCCTCTAAAGCCAGTAGTAAATGAAACTGACAAAGTCCCCATCCTCGTGAAGCACTCACATATGCCATTGGCTTTCTCCCTTTTTTTCATCCATCTCTTTCTCTAGGTAGCGTGAACCTAACATCACCAACAATATTGATTCTATTCTTTCTCCTAACTTTGAGATCAGCCACTCCCTCCTCCAGGGAAACAAGTTTCTTCTCTGAATTTCCTCTCACATCAGTAAGCCAACTCCTCCCATTTTGAAAGCAAGAGCCTGGATTCTGTTCCTCACTCAGCTACCAACTCTTTGACCTTGGGCCTGTCTCTTTTGCCTTTATAAACCCTCATGTCCTCAGGCGAAATGGGCATAATGCTGAGTCACTGAGGGATTGGAATGATTGTTGCAGAAAGGGGGACCCCTTTCAGGGCCCAAGAGTGGGTTCTTGCCTTTCATTCAGAAATGAATTGTCCAAGGACTTGGAATTCCTGACACTTGCTAACAAAGCAAGAGACTTTACTGGGAAGGGGCGCCCGGGGGGAGGGCAGCAGGTAAGGGAACCCAGGAGGACTGCTCTGCCATGTGACTCCCAGTCTTGGGTTTTACGGTGATGGGGTGAGTTTCTGGGTTGTCTCTGGCAAGTCACTCTGACTCAAGGTCCTTCCTGGTGGCACATGCATTGCTCAGCCAAAATGGCTCCCAGCGAGGAGGATTCTAGGAGGACATATGGCTGGTGTCTCCTTTCTCCTTTTGATCTTTCCCAAATTCTTCCGGGTGGTGGTAGCTTGTCAATTCCTCATTCGTAACCAGGACCTCCTGTTGTAAGATAACTCGTGCAAGTGGTTACTATGGCACCTGGCTGGGGTGGGCAGTTTCAGTCAGTGGTACCCCTAACACAATTACTACATTTCTGTGTAGGCATCACTTTCCCCATCCCAACCCAAGTCCAGTCCTTAGCAAGGGCTGGTTGGAGAGACGGAAACCAAGGCCTTCTGCTTTCCAAGGCTTCTTTCATTTCTGACTCAGGGCTGCTCAGATCTCATGTTATGTCTGCTCCAGTTTCCACCCTGACTTCCATACTGTCCGCTCAGCCTATTCCTGCCCATTAGATGGTGCGAAAACTAACAGCTCCACACACAGAACATGGCTTCCTGCACCGAGAAGCAGCTCCAGACAATTCATCATCAAGTAGATGAGAATAACACTAACTTTTGCTGCCATGGCAACTGCTGTTGTGCCATCACTGACTTTCGAAGTTGCTTAAAAATGCGCAAACCATTCTGCATAAAGTGACTTAACACCACCAAGAGTGTGGCTTTCCTTTCCCCTTGAGATTCTTCTTTAAGAAATTAAGATTTTCCCCCCTTAGAAGCGTTTCATAATTTAGTTTTAAAAGAATCATTTGAAAAATGTTGTCAGGGTATAATTGATTTATGTTATATAGTTTCAGGTTTTCAACAAAGTGAATCAGTTACACACTTACATATATCCACTCTTTTCTTAGCTTCTTTTTCCATATAGGCCAGTACAGAATATTTTTTCTTTTTTTTTAAGCATATTTTAAAAGGTTTTTTTTGAATGTAGTACAACATTGCTTCTGTTTTATGTTTTTTTTTTTTTTGGCTGTGAGGCATGTGGGATCTCAGCATCCTGACCAGGGATCGAACCCATACCCCCTACATTGGAAGGCGAAATTTTAGCCACTGTTCTGGCAGGGAAGTCCCATTAGAGAGTGATGAGTAGAGTCCCCTGGCTATACAGTAAGTCCTTATTAGCTATCTATTTTATATATAGCAGTGTGTATATGTCAATCCCAATCTTCCAGTTTATCCTCCCTCCCTTAATGCCCCCTCCATCACCATAAGTTTATTTGTTACATCTATAACTCTATTTCTGTTTTGTGGATAAATTCCTTTGTACCTTTTTTTTTTAATTCCACATATAGAGACATAAAAGAACCATTTTAAACCAAAGTTTTGCCAGCTGCTTCCTTCTGTGCTTGTAAAGGTAAATACAAATGAAAAATAAGAGGCTCACTCCTTTCTGTTGAAAACAAGAGGAGACGTCCCCCTTCTCTTTTTGGGCACTGACTTCATCAACGTGTAATTGTCAGTTGTTCCTCTGTCTCTTTGAAATATATGCAAATCTTTTTAAACGCTAAATAAGCCTCTTGCCAGCTTTATAACCAGGAATGTCTTTCTCGAGGACCCCGGAACCATCTCTGAATCATCAGCCTTGAGAAAGATGGAGCCTTTATCTGCCTGTTTCTCTGGGAGGGCAGGAGCATCTAAGATGCAAAACTGCCTCCAATCCTAAAGGTACAAGAAGTTGATTTTTCCTTTGGATGAAGCCAGTTAACTAACATGAGTGGCTATCCCAACTACCAAGTGAATGTGTCTTAAATTAAGATGAATTATGTGTGACCAACGGTTCTTCCAAGACTTTTTACTTGCGGGTTAGTCATGGTTTACCTTGAGACCATCTATGTAATTGGTTGTATCTTCTTTGCTGTATAAAAGCAGGAGATGCCTTTCTGCCTTTGCCATCTCCTAGTGGATTGCCTGAGAGGCGCATCATATTCTGGTTTCATGCTTATTCAATAATAAAATTGTTTCCTTTCTTTGCTACCTTGATGGAGAGGTTTTCTGAGTTGGGAGGAGATTTGTTTTTAATTGTATTTCCCCAACGCCCACCAGAACCAAACATTTTAAAACCGCACTCATGGAGGATATCATTATGAAGTTTTGATAAAAGCTCTGGAGGATGGTGCTGGGAATTATAGAAGGAGGAGGAAACCGTATCCAGCTTTTCCCCTTCATTTACTCTGCCTGGGGAGGACGAGGCGTCTGCTTAGAGCCAACCCTGGAAGTAGTCCTCTGACATCAGCCTCAGGAGAAGCTGGCATTCTGGGTCAGACAATAATGGAGGTTCTTGTCTTGTGCCTTTTAAGAAAAATGACGCACACTTTTATTCTGGTTGCACCGGGTCTTCCTTGCTGTGCACAGGCTTCTCTAGTTGTGGAGCATGAGCTCTAGGGCACACGGGCTCAATACTTGCCACGCAGCGCAGACTTAGTTACCCTGAGGCATGTGGAAATCTTAGTTCCCTGACCAAGGATTGAACCCATGTCCCCTGTATTGAAAGGTGGACTTTTCACCACTGAGCCATCACGGAAGTCCCTCTTTTACCTTTTTAGAGAAACAAAGAATCCACTAGTATTTCTGGCTCCACCTAGACCTGAGATGCTATTCCTGCAACACATTACTTGAGTTAGGGAACATTTGGTACCTGTCACAACTCCAGGGAGTGCTGTTCACATTGTTGCCTGTGACACCCCCAGCATTCTGCAGCATCAACCTGCATCTCTGTGTATTGTGGCTGAGTCCCTTAAAGAGGTTACTTCAGAAAACCTGTGTTAGTTCACCTATAGCAGCCTACTGCTTGAGACAGATCCAGGGATAAGTCCAGACAGAAAGCTCTCAGATATCCCAAGAATCCATTCTGTTTCTTTTCTCACCAGCTGATATTTCCCTTCTCTTCTTTCCTTCCTTTCTGTTCCTAACCTCTCGCTATTGGAATGCAAGGTCTTTAAGAGCAGCGGCGTCATCTTCCTGTTTGCTCCTGGACCCCCAGCAGTGCCTGGGACATGGTAGACTCTTCACAAGGGAGACCAGTGGATGTGTTTGCTTGTTTCCTTGGTCATCTTCTCAATATTTTCAAAGTGTGCTTGTATGCTTAGTCGCTTAGTCATGTCCAGCTCTCTGCGACCCCATGAACTGTAGCCCGCCAGGCTCCTTGTCCGTGGGATTCTCCAGGCAAGAATGCTGGAGTGGGTTGCCATTTCCTCTTCCAGGGGATCTTCCAGACCCAGGGATTAAACCTGTGTCTCCTGTGTCTCCTGTGT
The DNA here is from genome assembly GCA_006408695.1 of Aepyceros melampus. Lineage (NCBI taxonomy): Eukaryota > Metazoa > Chordata > Mammalia > Artiodactyla > Bovidae > Aepyceros > Aepyceros melampus. Next base: position 526,356 of record SJXQ01008448.1, read on the forward strand.
CTCCTGTACTGGTAGGTGGATTCTTTACCACTGAGCCCAAAGTTTTCAAAGAGACTTCTGTATTTCTGAGCTCAAGCTTCCTGCCTAGGCTCCAAGCCCCTCAGATATTTCAGCTAGAGTCTTTGCATGTTGAGCTGTTGGTCCATTCTGACTTTTATAAGTACTGGATAGAATTACATTAAATCTTTGAACAAAATCTAATCTAACATAATCTCAGGTTTTAGGATTTCAGATTTCTCAAGTTGGCAGCTTTCCAGAGGTCTCCTGGTAGGAGCATCTTTTCTGAAGCTTTGGGAAACTTGGTGTTCTGTGACATGGGACCAGGAACTTAAGCCAGTGAGGCTTTTCTAAGGGAGGTATTGAGAACTGAGTTGCCCTGAAAGGAAAAGTGTTAGTTGATTAGTGGTGTCTGACTCTGCGACCCAACTGTAGCCTGCCAGGCTCCTCTGTCCATGGCATTCTTCAGGCAAGAACACTGGAGTGGGTAGCTATTCCCTTCTCCAGGGGATCTTCCTGACTCAGGGATTGAACCCAGGTGTCCTGCATGGCAGGCAGATTCTTTATTGTCTGAGAGCCACCAGGAGCTTCCATGAGATGTTGGCATTTAGACAAAAAGCAGAGGAGTGGCAAGGAGATTTCAGAAGCTGAGTTGTGCAATGAACTAATGTCAGATCATGGCCCAGACCCCAAGTCACAGGCCTGCCCAGGGACTGGAGAGAGCAGGTTGAAATGTTCTGAACATAAAGGATTGCATTCCAAATGTATCCTCAAGTAGGAGAAGTAAGTTGCCAGAAGCTCATGTTAAGAAGCAAAGGAACTTCAAAGAGCTATAATACTGTGGGGGAATTTTAAACAGTCACATTTCCTGAGCTAGTCTTTCTTCTGAGAAATGTCTTGTCTTTCAGAACCATATGCAGTAGCACACTCGATGTATAATAAAATCCTTGGTTTTGGTAATTATGATGAAGCTGTTGCCGTGTTAAATGATGCCACCTGATGGATTGTGAGCACACAAGTGCCACACTCAGCATAGCTGGGAGTTTATTATTTTTAACAATCTCTGAAGGCCCGAGAGGGAATGAAGCAAGTGCCAACGGTTGCTCTTGGCCAGCTTATGGCTCAGAGAAGAAAGAGGGAATGAGGAGGAGGATGAGGAGGAGGAGGAACAGGATAAAGAGAAGAAAATGAGATGGAGAGGGGGCAGAATAGAATCTATTTTTTTCTTTTGATAAAAGTCATTATACCGTCAACAGAAGCTACTTTAAGTAGAGACTCGATTTTTCATGGAGCAGAGACAATCTGCATGAAGACGGTCAGCTGTTAAGAGTGCCACCTCCTGGTATCATTTCTTTTCAGAGCTGAGGTGTCAACACCAAGCTCACAGGGAGCAGAGGAGGAGCAGGGGTGTGGAGGGGAGGATGAGGATTCAGTGGGTGAACATCTTTGTTTACAGGAACTGATCCTCCTTTTCCCACCCCCAGACTGTATACACACACCCAGGAGTCTGTCCTTCAGGGGAAAAGAAATACACCAGAGGGGCCGACCCCTTCTTTTGTCTCACCCACTTCTCTTTTGCAGTGTATCTGATACATTTCGCTTTCTACCCTTCCTTCTGACTTGGCAAATTCTTTTACCACTTGCATTGCCTGCCTCATTGCCACACTCCAGGGCATTTTTGTGGCACATGGGAAGCATCTCTCTGCTCTCTCTTCCCTTTCTGATCCATCATCCAACACCAAGCACAAAGCCCTTTTCTGCTCCCCCCACCATTTCTTGGATTATAGGGAACAGCCCTCATTCAGCCTCCATGACCTTCTCTGAGTTCCATGGGGCAGATTCAAGCAGTTGTTAATCAGGGAAGGGAGGAAATGCAAGACCAGGGAGAAACAGTCAAGAGAAACAGTAGTGCAGCCTTGGGGCAAGGTCCTGGTTTCCCTCAAAGGATACACACAACAATATCTTTGAGCTGTTTTGCAGATACTAAAACCCTTCCAGGTGGGAGAAGTTAACAATTACTGATGGTATGCTGCCCATAAGCATGTAGATCCCAGACCTGAAGGTTGATGAGTCTGATTCCTTCTTACCTCACCACCAACCCATCAGAAGAATGTCCACGAGCCAGTTTTTCCCTCTTTGGACAATTACTATAAAACTTCTCACTATCTTCTCCAAGCTGAGGCAGGAGCCCACTGTGTCCCCCTTTGTCTGGCAGAGTAATAAAGCTATTCTTTTTTACTTCACCCTATTCTTTTCTATTTCTATCTCTGAGATTCGATTCTGTACCAATGCACAGAGAAGCTGAGCTTTTGGTATCAGTTGGCCTACAGACTCAGGGCAATTAAAGGTCCCTGGTCGAGGCTACTCCTCAGTGGGACCCAAGGGCTCTGGGATGGGACTCAGCTCACTGTTGCCCTAACGTACATTGTGGAGATGATCTTTCCTCATCTTCAACACTGCCGATGGTCTGAGATCCCTGGAGATGGGGATTGTACACCCTGGCAGAGGCGACTTTTGGCAGACCTGAAACCTGGTTGAACACCAACTGACCATCTCTGACTGATCAGGTGGCTATGTCCTTTGGCCCTAACCTTGAGGCTGTGTGCTTCCATGCCTGGGGCAGTCAGCAGTGGCAATGTATCCTGGCTGATTCCAGGCATGCTGTGAGATCCCTTTTCCCTTTCCATTCTCCCTTGAGGACAGTCCACCCAGATCTGCCAACATCTCCAGCTACTTTAAATGAATTGCCACAAAACTGACTTTATTCCATCAAGCTATGAATGATGACAAAACAAGGATTCCAACCTCTGGAACCAATATACTCTTGACCAGGCCTCCTAAAATTTCTATTCACACACACTCCCTTAGTTCTATTGTTGATTAGCAAACTGGGATCCCACACCACCCCTTCTCAGCAGAAGGGAGCCCAAGGTGATGTCCTCATGAGAGGTTGATGACTTGCTTTGCTGATCTCTCAGGGAAGAAATGTGGAATGTAATAATAGAACAGCCATCTTAGGCTGGGGAGGTCCTTTCAAGATAAGACAATCACACCCTTCCCTAATGGAAAATTACCAGCAGTCAGAAGTAGTCAGCATTCCAGGAAGATTGAACAGCAACACACCCAGCCCTACCCACCATATGGATGGAACGTTAACCCAAGCATGACCAGAATGGGCCATTAAATAAGCCCAGTTTCTCTCCCCTGAGAGCAGACCCCATCTTGGTCTCTCCCACTGCTCCCTTGCAGTGTACTCAATAAATCTCACTTTCTACCATAAAAAAAGAAAATACACTGGAGGACTCTCTCTAAAGAAACTGGCCCTGAGCCAAGAACATCCCATCTGGCATGTAGGAGTCACAGTTGTAGATCACCAGCTGGTTCCCTGCTTGTTACCCTAAGCTAGCAAGGCCACCAGAACGCACAGAGAACTCTCTCTCTCTCAGCTTTCTTACTATTTCATCTTTGCCCATGAAGGAAAAACATCATGCATTTGAAGAAATCATCCAGCATGAAAGAGACAGACCAAATAAACAGAAAAAATTATGCTGGAAAAAATACATTAATTGGGGGAGGGGTGGGCAAAAGAGAACTTAAAAAAAAAAAAAAAAAACAACTCACACACCTTGAATTGGTATCTGTAGAGACTCTAGAAGATATATTCATTAACCAAGAACAGGATCCCATGAAAAAGTAATGGCTAGGGAAAAAGAAAGCACTTAGAAATTAAGAATGACATTGCCAAAATAAAGTTCAAAAGAAGAGATGGAAGATAAATATGAAGAAATACTTTAAGAAGTTGAATAAAAAGAAGAATAGAAAAAAATGAGATAATCGATTGAGGAGGGTCATTATCTGAAATATTGAAATTCTGGAAAGCTAGAACAGATAAAAGAGACAGAAATAATAAAAAGTAATCAGAATTATTTCCCTGAGCTGAGGGCACAAATATTTTGATTAGAGAGAACAGTGAGTGGTAAGAAAAGGAAAAAAGGCCACTAGCTAGCCACACTGTTTTGACACATCAGGCCACTAAGAAGAGCTTAAAACCTCTGGAAATAATGCATGTTATCTCAAGAAAAACAAGAGTTAGATTCACAGTGGCTTTCTCATCTGCAGCACTGGATTCTGGACCAGTGGAACACTGCCTTCCAAGTTTTGAGGGGAAATTATTAATAAATTTTTTTTAATGTATTAATTCATTTAAGGATAAAGATGTTGTACACACAGACACACACACACACACACACACACACACACTATATATATATACAGTGGAATATTACTCAGCCATAAAAAGGAATGAAACTAGGACATTTGTAGAGATTTGGATGGACCTAGAGTTTGTCACACAGAGTGAAGTAAGTCAGAAAGAGAAAAACAAATATCATATATTAATGCATTTATGTGGAATCTGGAAAGATGGTACTGATGAATGTATTTGCAGGGCAGGAGCAGAGACACAGATACAGAGAATGGACGTGTGGACACAGGAGGAGGGAGAGGGTGGGATGAACTGAGAGCATAGCATTGACGTGTGTACACTACCATGAATAAGATAGCTAGCTAGTGGGAAGCTGCACTGTAACACAGGGAGCTCAGCTCGGTGCACTGTCTTGATCTAGAGGGTGGGATGGGGCTGAGGTGGGAATGGGGCTCAAGAGGGAGGGGATATAGATATACATATAGCTGATTCACTTTGGGTTGTACAGCAGAAACTAACACAACATTGTAAAGCAATTATACACTAATAAAAATGTATTAATCCATTTAAAATAATAAACCCATTCTATGTTAACAGAAATAACATTTTCATAAAAAATAACATTTTGGGAAATCTTTATAAGGACTGGTTTGGTAGAAGATAGCTGGAGTCTCATATGAGCTTCTGCATTCAGCCTGTGATTTCTTGTTTTGGCTGAAGGAAAAAAAATTTAACCTAAAATTGTATAGCCAGCCAAATTGAAATTAGAATATAGGATTAAGATATTTTCAGACAATCAGAACCGTGAACTGTTACCTTCTACACCACATTTTTGTGGGGAAAGCTATTTGAGAATGTGGAGTAAACAAAAGAAAGTAAAAGCCTGGGGTTGAGGAAACTTAGGAAATCAACCCAGGTTGTGTAGACCGTTCTGTGAATGAGGTTCCTGGGGAAAAGGATGGCTTAATAGGTGATATTATGGAGCCTGTGGGGGGAAAATGGAAATACTGGTAATAGAGAATAGAGCATAATATAAACTTATAAACTTCAGGAGAAGCAAATAGATGTGAAAGAGTGAGCAATAATTCTCACTCAGCAGTGAATGATAGTCCCAGAACCACAAGCATACAAACACTGCTTATTGAATGTCAGCGTTTAGTTGCATCCTACAGACAAGCAAAGACAACTTAATTTTTGTTTCCAAATGGGATGCTCCAGAAAACAGTATTAAAATCAAAATAGAAATATAGAGGGAGGGGAAAATAGCTGAAGGCAAGCAAAGGTTACTGTGTCTCTCCTCTTGGAAAGGGAAAAGGACTTGATGGAATAGGAAATACAGCAGTAATTTGTTGCTCACATTTATAAAAGTTACCAAAAGAGGAGCTGTTGGAGTAGGAAATGGCAACCCACTCCAGTATACTTGCTGGGATAGTTTCACAGACAGAGAAGCCTGGCACGTTGCAGTTCATGAGATCACAAAGAGTCGGACACAACTGAGTGTGACCGCGCAGAACTAGTGCTATGATTATCTCAGGATGTTGGGGGAAGGTGAAGAGAAGGGAGAGGTTTCAGACAGCCACATCCTCATCTAATATAACAAAGACTGAACCATACAATAAACTGATCAATCAAGAAATAGTGGTGAAAATCTATTATGTTGTAATATGGAGGTAAACACCAGATCAGCTAAAAATATGGAGATGAAAAGAGGAAAGACAGGAGATTGCTGTCTTTGTTAACTGTGTTTTCAAATTAGAGTGGGATGAATTGAGAGCTTCCCTGGTGGCTTAGGTGGTAAAGTATCTGCCTGCAATGCAGGAGACCAGGTTTGAACCCTGGGTTGGGAAGATCCCCTGGAGAAGGAAAATGGCAACCCACTCCAGTATTTTTGCCTGGGAAATCCCAGGGACAGAGACCCTGGCAGGCTACAGTCCATGAGGTCACAAGAATTGGACACAACTTAGCAACTAAACCACCACCACATATATATACGTATAACTGATTCACTTTGCTGCACAGCAGGAACTAACACTGTAAATAAAGCAATTGTACTCCAAAAAGAATTAACTTAAAAAAAAGTAATTTAAGGGCAAAAGAAAAATAAGTAGATTTGTGTGGTCCAGGCCGATCTACATGATCAAATGTACAACTTCGTTCATCCTTGTCTTGTGTTTGCGACATTGAGGTAGGGCAAGGTAGAAATTAGAATCTGGTCTGTTCTTGCTCAGCTACTTATCAAACTTGTATCAGAATGCTCCAGAAGAACCTTCAGGGCTCATGGTATGCAAATGAAGACCCACTCTTTTCCAAATCACATCATTCTTTCATATTGAATACTGTCTCTGTAGGAGGATTGACAAATATTACCTATTATCAACCTAACTTAATCTACTTCAGGGGAGGGCTGTGGAGGTGCCAGTAGTCAGGGGTGCGATGGGGTAAAAGACAGTGCTCCCTCTTATAGTGGCTGCTGTTGTGACCGTGGCTCCCAAGGAGAGAAGTCTTGATCTGTCACCTGCCAGCATCCTGGTGAATGCATTGAAAGACCTGTCCATATGCTGAAGAAAAGCCAGTTCATCAAATGAAGTTCTGGAATCAAAATTGGGATTTAGCTGCAGCTCCTGGTATTCATAAGGAGTGGGAGGAAGGCACAAAGAAAGCAGCCTTTAAGGGACGCCCCTCTAACCAGAAGAGGTCGATCCAAAGTCAGGTGACCAACCACATTAAGAATAACCAGCCTGGGTTTCCCTGGTTGTCCAGTGCTTCCGAATGTGCCTTGCAATGCAGGGGACGTGGGTTCTGTCCCTGGCAGTGGAACCAAGATCCCACGTGCTGCAGAGCAGCTAGCCTTCATGCCTTAACTATTGAGCCCACGCACCACAACTGGAGAAGATTCGCTTCTGTCCACCACAGTGGAGATTCTGTGTGCCACAACAAGACTTGGTGCAGCCAAATTAATTAATTTTAAAAAATAACCAACCTGGTGTACCAAATGTAAATGGAGGCCTGAATGCCAAAAAGGTCTCAAATTCTCTGCCTGGAAGAGATGTCTCATTGTCTTGTAAAGAGCAGAGACTCGTTCTAAGCAAAACCTGTTCATCGTGGAGTCCATTCAATAGTGGTTTGTTTGCAGTCAACTTAATAAGATTTGGGGGAAGAAGGAAGAGTGATTTCTTGGTCTCACTTTTTTTTATCCTTGAGATACCCTATAGGCCTCTTAGAGTTGATCTCTATAGCTCTTGTTGTTGTTCAGTTGCTAAGTTGTATCCAACTCTGTGTCTCCATGGACGGCAGCATGCCAGGCCTCCTGTCCCTCACTCTCCCAGAGTTTGCCCAAGTTCATGGCCGTTGAATCAGTGATGCTACCCAACCATCTCATCCTCTGTCTCCATACACTCCTTTTGGGTTCAGTCTTTCCTAGCATCAGGGCCTTTCCCATGACTGCTCGCATCAGGTAGCCAAAGTATTGAAGCTTCAGCTTTAGCATCAGTCCTTGCAATAGATACAGAATTTTGGCAGCTATCCATTTAAATTTCCAGATGTGTTTGTCTTGGCTAAAAAGGCATTTGGATGATTGTAGTGGGCATTGACCATATTCTATGATTCTATGGATGCTTCCAACCTTCTGAGCCATTTTGCTACATTCAGAGAATTCCCAGGCTTACAGGTCCTATCTTCTTCCCTAAAGGAGAACACTGAAAACTTATTTCCCCGGCTTGCTTGCTGTCTGACACACACACATGACCTCATATATATTAATCAGGCTCATCTGCATGTGTGCGTGCTAAGTTGCTTCACTGTAGCCTGCCAGGCTCCTCTGTCCATGGGATTCTCCAGGCAAGAATACCAGAGTGGGTTGCCATGCCCTTTGCAGGGGATCTTTCTTCCCAATCCAGGGATTGAACCTGCATCTCCTGTGTCTTCTGCATTGGCAGGCGGATTCTTTACCACTAGCGCCACCTGGGAAGCCCTATCAGGCTCATTTACTTGAGGCTTTAATTCAAAAGAGAGGAAGATGAGGAGGAGGCTCTGAGTGGAAGCCGCTTTAGTGCAGGTGCTGTTGTCTGGCTTTTGAAGGCTGGGCGACTGCAAAGTGGAGTGTCCACCTGGGACAGTGGAGGGGGCAGCCGTGAGGGAGGCTTCATCAACAGGACAGTTGTGTGGTGTGGTTTTCATCCCTGGTCTAGGATTCTTTGACTCTGGGCTCAGCTTTCCCTACAGTGCCTAAAGCAATGCTTTGCTCACTTTGATGAACTCGTTCGCTGTTTCATCAGCTACGCACAGTCTCTGTGCTTGCAGCCAGGAACCCTGATCAATATGGCTATCTGTGCTGATCAAAAGAACCAGATAACTGCCAGACCTCTTTGTCAAATGAGAGTAGATCCACCCAACAGAAAGATGGTTAATTTAGGTACTCAAGAACGTTTGTTTTGGACAGACACCCAAATGTGATTAAGGATGGGTGGGGAAATTGGTCTCTTTTTAAAATTTTATTTGTATTTTGGCTATGCTGGGTCTCTGTTGCTGCGCAGGCTCTTTTCCATTTGCACTCTATAGCAGCGATGCATGAACTTCTCACTGCAGTGGCTCCTCTTGTTGCAGAGCATGGGCTCTGGGGGGCACAGGCTTCAGTAGCTGCAGTGTGTGGGCTCTAGAACACAGGCTCGGTAGTTGTGGCGCATGGGCTCAGTTGCTCCAGGGCATGTGGGATCTTCCTAGATCAGGGATGAAACCCGAGTCTCCTGAAATGGCAGTCTTTACCACTGAGCCACCAGTGAAGCCTGGAAATTGGTCTCTTATACTCATGAGTGAAGTCTGAACTCCATTTTTACAGAGTACCCCAAAGTTTAATATGATGACATTTTATTTGGTTTTCAAATGGAGTGCCACTGACTTTGAATTATTATGGCAGGAATGGCTGACAGTATAATTATGGTTGTGCCTCTCAGTCATCTTATATTGTACGAAAAGTAGATCTTTATTCTCCATTGAACTTCTGGAGAGTGGGTGGGTATTTCTGCTTCCATGTGATTATGACGGAGTTAAGGTTTGGATATCTTAGAAAATGTTTTCATTGTGTTATTTCCAAGTATACTTAAGTCAAGTTGTTCTTTAAAAATTTCAGGAGAAATTCAGATTCAACATGAGAATGCAACAAAGATCTACTTACCAAAAGTTGTATCGGTCCAGATTTTCTGGAAAGATTATTTTTAAGTGGCAGATGTGAAAAGAGAGGGATTCAGATTCAAAGACCACAGCTTGGCAGGATTGTGGGAATTCCAGCTCAAAGGAGACTCCAGGAAACAATTTTTTCTGGCAGAAGATCAGAATTTTAAGACATTTGTATGATTTAATACCCCCCTACTGGTGGAGTGGATCTATCATGGCTTAAACCCAAAGGAAACTCCTAGGACCCCTTAGTCATTCAGCAGGAAATAGGCTTCTAGGGCTATGTATTCTTCAGAAAGGAAATCTCTCCCCAGCCCCTGATGTCATAAGAATAATAGGAGAGATTTTCTCAGTGTGCAAAATTTGGGGCACCCATAGTAAGAGACCAAGAAACTCATCCCATGGCCAGACATCGGAGCCCTTGTAATCCTCTATAGAGGTTGTGGCTGGCCCTATTGATTAGAGACTGAGCATCTTCTTTTTTAATTAATTAATTATTGTTTGGCTATACTGGTTCTTCGTTGCTGTGCACAGGCTTTCCCTAGTTGCGGTGAGCAGGGGCTACTCTCCAGTTGCAGTGCTCGGGCTTCTCATTGTGGTGGCTTCTCTTGCTGCGGAGCACAGGCTTTAGTAGCTACAGCATGTGGGCTCAGTGAGTGTGGCTCACAGGCTCTCGATCATGGGCTTTAGTAGCTGCGGCACGTGCTTAGTTACCCTGGGGCAGGTTGGATCTTCCTGGACCAGGATTGAACCCATGTTCCCTGCGTTGGTAGGTGAATTCTTTACCACTGAGCCACCAAGGACTGTGCTTCTTGTTTTTCCTTTTCTCAACAGGGGTGTGTGTGTGTGTGTGTGCGTGTGTGTACCACTATTCCTCTACCATTGTATACTGCGTTTAGGGTGGTTCCCTATACCATTTAACTGTAGGTTGTGTAACCATTAGAAGCCACATCCATGTGTGACTGAGAGAAATGCACAGGTGTTTATATATATTTGATGTATGTAGGATAGTTGTGTTGTATTAGGAGGCATTTAAAGATTACACACCTGGGAAGACATGTGTGTATATGTGCACATAAATGTGTACACATGCTGGGTATTCCTGGGTGGAATGTAATAGACTGTCTGCTTGAGTTTCTGATGACTCAGCATAGTTTTCCACATTCTTTTTCTTCTAAAGGGCTTCCTTGGTGGCTTAGAGGTAAAGAATCTGCCTGCAGTGCAGGGGACCCAGGTTCAATCCCTGGGTCGGGAAGGTGCCCTGGAGAAGGGAATGGCAACGGAGTCCAGTATTCTTGCCTGGAGAATTCCATGGACAGAGGAGCCTGGTGGGCTTCCCTGGTAAGATTCCCTGTAAGCTCAGATGATAAAGAATGCGCCTGCAATGCAGGAAACCCTGGTTCAATTCCTGGGTCAGGAATATCCACTGGAGAAAGGATAGGCTACCCACTCCAGTATTCTTGGGCTTCCCTGATGGTTCAGCTGCTAAAGAATCTACCTGCAATGTGGAAGACCTGAGTTCGATCCCTGGGTTGGGAAGATCCCCTGGAGAAGGGAATGGCTACCCACTTCAGTATCCTGGCCTGGAGAATTCCATGGGATATATAATCCATGGGGTCGCAAAGAGTTGGACATGACTGAGTGAATTTCACTTTCTTTTCTGCCAAAAGTAATCGGTTTTTTTTTTTTTTGGAAGTTATCACTGCCTCAAACTCTGCTCTTTTTATGGGATTTGTTTTTGTTTGTTTGTTTTTGGCTGAGATGATGGCTTGTGGGATCCTTGACCAGGGATTGAACCCTGAGCCAAGGCAGTGCGAGTGTGGAGTCCTAACCACTGGACCACCAGAAAACTCTCTGATGGGATTGTTAATCATGGTGACTAATGTTATTTGACTGCAGAATTGGGGCACATGACCTAGGCCTGTACAATCTAGAGCAACCATTCTTTGGACCACAGTGATTGTTTTAAAGATGAACATTTGACCCAGATTGGGCCAGCAGAGTCCCAGCTGAGTTTTTACAGCTAATGGAGAAGCCTGTCTCTTTTCTATCAGTTTTGGATGATAGGAGCCTGCAGCTGCCAGTGGTCAAACAGCCCACCACATGGAGAGATGATTCACTCATACAACAGCTGGTATTTGGTGAGTGTGTACTATGGTGCTGTGCTAAGCATAGGATGTGCCTTGTCTCATTTAATTCATGCAACGACTTTATGAACTAGGTTTTGTTATGTCTTCATTTGAGAAATGAGCACATTGAGATGGAGACATAAAGAGGTGAAGCAATGTATCACTTTATTTTTAAATTTCTAATTGCTTTTCTTTTTTGTCTTTATTGAATTTGTTACAGTAGTGCATTTTCCAAGCCAGGCTTCAACAGTATGTGAACCGTGAACTTCCTGATGTTCAAGCTGGTTTTAGAAAAGGCAGAGGAATCAGAGATCAAATTGCCAACATCCGCTGGATCATGGAAAAAGCAAGAGAGTTCCAGAAAAACATCTATTTCTGCTTTATTGACTATGCCAAAGCCTTTGACTGTGTGGATCACAATAAACTGTGGAAAATTCTGAAAGAGATGGGAATACCAGACCACCTGACCTGGCTCTTGAGAAATCTGTATGCAGGTCAGGAAGCAACAGTTANGAGTTCCAGAAAAACATCTATTTCTGCTTTATTGACTATGCCAAAGCCTTTGACTGTGTGGATCACAATAAACTGTGGAAAATTCTGAAAGAGATGGGAATACCAGACCACCTGACCTGCCTCGTGAGAAACTTGTATGCAGGTCAGGAAGCAACAGTTAGAACTAGACATGGAACAACAGATTGATTCCAAATAGGAAAAGGAGTACGTCAAGGCTGTATATTGTCACCCTGCTTATTTAACTTCTATGTAGACTACATCATGAGAAACACTGGGCTGGAAGAAGCACAAGCTGGAATCAAGATTGCTGGGAGAAATATCAATAACCTCAGATATGCAGATGACACCACGCTTATGGCAGAAAGTGAAGAGGAACTAAAGAGCCTCTTGATGAAAGTGAAAGAGGAGAGTGAAAAAGTTGGCTCAAAGCTCAACATTCAGAAAACGAAGATCATGGCACCTGGTCCCATCAATTCATGGGAAATAGATGAGGAAACAGTAGAAACAGTGTCAGACTTTGGGGGCTCCAAATCACTGCAGATGGTGACTGCAGCCATGAAATTAAAAGGCGCTTACTCCTTGGAAGAAATGTTATGACCAACCTAGATAGTATATTCAAAAGCAGAGACATCACTTTGCCGACTAAGGTCTGTCTAGTCAAGGCTATGGTTTTTCCTGTGGTCATGTATGGATGTGAGAGTTGGACTGTGAAGAAGGCTGAGCGCAGAAGAATTGATGCTTTTGAACTGTGGTGCTGGACAAGACTCTTGAGAGTCCCTTGGACTGCAAGAAGATCCGACCAGTCCATTCTGAAGGAGATCAACCCTGGGATTTCTTTGGAAGGAATGATGCTAAAGCTGAAGCTCCAGTACTTTTGGCCACCTCATGCGAAGAGTTGACTCATTGGAAAAGACTGTGATGCTGGGAGGGATTGGGGGCAGAAGGAGAAGGTTGAGATGAGACCAAGGATGAGATGGTTGGATGGTATCATGGACTCAATGGAAGTGAGTCTGAGTGAACTCCAGGAGATGGTGCTGGACAGGGAGGCCTGGTGTGCTGTGATTCATTGTGGTTGCAAAGAGTCGGACATGACTGAGCGACTGCACTGCACTGAACTGAACTGAACTTTTAAAACAAATTATAATTATTGGTTTATCTGTTTATCTCTTCCATTAGATAATGAAACACATTGAACACAGTATATTCAGTCCTGGAACACTGCTGCTGCTAAGTCACTTCAGTTGTGTCTGACTCTGTGTGACCCCATAGACGGCAGCCCACCAGGCTCCCCCATCCCTGGGATTCTCCAGGCAGAACACTGCAGTGGATTTCCATTTCCTTCTCCAGTGCATGAAAGTGAAAGTGAAGTCGCTCAGTCATGTCCGACTCTTCGCGACCCCATGGACTGCAACCTACCAGGCTCCTCGGTCATGGGTTTTTCCAGGCAAGCGTACTGGAGTGGGGTGCCATCGCCTTCTCTGGTCCTGGAACACAGTGAGCAGCAAATAAATGGCTATGAATTGACTAATGAACCATACTTATTTGGTTAGTAGGTATGATTAATAAAGAAATACTAAAATATGTCATTTTAAACAAATCTTTTCAATTCTAGAATCACTGCAGAAGTTGATGCAAAGTTGGAAATTTTTCTACTTAAAAAATCACAAAATAAGATTATTTTTAGTAATTATGGTAAGAGTTAAAGAAAGTGAAATGAAAATGTTCATTATTTTCATTGTTATTGATTTAACTTGTAGAGTTAATATTTGAATGTACTCTGAACTGTGATTTTTTTTTTTTTCATTTTCAGTTAGATGTATTATGTTTTAAGTGAAGAGTTAATAGAAACAACAAATGACAAAACTTGAAATTGAGAAGGATTAAAGTTACCATAATAAATATTTCCTTTGAAACTTATGAGAATGTTTTGTGATGATATTTTTTAAGAAGCCTATGCTAGTCATTCTCATTATAATGTAATTTATTTCATAAAGGTGTACTTTGGTCTGGCACTTACAGTGATTTAAAAGGAAAAAGAATATAATACATGATCGCATTTTACACTGGAGCTTAATTTATGTGGAAATCAAAGGAAAGACTCCCAAGAACCCTTTAGTTCCTTTGTACAAATACCAAGTTACCTAAATACTGGCACACAGGACAGAAATAGCTGTGTATTTATCTTGTAATTATATGTAACTTAACCTTATAATTAAAGGAACAACAGTTGCCACATACACAAAGTGCACTTACAGGAAATAAAAGCACTGTAAAATAAAGCAATTACAGAAATAAACTATATAATTAAAAAATATCTTAAGGCAGCAACAAGACTGCCTAGCTAATTCTGAAAGCTGCAGGATAGTTACTCTAGATGCATTATCCTGTAGTTTACAAAGAATAGAAAATGCATCTTTTTCAGAAGCATGTTCTCTGGAAAAGAACACAAACAAGCTAAAACCTTTCATTTGTTCCCAGAGCTCCTATACCCACCCTGTTTGAGAAGAGACTGAAGTTAGAAGAGCATTCTGAACACTAATGTCCAAATGCATTTTTTATAATAAGTGATGATTCAAAGCAGACCTATCCATTGGCATTGAGAGAAACAGCGTCTCTTTTTAAAGGCTCATCCCAGTAGGTAATATGTCACTTTTCCAAAAAAAAAAACTCGAAAGTAGTTGGACAGATATTTCTCTTTCTGAGTGCCATATATATTTGAACCTGTCTACCCTTTGTTCCCTGGTAGTTCAGACGGTAAAGCGTCTGTCTACAATGCAGGAGACCCGGATTCGATCCCTCTGTCAGGAGGATCCTCTGGAGAAGGGAATGGCAATCCACTTCAGTACTATTGCCTGGAAAATCCCATGGACAGAGGAGCTTGGTAGGTTGCAGTCCATGGGGTCGCAAAGAGTCGGACACAACTGAGCGACTTCACACTTCACTTCATTACCCTTTGTTCCAAATATGCATACAAAGACTGAGTAAGATTCAGGGAAGAACTTGAATATCTTCCACTTCGATCCTAGCATTTGTTTACTTTATTGAAACTGTTTTTAATTACGTCCTCTTTTGTGGGAAATAAGATCTTACAAAGTCTTACTAATTTATCTCATATCACAGATAATGCACATGGAGTATCAAAAATGACTTCTGAGTTTCTGACTTATGCAACTGAGTTGATATAAAGGCCAGTCACCAAGACAGAAACTACTGATTAGTGTGGAATATGGTGAGCTTATTTTGGACCTGTTGGATTTGAAGCTGTTTCAGAACTCATGAATGATATTTTAACGTACACATATGAACTCCACAGATAGACCAAGAATAATGGAAGTCATGAGTGTGGGTAAGGATTTCAGAGAGAGAGAGCACGTTGTGATAAACCCAGGTGTAGGACTAAGCTTGTGCAACACTGACAAGGGATGAAGGGATGAGACAGCCATAGAGACTGAAAAAGAAATGATCAGTCTGGAAGGAATAAACACAAGAGAGCACAGGGCCAAAAATGCTAAGAAGAGGCAGTTTTTCCAATAAGGCAGAAGAATCAACAATGCTAAATGCTCCTGAGGCATAAAGGGATATGAGAACTGAAAATTACCCTTTGGGTTTAGTTTCATAAGACATTGATGACTGAAAGAGGTCTCCAATGACAGTGGAGTTTTACAGTATTTTTGTGAATCAGAGGACTTTTAAACCCAGGGTACAAAACCCACAAGGCAATGTACCCCTTTGAGGCAGATCCCTGATGGAGAGGAGGGCTTCTCCAGATAAACATTCCATTTTCCACTTCTGATCAGTATAACTGGAAAAGTCATAGTAAGGGGTTGAGGGAAGACCCAGATGGGTTTCTGAGTCTGATTAGAAGAATCTTTTGGACCCATGACCCAGCTGGGCTGACATCCAGAGCCTCCTCAATGTACCCCTAACAGGGAAAGAAAAAGTCCTGATCTTTTCAAAAGTCAGAGAGGAAGCAAAGAGACCACTGAAGCCAACTGGGACCACCAAGACAATGGAAGGCAGAGGTTGACCCATTATAAAAATATGATCCTAAATGGTATCCAGGCAGCAGGAAGGAAACCTGTTGATTGGAATCAAATAAAGGAAATCAATCAGGAACCAACAGAATACACTTCAGCATGCCTAGAGCAGGGAATGTCTCTCAGTGTATACCATTTCTGACCCAGAGTCATTGGAAGCAAATGGCAATCCTGAGGTTATATTTCACTTCTCAAAGTACCTCTGACATTAGGGAAACTTCAGACACTGGAAACAGGACTACATACCCCTACCTCTGACCTAACTGAGGTTTTCTATTATTACTATGATGATGATGATGATGCTAGGTTGCTCAGTGTGTCGACTTGTTGCCACACCGTGGATGTAGCCCACCAGGCTCTGTTGTCCTTGAGATTTTACAGGCAAGAACTGGTGCAGGTTGCCATTTTCCTCTCCAGGTGATCTTACCAACCCAGGGACAGAACCCAGGTGTCTTGTATTGCAGGCAGATTCTTTATCACTGAGCCACCAGGGAAGCCCATGGAGCACAACTGTACAGAAACCATAGACATGATCTATTCCAGTCTCCTTGACCTAGGAAGTAAGCCTCTCCTAAATGCTGAGGAGGAATGGTTCAGAGACAGGAACAGTTGCTGAAAGAGGGAAAGGGGTTGGAGGTATACTTTAACTTCCCAGACCCAAGTTATAGAGGCACAAAGCCTAGTCCTGGGGACTTCAGCCCAAAAGGTCAAAATGATAGTCTTCACCCAAGCCCTAGGGCTTGGTTGGGACAGGAAAGATCTTAAATGTTTATATAGCCTCCCAGTATGTGTTTGCCATCCTACACATACGGGTCTATTTAGAAAGAAAGGGATAAGCTTAGTTCTTAGAATAAACAGGTGAAACATGGCTTAAACATGTTGAGTTTCCTAGAAGCAGTGCAGCTTCTGAAAAAAGTGGTATTAATTCACCATAGGGATCATCAAAAAGGGAATATGGAGTTACTAAAGGGAAGAAAACAAGCAGACACAGCTTCCAAAAGGGCCAGTAACTTGGCAATTACTCCTCATTCCTAAGAGACCAGAGCCATCAATTACTCCCTAGTCTCTACAAAGGAAAAGTATGGGGCTTCAGTAGAGATCTGGGAGGTCATGAATGGCTAATGAATGAACATGGGAAATTATTTTCCCAAACTGCAGCTTGTCAGCCCATTAGGGAATGCAGCAAGGAGCTTACTATGGGAAGGAAGCCCTGTAAAATGGATTAGTTAGTCATATTAATTCCTGACCTGTAAAGCTAGCTGAGATATGCCCCATATGTGCCTGATCAACCCCAACAACAGACCCCTCAGAGGATCCCAGATTAGATCCATCCAGACCAAAGGATGGATCCTGAGGAAGACTGGAGACTGGTTGCACTATCATGCTCAGAGCCTCAGGCAACTTCGGGTGTTCCAGTGCTAGGGACACATTTTCAGGATGGGGAGATGTTTTGCCTACTAGAACTAAAATAGTAGTTCAAGTGGCTGAAGTATTACAAATAGAGTCAATTCCCAGGTTGGGGCTCCCAGGATCCCTACAAAGCAATGATAACTCAACATTCCTGCCTCCTGCCTCAAGTGACAAAAGGGATTAAAAAAAAAATGCCCTGGACATAAATGGCCCTTGCACTCAGCCTGGAGACCCCAAACTGTTGAGGAAAGTAGAGATTGAATCAGACCTTGAAAGGAACCTTAGTTGAACTATGCCAGGAGACTCAAGGAAATCAAATTGTTACTTCCAATTGTCCTGCTCTGCATGTGGTTAGCTCCAAGGGATAAGTTAAAGTTAAGTAACTTCGAACTTATGTATGGTAGACCGTTTTCCCAAAAAGTTTCACCTTCATCTCCTTGAAATGGAACAACTTCACGTATGCCCTCTAGGTGTGTGCCTCCAGGTAGGAGAAACCACGAAAGCATGACTTTCATAGAATATAGCAAGCAGATGCTGCTACCAGCACCCACCAATCTGGCTCCCCACCGCTTCCAGCCAGAAGACTGAGTGAATAAAAAAACCTGGAAACAGGCAGCCTGTAAGACCAACTCACTTCTAAATGGAACAGGCCCCCTGGGTGATCCTAACCACCCACTCAGCCCTTAGGTTACAGATGATAACTTGGTGAGTACATCACACCTGAATGAAGGGGTCTCAGAGCCCCAATCTCCAGGGAAACAACCTGGGACAATAAACCCCCTTGACTACTCATGTAAATCTCTCTCTGATATGTGAATCAGACAGTTCAAAAGGGAAAAACACAGCTTTAAAAAGGGTAACTTAGATGCCCCAGTAAGACCCTAGAATCATTATATTTCAGTTCAGTTCAGTTGCGCAGTCGTGTCCGATTCTTTGCGACCCCATGAATCGCAGTACGCCAGGCCTCCCTGTCCATCACCAACTCCCTGAGTTCACTCAGACTCACGTCCATTGAGTCCATGATGCCATCCAGCCATCTCATCCTCAGTCGTCCCCTTCTCCTCCTGCTCCCAATCCCTCCCAGCATCAGGGTCTTTTCCAATGAGTCAACTCTTCGCATAAGGTGCCCAAAGTACTGGAGCTTCAGTTTTAGCATCATTCCTTCCAAAGAAATCCCAGGGTTGATCTCCTTCAGAATGGACTGGTTGGATCTCCTTGCAGTCCAAGGGACTCTCAAGAGTCTTCTCCAACACCACATTGTGATCCACACAGTCAAAGGCTTTGGCATAGTCAAGAAAGCAGAAATAGATGTTTTTCTGGAACTCTCTTGCTTTTTCCATGATCCAGCAGATGTTGGCAATTTGATCTCTGGTTCCTCTGCCTTTTCTAAAACCAGCTTGAACATCAGGGAGTTCACGGTTCACGTATTGCTGAAGTACAAAAAAGATCTTCATCTTAGAATGTGAAGTCAAGTGGGCCTTAGAAAGCATCACTTTGAACAAAGCTCAAACTACCACAATTGCACTCATCATTATATTTACAAGGGTACTAATCCTTGATCAGGGAACATTGTATGTAACAGTACAGGTAACAAACACTATAACCATAGAAAAGGTAACCATTACCATGGTGACAGAGGCCCCGAAGATCAACCTCGATTTCACTACATTAGCTAGCTAATACTGTCCTGGGTAACCAAATTGCCCTATATCACCTATCAACTGAGGGGCACAGAGAGGGGCCTGAGCACCAGCCAACACTTTATGCTATTGGCCTTATTGAAGAAAGTGCAGACAGACTACTGGGAAATTGTCTGGAGAAACAGGTGGC
The DNA here is from genome assembly GCA_006408695.1 of Aepyceros melampus. NCBI lineage: Eukaryota > Metazoa > Chordata > Mammalia > Artiodactyla > Bovidae > Aepyceros > Aepyceros melampus. Next base: position 545,645 of record SJXQ01008448.1, read on the forward strand.
CTAATCTAGCAGAACAAATTTGGAGTGGGGTAAAATGGACCCTGGCTTTCCAGGTGGCTCAGTGACATCCATCTGCAATGCAGGAGACACAGGAGATTCAGGTTTGATCCCTTGGTAGGGAAGTTCCTTTGGAGAAGGAGATGGCAACCCACTGCAGTATTCTTGTCTGGGAAATCTTGTGGACAGGGGAGCCTGGCAGGCTATAGTCCATGGGGTTGCAAAAGAGTCAGACACAACTGAGTGACTAAACAGCAACAACAAATCTGGGCCTCCTTGGCATCACTTACTTTGTATTGATACCTTTTCCTGGGCCCCTTAATGATTATAATTGTCTTGCCAATATTTGGGCCCCATATTTCTGCAATGCAGGAGACACAGGAGATTCAGGTTTGATCCCTTGGTAGGGAAGTTCCTTTGGAGAAGGAGATGGCAACCCACTGCAGTATTCTTGTCTGGGAAATCTTGTGGACAGGGGAGCCTGGCAGGCTATAGTCCATGGGGTTGCAAAAGAGTCAGACACAACTGAGTGACTAAACAGCAACAACAAATCTGGGCCTCCTTGGCATCACTTACTTTGTATTGATACCTTTTCCTGGGCCCCTTAATGATTATAATTGTCTTGCCAATATTTGGGCCCCTATTCTATATTGTCTGCTGTCCTTTGTCTCCAAAAGTTTAGAATCTATAAAACTCCAAATGGTGGTCACTCAGGAATAGGAACTGGAGAAGGCAATGGCACCCCACTCCAGTACTCTTGCCTGGAAAATCCCATGGACAGAGGAGCCTGATAGGCTGCAGTCCATGGGGTCGCTATGAGTCAGACACGGCTGAGTGACTTCACTTTCACTTTTCACTTTCACACATTGGAGAAGGAAATGGCAACCCACTGCAGTGTTCTTGCCTGGAGAATCCCAGGGACGGGGGAGCCGGGTGGGCTGCCATCTATGGGGTTGCACAGAGTCAGACACGACTGATATGACTTAGCAGCAGCAGCAGCAGGAATAGGAAGAGACAGGGCTGAGGTCCAGGGACTATCAAAGGAATCTGAAGGCAGTGGAGAGGTTCTGCTCCTCCTCCCAGGGTTAGGATGATGCCCAAACTCACAGGAAGCAGTTAGAGAAGATGCACTGGTGCTCCTCAGCACCCCTCCAAAAGGAGGAGCAGGACAAGAGGCAGAGGAGGGATTTCTGACTGCCAAAGCCTGTCAACTAACAAAAAGATGTACAAGTTGAGAGTTGCAAGGTAAGTTTTATTTGGGGCAAAATGAGGACTGCAGCCCGGGAGGCAGCATCTCAGATAGCTCTGAGAGACTGCTCCAAAGCAGCAGTGGAGGAAAATCAATACATAAGGTATTGGTGAAGGGTGAGTTCAATACCATGAAGCATTCATTTTACAAAAGCTTTTTTGTTATTCATGAGGATCCAGTGTCACCGGGAAGGGACTTAGTGCTTCTTTAGATGTGAGGAGATGCAAGGACTAAGATCAAAAAATATGTTCCTAAAAACATCAAACTATCTAAAGATCTGTCCCACCAGATTCCCTGAAGCACAGAGTGCCTCACTCCACCCTGAACTCCCTCAGGGGTTGTCGAAGGCCAATAGCCACAGCAGCGTGGGGTTCAAACTCCATGGTAGGTGGCAAACGCCTTTGTTGTTCAGTCTTGGCAATGTTCTTGGTAAGTGCCAATTTGTAGTTGGCAAGCCCATGTATAATACCCAGGAAATAAAAATAGAATCTAAAAATAAAGTCTAACCTTTTTTTTTTCTTCCTTTGTTCTTCCTCTGGTTTCAAGTGCTCACAGTGGGCCAAGGGCAGAGGCCTCACACCCAGCGCTTAAGACCAGCGTTCCTTGTGTGAAAAAACCATGCAGACACCAACATCTCAGCTTGGAGGGCCTTGTGCAGAAGTGCTAAATGAGCACTTGGATTCAAGACAGCCATGGCTGGCTGCTGCGCTGTGAGAACTCTGCCTTCTTCCCGTGAGAACAACTCTATGAAACAGCCCTGTCCATGAGCCTCAGTGCTCTAGAGCACAAGTTCATACCTGTCCACTCTTTGCTGTTGCTGTTTAATCACTAAGTACTGATTAAATCCCATGGATTGTAACCTGCCATACTCATCTGTCCATGGGCTTTTCCTGGCAAGAACACTGGAATGGTTTGCCATTTCCATCTCCAGGAGATCTTCCAGACCCAGGGATCAAACCCCAAGCTCCTGAATTGGCAAGCAGGGTCTTTACCACGGAGCCACTAGGGAAGCCATATTTAATCAAAGACTAAACTTTCCTTTGCTTCTGACCAAATTCAAGGCCTGTTCTATTGGCCTTAACAGTGTCAGGCAGAAGAACCCTTTTGGGAAACCGAAATAGGAGAATGAGTAACAAACTCACTGTTCAGAAACCCGTTTAGTGATAGTTAGCCATTTAGTATCAGATCACTGATAAAACAGATAATATGCTATTCTTTGAGTAATTATTTTGAAAGACTTTTTTTTATCAATATGCATTTGAAAAGAGATATATATGCATTCCAAGCAGCATAATATATTCTGCCTTAGTATTCATACAACTTGTATTCTGCTTGCCATCACTCTCTGATCCATGACATTTGAATCATAACTTTTATACTTAGTTTCACTTGTTTTAATTGACTTTTTAAAAACAAATAAGCAGAAATGTTTAAATTTTAAAAACTGGTATGTGTATCTTTTTTTCCTTTTGATGCAATGTAAAAAGAAAATGGAAAACAATATATAAATAAATATTTATTCCTTTAAACATTTTTGAAACCCTTTCATCTTCTATGCCTGTTTTTGTCATTTATCTATTACACCTAGTATATTATCATGTTTTTTTCTTATATCCCATTATTCAATAAGTCCCTTGTGGGAGTGAAGGCAATACGTCTTGCTCCTAATGATATCCCTTTTAAAATCTAACATAGAACCTTGAACATTTTAGAGATTTCATAAATAATTGGTAAATAAAAGTGATAGAAATAGAAATATAGGATTTCTCACTCTACTAAGCACACATAATTTGCATTTCAATTAATTTAACATGTGGTTATAACTTTTGCTGATTTAAAGCCTTTGAATAACATGCCTGCAGCCCTAGGGAACACTCACTCTTTCAAAGATATCTTTCAGTTTTCTACTCTGAACAGACACTATGACAAAGAGGGACGGAATCTTTGTCCTTCCTGGAGTAAGACCTCAGAGGGGTGCCCTATTAAGCAAAGTTTAAAGCAATTGACTACCTCTCTTTCTTTTACAGGAAGAGTATGCCTCCTTTGGAACTCTTGGAGCTAACAGATTTTATTTTTCTCTTATTTTGTTTCACTTTATTTTATGGTTATGAGTTCCTGTTCACCCTCTGTTCGAGGCTTCTGACTCAACAATGACTTCCAGCAGATTTCTAATAGTTGTCCTTTCCCATCCCCACCCTTTTTCTAGGACTCTGTATTCCAATAAGTTGTTGGGAATGGAGTTTTTATTGTTCAGTCACTAGGTCCTGTCTGACTCTTTGTGACTCCTATGGACTGCACCATATCAGGCTCCTCTGTCCTTCACTATCTCTCGGAGTCTGCTCAAATTCCCATCCATTGAGTCAGTGATGCTATCTAATCTTCACATTCTTTGCTGCCCCCTACTTCTGCCTTCAGTCTTTCCCAGCAATGAGAATTCCCAGGACTGGGGAGAGAAAGATAATTCTTTCCATTATGAGAGATTCTTTTCAATTTCTAGCATACTGACCCGCCAAGTATGCCTCTCTCACCCAAACAGGCAATTAGTGAGTTTGGGGAGAGAAAAACTCTCCCAACTCCCTGCCATGTCCCTCCCCACAGGGTTCCCCAGGTTGTCAAGCAACCACTGGATGAAGAGTTTTGGCTCAGCTACTCTATGCTGTGATGCAAAGGCACTAGGCAGCCTGGGTGTGTCTAGCACTGATTTTGACTAGGTGTGCAGACTTGTCTAATTTGGGGAAGCATTGCTCAGAAATACTGCCCACACTAGGCTCATGCTTATCAAGTGTTATTATTATTCACTCACTCAGCTGTGCCTAACTCTTTGTGACCCTATGGACTGTAGCATGCCAGGCTTACCTATCCTTTACCATCTCCCAGAGATAGTTCAAACTCATGTCCACCAAGTCAGTGATGCCATCCAACCATCTCATCCTCTATTTTCCCCTTTTCCTCCTGTCTTCAGTCTCTCCCCAAATCAGGGTCTTTTCCAATGAGTTGGCTCTTTGCAACAGGTGGCCAAAATATTGGAGTTTCAGCTTTAGCATCAGTCCTTCCAATGACTATTCAATACTGGTTTCCTTTAAGATTGACTGGTTTGATCTCCCTGAAATCCAAGAGACTCCGAGTCTTCTTCAACACCACAGTTCAAAAGCATCAATTCTTTGGCGCTCAGCCTTCTTTATGGTCTAACTCTCACATCCATAACATGACTACTGGAAAAACCAAAGCTTTAACTAGATGGACCTTTGTTGGCAAAGTAATGTGTCTGCTTTTTATATGCTATCTAGGTTTGTCATAGCTTTTTTCCTAAGGAGTAAGCGTCTTTTAATTTCATAGTTTCAGTCACCATCAGCAGCGATTTTGGAGTACCCCAAAATAAAGTCTCTTACTGTTTCCATTGTTTCCCCATCCATTCGCCATGAAGTGATGGGACCGGATGCCATGATCTTAGTTGTCTGAATGTTGAGCTTAAGCCAACTTTTCTCTCGCCTCTTGCACTTTCATCCAGAGGCTCTTTACTTCTTCACTGTCTGCCATAAGGTTGGTGTCATCTGCATACCTGAGGTTATTGACATTTCTCCCGGCAATCTTGATTCCAGCTTGTGCTTCCTCCAGCCCTGCATTTTGCATGATATACTCTGCATATAAGTTAAATAAGCAGGGTGACAATATACAGCCTTGACGTACTCCTTTTCCTATTTGGAACCAGTCTGTTCCATGTCCAGTTCTAACTGTTGCTTCCTGACCTGCATACAGATTTCTCAAGAGGCAGGTCAGGTGGTCTGGTATTCCCATCTCTTTCAGAATTTTCCACAGTTTATTGTGATCCACACAGTCAAAGGCTTTAGCATAAAGCAGAAATAGATGTTTTTCTGGAACTCTTATGCTTTTTCCACGATCCAGCAGGTGTTGGCAATTTGATCTCTGGTTCCTCTGCCTTTTCTAAAACCAGCTTGAACATCTGGAAGTTCATGGTTCACGTATTGCTGAAGCCTGGCTTGGAGAATTTTGAGCATTACTTTCCTAGCATGTGAGATGAGTGCAATTGTGCGGTAGTTTGAGCATTCTTTGGCCTTGCCTTTCTTTGGAATTGGAATGAAAACTGACCGTTTCCAGTCCTGTGACCACTGCTGAGTTTTCCAATTTTTCTGGCATATTGAGTTCATCACTTTCACAGCATCATCTTTCAGGATTTGAAATAGCTCAGCTGGAATTCCTTCACCTCCACTAGCTTTGTTCATAGTGATGCTTTCTAAGGCCCACTTGACTTCACATTCCAAGATGTCTGGCTGTAGGTGAGTGATCACACCATCATGATTATCTGGGTCATGAAGATCTTTTTTGTACAGTTCTTCCGTGTATTCTTGCCACCTCTTCTTAATATCTTCTGCTTCTGTTAAGTCCAGACCATTTCTGTCCCTTATTGAGCCCATCTTTGCATGAAATGTTCCCTTTGTATGTCTAATTTTGTTGAAGAGATCTCTAGTCTTTCACATTCTGTTTTTTCCTCTATTTCTTTGCATTGATCATTGAGGAAGGCTTTCTTATATCTCCTTGCTATTCTTTGAAACTCTGCATTCAGATGCTTATATCTTTCCTTTTCTCCTTTGCTTTTCGCTTCTCTTCTTTTCACAGCTATTTGTAAGGCTTCCTCAGACAGCCATTTTGCTTTTTTGCATTTCTTTGCCATGGGGATGGTCTTGATCCCTGTCTCCTGTACAATGTCACGAACCTCATTCCATAGTTCATCAGGCACTCTATTTATCAGATCTAGTGCCTTAAATCTATTTCTCAGTTCCACTGTATAGTCATAAGGGATTTGATATAGGTCATACCTGAATGGTCTAGTGGTTTTCTCCACTTTCTTCAATTTACATACTAAGGAACTAAAAAAAAAAAGAAAAAACTAATGCTAAAATTATCAGATGGAAGGTGATAACAAAGATTAAAGCAGAAACAGAGAATTTCACACCATACACAAAAATTAACTCATAATCAATTAAGGACTTAAACATAAGACTTGAAACTGTAAAAACCTTAGAAGCATACACAGGGAATAACTTCTTTGACCTTGGTCTTGGGGATAACTTTTATGGAATGATACTGAAAGTACAAGCAACAAAGGAAAAAATAAACAACTGAGACTACATCAAACTGAAAATCTGCTATACAGCAAGAGACAATCAAAGTGAAAGGCTAATCTACCAAATGGGGAAAAAAATTCAAACCATATATCTGATAAGGCACCAATATCACAAATATATCAGTTCAGTTCAGTTCAGTCGCACAGTCGTGTCCGACCCTTTGCGACCCCATGAATCGCAGTACGCCAGGCCTCCCTGTCCATCACCAACTCCCGGAGTTCACTCAGACTCACGTCCATTGAGTCTGTGATGCCATCCAGCCATCTCATCCTCGGTCGTCCCTTTCTCCTCCTGCCCCCAATCCCTCCCAGCATCAGGGTCTTTTCCAATGAGTCAACTCTTCGCATAAGGTGCCCAAAGTACTGGAGCTTCAGTTTTAGATCATTCCTTCCAAAGAAATCCCAGGGTTGATCTCCTTCAGAATGGACTGGTTGGATCTCCTTGCAGTCCAAGGGACTCTCAAGAGTCTTCTCCAACACCACACTACAAAAGCATCAATTCTTCTGCGCTCAGCCTTCTTCACAGTCCAACTCTCACATCCATACATGACCACAGGAAAAACCATAGCCTTGACTAGACGGACCTTAGTCGGCAAAGTAATGTCTCTGCTTTTGAATATGCTATCTAGGTTGGTCATAACTTTTCTTCCAAGGAGTAAGCGCCTTTTAATTTCATGGCTGCAGTCACCATCTGCAGTGATTTTGGAGCCCCAAAAAACAAAGTCTGACACTGTTTCTACTGTTTCCCCATCTATTTCCCATGAAGCAAATATATAGGAACTCATATAACACAATAGCCTGCAAAAATTTTCTGACTAAAAATTGGGCAAATGACCTGAATAGACATTTTTCCTTGGAAGACATAGGTATGGTTAGTAAATACTTGAAAAGGAACTCAGCATCTCTAATCAGACAAGAAATGCAAATCAAAACTGCAGTGAGGTATCACCTCCTGCTGGTAGAATGGCTCTCATCAAAAAGACAGGGAATAAGGAGTGCAAGGATGTGGAAAATAGGGAAACTTTGTGTGCCACTGCTTAGAATACTAATCTGTGTAGTCAACAGGGAGAACAGAATACATACATACATATATATGTGTGTATGTGTGTGGGTGTATGTATTGTTGTTCATTCTCTAAGTCATGTCCAACTCTTTACCACCCCATGAACTGTGTCACACCAGGCTTCCTTGTCCTTCACATCTTCTGCACTTTGCTCAAATTCATGTCCATTGAATCAGTGAAGCCATTCAACCATCTTATGCTCTGTCAGCTCCTTCTTCTCCTGCCCTCAATCTTTCCCAGCATCAGGATCTTTTCCAAGGAGTTGGTTCTTTGCATCAGGTGGCCAAAATATTGGAGCTTCAGATTCAACATCAGTCCTTCTAATGAATACACACACACAACATAAAATTATATAAATATGTATAATATATATTTATATATTTTATTTATCCAGAAAAATAAGGCAATTGTGCCTTTTTGGACAACATGCATAAACTTTGAAGACATTATGCTGAATGAAAAAAGTTAGAGAAAGACAAATACTGTATTATCTTTCTTAAATGTAGAATCTATAAAAGTTGAACACCTAGAAGCAGAGAGTAGATTGGTGATTTCCAGGGGCTAATGGGTAGAGAAAATGAGAAGATGTCATTCAAAGGGTATAGAATTCCAGTTAGAAGAGAAATAAGTTCTGGGGATGTAATATACAGGATAGTGACTATAGTTAAAAATATGTATTGTAGGCCTGAATGTTGCTAGGAGTTTTTGTTGTTGTTCTAGTTACTCAGTCATGTCCAACTCTTTGCAATCGCATGGACTGTAGCCTGCCAGGTTTCTCTGTCCATGGGATTTACCAGGCAAGAATACTGGAGTGGGTTGCCAATTCCTTCACCAGGGAATCTTCCTAACCCAGGGATCAAATCCACCACGTCTCTTGTGTCTCCTGCATTGGCAGGTGGATTCTTTACTGCTGAGCCACCAGGGTAGAGTGGGTATCAAACATGCTCACCACAACAACAACAGAGTAAAATGGTAATTATATGAAATGAAGTGTGTGTTAACTAACTTTATTGTGGTAATCACTTCACAATATAATGTGACCAAATTATCATATTGCCTTAAACTTACACAGTGTTGTTTATCAACTACTTCTAAATAAAGCTTAATTTAACATGTTAAAAAGAAAAAAAAAGTAAACCTTTTTTGCATAGATCTTCTATGACAACACATTCTTCACCAAGAAATCTAGTCTCCTTTGCCTATCATTTGCAATCTTCATATTCTTGCCCTAAGCAATTTCTATAGCTAGTAATTCTTTTTTACTTTTTATGAGTTGTTCATCTTTTGACCTATTTGAGCCTGGCTTCTCCCTGATTCCCTCCCAAAGACACTACTTCATCTGACCCAGCATAGCTCACCAATTCTTCCCATATGACAGGTCTGCTGGACGCTTTTTTCCCCCTCTGACTTTACATATCTGTGCAATTAGGCAATGTGGAATCCCACCTCCTTTTCTGATTTCTATAGGGGGAAGTCACATCCTCCTATTATAATCTCTTTCAATATTTTGTTTGTAGATCTAACATTTTAATTTCTTCATTTCCATTGTGTGTGTGTTGGGGGGGTGGTGGCAAACGTAAACCACTTCCTTGAAAACACACATTTATTTAGGATGACAGGGACTTTATATTAGTTGCTTTTGCAATCCACATCAGACTAGGACTACTGCAAACCAGATATTTAATAGATATAGTTGCTGCATGAGAATTTAGCTTCAAAAAGGAACTTTATTTAATTTGTTTTATAAAGCTAAACCACAATTAAGACCATTTATTGAAACTTAAGAAATAAGCTACACAAATTTCAAAGGAAAAGAAATATCCTTGTACTAACCATCAGTTCAGTTCAGTTGCTCAGTCGTGTCCGACTCTTTGTGATCTCATGAACTGCAGCACGCCAGGCCTCCCTGTCCATCACCAACTCCCGGAGTTCACTCAGACTCACGTCCATCGAGTCAGTGATGCCATCCTGCCATCTCATCCTCTGTCATCCCCTTCTCCTCCTGCCCCCAATCCCTCCCAGCATCAGGGTCTTTTCCAATGAGTCAACTCTTTGCATGAGGTGGCCAAAGTACTGGAGTTTCAGCTTTAGCAACATTCTTTCCAAAGAACACCCAGGACTGATCTCCTTCAGAATGGACTGGTTGGATCTCCTTGCAGTCCAAGGGACTCTCAAGAGTCTTCTCCAACACCACAGTTCAAAAGCATCAATTCTTATAGTTTTCTAAAAAAAAGTTTTTAACCATGTCATATCTTTCTTTAAAGAACAATTTTTGTGTGTAAACATTAATATATATAAAGCAAAAATCTGTAGTGTAGGCAGTGGAAAATTCTAGGGAAACAGATCTCGAATTCTGACATATAAAATATAAAAAGATTTGTGTTTAAAAGAAACCGAACCTAACTCTTACACTGTTGGTGGGAATGCAAACTAGTGCAGCCACTATGGAGAACAGTGTGGAGATTCCTTAAAAAACTGGAAATAGAACTGCCTTATGACCCAGCAATCCCACTGCTGGGCACACACACTGAGGAAACCAGGATTGAAAGAGACACGTGTACCCCACTGTTCATCGCAGCACTGTTTAGAATAGCCAGGACATGGAAGCAACCTAGATGTCCATCAGCAGATGAATGGATAAGAGAGCTGTGGTACATATGCAGAATGGAGTATTACTCAGCCATTAAAAAGAATACATTTGAATCAGTTCTAATGAGGTGGATGAAACTGGCGCCTATTATACAGAATGAACTAAGTCAGAAAGGAAAATACCAATATAGTATATTAACACATATATATGGAATTTAGAAAGATGGTAACAATGACCCTATATGCAAGACTCCAAAAGAGACACAGAGGTAAAGAACAGACTTTTGGACTCTGTGGTAGAAGGTGAGGGTGGGATTATTTGAGAGAACAGCATTGAAACATGTATATTACCATATGTGAAACAGATTACCAGTCCAGGTTTGACGCATGAGACGGGGTGCTCAGGGCCGGTGCACTGGGATGACCCTGAGGGATGGGATGGGGAGGGAGGTGGGAGGGAGGATCAGGATGAGGAACACATGTACACCTGTGGCTGATTCATGTGAATGTATGGCAAAACCACCACAATATTATAAAATAATTAGCTTCCAATTAAAATAAATTTAAAATTAAAAAAAAAAGAAAGAAACTGAACCTAAGAATATTTCCCTAATGAATTTTGTGAGTCAGAATTGGATCTGCTTTTAATCCTGATTTTTAATAAAAAATAACATGTACTATTTTATTTTTATCAGTAAAATATCTTATTATTTTTATTTTTGCCTGATTATCCTTATTCATTTTATCCAGCTTATGCCACTTTGCCTGGTAGTGTCACCAACATTTTGCTATAATATTTGATAGAAATATTATTTTCATACATGAAAAATGTCATAGAGGTTGAATTTTGAGAGAGTGGAGTTGAAATTTGATGAGTTTTTCTTAGGCAGACAGCCCTTCTTAATGTGCTCTGTTTGCTGGGCTGAGCTGGACTTAACATTCATTAAGGCTGAGGAAGTGGCTTGTGGTGGATGAAGATTAAGTACTTGATTCTGGAATCTTTTTATCCTTCACTCTCTCTCATTCACTTCTTCCAATGATGACTTCAGTGACTTTCAGCACAGCTGCTGTCATCATTTATAGCATGTTTATTACTAAGGAAAAGCCACAGATTTTTTAAAAGAACATGCAAAGTCTAAATTATGAACTTTTTGTAACTTTAAGGATATAACTATGCTTTTTATACTTTCTTGTATTTTAAATGTTATAATCAAAAGAAAAAGAAAAAAGAAAAAAAATATTGACCATGTAGGCAGAAAAAAATAAGAATATGCACTGTATGAGAGTTCTTTCAAAAAAATTCTCAAATTTTGAAATTAAATAAAGATTGGAGGATTTAAGGATTTGCTACAGTACCCTTGGAAGGAAAAACTTGTCATATCAGAAAAGATACCAGACTCCACTCCAAGTTTATACTCATTGACCCTTTGAGAGAGGAGTGAATAAGGACTTTTTCCTCCTCCCTGAGTATGCCTGCATGTTGAGTAACTTCAGTCCTATCCACCTCTTTGTGGCCCCATGGACTGTAGCTGCCAGGCTCCTCTGTCCACAGAATTCTCCAGGCAAGAATACTGAAGTGGGTTGCCATTCCCTCTTCCAGGGGTCTCTTCATTATTCAAGGATCAAATCCATATCTCTTATGTCTCCTGCATTGGCAGGTGTATTTTTTACTACTAGCGCCACCTGGGAAGTCAGTTCAGTTCAGTTCAGTCACTCAGTCTTGTCCGACTCTTTGCGACCCCATGAATCGCAGCACGCCAGGCCTCCCTGTCCATCACCAACTCCCGGAGTTCACTCAGACTCACGTCCATTGAGTCCGTGATGCCATCCAGCCATCTCTCCTCTGTCATCCCCTTTTCCTCCTGCCCCCAATCCCTCCCAGCATCTGAGGCTTTTCCAATGAGTCAACTCTTCGCGTGAGGTGGCCAAAGTACTGGAGCTTCAGTTTTAGCATCATTCCTTCCAAAGAAATCCCAGGGCTGATCTCCTTCAGAATGGACTGGTTGGATCTCCTTGCAGTCCAAGGGACTCTCAGGAGTCTTCTCTAACACCACAGTTCAAAAGCATCAATTCTTTGGCGCTCAGCCTTCTTCACAGTCCAACAGGAACTGTTAAAAAGAGGACTTTAGCATAGGGCACATTTATGAAGGTGATATTGAAAAACACAATTAAAAAAGGTGATATTGAAAAGGAGTAGAAAAGTCAGTTTTCATTCCAGTCCCAAAGATGGGCAGTGTCAAAGAACTGGGGCTTCATTGACTATGCTAAAGCCTTTGACAATGTGGATCACAACAAACTGTGGAAAATTCTTCAAGAGGTGGGAATACCAGACCACCTTACCTGCCTCTCATGAAACCTACATGCAGGTCAAGAAGTAACAGCTAGAACTGGACATGGAACAACAGACTGGTTCCAAAACAGGAAAAAAGTATGTTAAGGCTGTATACTGTCACCCTGCTTATTTAACTTATATGCAGTGTATATCATGTGAGATGCTGGGCTGGAGAAAGCACAAGTTGGAATCAAGATTGCTGGGAGAAATGACAATAACCTCAGATATGCAGATGACACCACCCTTATGGCAGAAAGTGAAGAGGAACTAAAGAGCCTCTTGATGAAAATGAAAAGAGAGTGAAAAACTTGGCTTAAAGCTCAACATTCAGAAAACTAAGACCATGGCATCCAGTCCCATCGCTTCATGGCAGATGGATGGGGAAACAGTGGAAACAGTGGCTGACTTTATTTTTCTGGGCTCCAAAATCAGTGCAGATGGTGATTTCAGGCATGAAATTAAAAGATGCTCACTCCTTGGAAGAAAACTTATGACCAACCTAGACAGTATATTAAAAAGCAGAGACATTACTTTGCCAACAAAGGTCTGTCTAGTCAAGGCTATGGTTTTTCCAGTGGTCATTTTGGCTTAAAGCTCAACATTCAGAAAACTAAGACCATGGCATCCAGTCCCATCGCTTCATGGCAGATGGATGGGGAAACAGTGGAAACAGTGGCTGACTTTATTTTTCTGGGCTCCAAAATCAGTGCAGATGGTGATTTCAGGCATGAAATTAAAAGATGCTCACTCCTTGGAAGAAAACTTATGACCAACCTAGACAGTATATTAAAAAGCAGAGACATTACTTTGCCAACAAAGGTCTGTCTAGTCAAGGCTATGGTTTTTCCAGTGGTCATGTATGGATGTGAGAGTTGGACTGTGAAGAAAGCGAAGTGCTGAAGAATTGATGCTTTTGAACTGTGGTGTTGGAAAAGACTCTTGAGAGTCCCTTGGACTGCAAGGAGATCCAACCAGTCTATCCTAAAGGAGATCACTCCTGGGTGTTCTTTGGAAGGACTGATGTTGAAGCTGAAACTCCAATACATTGGCCACCTGATGCGAAGAGCTGACTCATCTGAAAAGACCCTGATGCTGGGAAAGATTGAGGGCAGGAGGAGAAAGGGATGACAGAGGATGAGATGATTGGATGGCATCACCAACTCAATGGACATGGGTTTGGGTGGACTCTGGGAGTCGGTGGTGGACAGGGAGGCCTGGCATGCTGCTATGCATGGAGTTGCAAAGAGTCAGACATGACTGAGTGACTGAACTGAACTAAGCATATAAATTTAGATCTTTTTCAACTGTCACTTTTACTTATCCTGCTTAAAACATACTCTGTAGTTGATACTGAATAGTTTGTTATAGAAGCTTCTATAACAGAAACCAAAAACCAGAGTCCATTGGTATACCAGTTAGAGGACAGCCAGAAAAGAAACTAATATTAGGGTCAGAAAAAATGGTAATAATATTCAGTGACAAACATTTGGAAAAATGTTGCCTGTGATAGCCTGAAAGATGGTATGTTGGAATAATTGTTGTTGTTCACTCACTAAGTTGTGTCCAACTTTTATGACCCAATGGACTGCAGCACGCCAGGCTTCCTTTTCCTTTACCATCTCCCAGAGTTTGCTCAAGGCCATGTCCATTGAGTGGGTGATGCCATCCAGCCATCTCATCCTCTGTCACCCCCTTCCCCTCCTGCCCTCAACCTTTCCCGGCATCAGGGTCTTTTCCAATGAATCTGCTCTTTGCATCAGGTGGCCAAAGTATTGGAGCTGTAGCTGCAGCATCAGTCTTTCCAGTGAATATTCAGGGTTGATTTCCTTTAGGATTGACTAGCTCAAAATTGTAGTATATGTAATTTTCTACATTTGGTGTGCTTGGCAAGATATTCCAAACACAGAATGATTTCAGGTAAAAATTGCCAAGATTGACAGTAAGAATGAGAAGGATAATGATCGACTTGAATATAGGACCTTAATATTTCTTGAAAAGTATATTGCTTTTCTATAATCCCAATTAGTGACAGATAAAACTGAGAATTCTTTGCATATTAATTTCTACTAAGACTTAAGTTTGCAGCAAAGTTTAAAGTAAGAGGTGCAGTCTATTCTCTCAACCTTGATAGTCATAAATAACCTCAGAGGATAAAGCTTGAAGTCAAGGAACAACATAACAAGAGAATTTTCTAAGACTCCAAAATTTGGGGTAGTCAAGGAACTATACCTACCAAGAGGGTTAGAAGCTTTCACAATGTTTGGCCTGTAAGATCTCAAAATTGCTTTAGGCAAGTATCTATTGTGTGTTTGTGTGTATTCTAGTCCCTCTTTTCTCAATCAGGTTTACAATTATGGTTGTCCCCACTCTGCTACACTGTTTTACACTGTGTATCTATGTGGTGAGGGTTAAAGTGTATTAGCACAAAAGATTCTTTATCTCTTTAATAGAATAACTAGACCAAGAGCCACATGCAGAAGCAGACTGGACTTCCTTGGCTACCCAAAGGATAAAGAATCTGCCTGCAAAGACCTGGGTTCAATCTCGGGTGAGGAAGATCCCCTGGAGAAGGAAATGGCAACCCCTTCCAGTACCCTTGCCTGGAGAATTCCATGTACAGAGGAGCCTGGTGGGCTACAGTCCATGGGGTCACAAAGACTCAGACTTGACTGACTAACTTTCACTTTCAGACATTGAGCTTGATGCAAGGTCTGGGTAGGACCTGTCTCCTTGAGGGAAAACCAGATAAAATGGATATGTAGTGGTCAGAACTGCAGATTAGAAAGGCTGAATCTATGCTCACCCGTATGGACATTTTTCTTGTTCTTACTAGGCACATTAATTTGTCAACCACTTTGAATTCGGGCTGAGACTGAGATATGGCCAATAAAATGTGGGTGAAAGTGATGTATGTTATTTCCATCCCTAACCCATGCAAATCTTCCATTCACAGTTTTCCATGGGCTTCCCAGATAGTGCTAGTGGTAAAGAACCACTAATGCAGGAGATGCAAGACAGGTAGTTTCCATCCCTGGGTCAGGATGATCCCCTGGAGAGGGGCACAGCAACCCACTCCAGTATTCTTTCCTGGAGAATCCCATGGACAAAGGAGCCTGGCAGGCTATGGTCCCTAGGATGGCCAAGAGTTGGATGTGATTAAAGCAACACATCCAACCTCTGGTGACTTGAGGGCACATTATGAAGATGACAATATTCCAAGTGGAAGAAGCCACCCTATGATATGAAGCAGAACCAATTGGGCTTTCATAGATTATGATGTGAGTGTTAAATAAATACTATTATATTAAACCACTGTGATTTGGGAACTATGAATTATTTTATATTCATTAATATACACTCTCAAATGTTATTGTCAAGATTAAATTAACACATGTGAAATATTTGGAAGCATGTCTGTATGTTAGTCACTCAAAAGTGTCTGACTCTTTGTAACCCCATGGACAGTAGTCAACCAGGCTCCTCTGTCCATGGAGTTCTCCAGGCAAGAATACTGGAGTGGGTTGCCATTCCCTTCTCCTGGGGATCTTTCTGACCCAGGGATCAAACTAGGTCTCCTACATTGAGGCAGATTCTTTACCATCTGATCCACCAGGGAAGACAATGTCAGCTATTCCTATAACACGCTGTCCAAGTGGTTTTCTCTGTCAGACACACTATATTGGTCTCCTCTTCCCTCTTTCATTTCTGATATTAGTAATTTTCTTCCTCTCTCTTTTTATCTTTAGCCTGACTAGAGGTTTGTTTTCTGTTTTGTTTCATTTTTCCTTTTTTTTTTTTTTTTTGACTGCACCATGCATGAGGCATACAGGATCTTAGTTTCCTGACCAAGGACTGAACCCAAGTCCCTTGTGGTGGAGGTGTGGAGTCCTAGCCACTGGACCACCAGGGAAGTCCTGAGAGGCTTACTTTTTATTGATCTTTTCAAAGAACCAGCTTTTGGTTTCACTAATTTTAACTATTACTTCAAATTTTATTGATTTCTACTCAAATCCTTACTATTCCTTTTCTTTCTGTTTACTTTGGATTTAATTTGCTCTCTTTTTCTGGTTTCCTACGGTGGAAACTTACATCATTGAATTTAGATCTTTCTTCTTTTCTAATATATGCATTGAATGCTATAAAATTCCCTCTAAGTGCTGTTTTCATTGTATGCCACAAATTTTGATAAGCTGTTTCTTCATTTTTATTTTATTCAATATATTTTTAATAACTCTTGGTATTTCTTCTTTGATCCATGTGATTTTTAAAAGTGTGTCATTTAATCTCCACTTGCTTTGAGATTTTTCAGTTATCATTTTGTTATTGATTTATAGTTTAATTCTGTTATGATCAGGGAGCACATATTGTATGATTTCTATTCTTCCAAATTTGTTAAGCTGTTTTATGGCCCATGATGTGGTATATATTGGTAAAGGATCCATGTGTGCTTGAGAAGAACCAGGGTTTTGTGCTTATTGGATGAAGTAGTATATGTGTGCTGTGCGTGCTAATGTTTCTCTGTCTCATCTAGACCACAGAGTGTAAAGCACCCTGAACCCAGACATGTCTTTTAGACATGCTAAGTCCACAGAGGCAGCCTTTGAAAGGACTATTCCTATAAGGATGAGACAGACCATGGCCTGGCCTGGGATATGTTGTCACAGTGCTAGCCCAGCAAGGACCTGGACCTTGGAGACTTTGCTTGCTGAGTGGGGCAAATTTTTGCACTGTATACCCAAATAAGATATTTTTGGATGCCAAGGTTAGTTGAGTCTATTCTCTTCCAAGCTGGCAGACTTCCTACTCTTCAAAGTTGGCCAAGACCAAACTGTGGGCCAACTCCCTGAAATACAAAGGAAGCAATGAGACCAGTATCCATTCAGATCCTATATCAGGGGCATCCTTCAAACTGCTGATAAGACACTGCAGGAGGAAAAGTTAAGCAAAAGCAACCTTGAGCCAAATCTCAGCCCTCCTTCTCACCTATCATTCAGCGCAGACCAGTCTCTATGGTCTAGCCTGACACAGCAATTATTATTGGGATCTGCTAAGCAAAAGCTTGATATTAGGTTTGAATTAAGAACAGCCTTTTGGACTCTGTGGGAGAGGGAGAGGGTAGGATTATTTGGGAGAGTGGCAGTGTAACATGTATGATATCATAAGTGAAATGAACCGCCGGTCTAGGTTCGATGCAGGATGCAGGATGCTTGGGACTGATGCACGGGGATAATCCAGAGAGATGGTGTGGGGCGGGAGGGTGGGGGGTTGTCGGGACTGGGAGTTCATGTACACTTGTGGCTGATTCATGTCAATGTATAGCAAAATGAATACAGTATTGTAAAGCAAAACAAACTAAAAAATAAAAATTATTAAAAAAAAAAAGAATACTAGAGTGGGTTGCCATGCCCCCTCCAGGAGATTTTCACAACCTAGGGATTGAACCCACATCCGTTACATCTCCTGCACTGGCAGACAAGTTCTTTACCATAAGTGCAATCCAAGGAGCCCAAAGTAGCATATAGATGTCAATTATATCAGCTTGATTGATAGAGCTATGAGTTCAACTCTGTCCTAACTGATTTTCTGTATTATAGAGATTTTCTGCCTTTTGAATCTGTCCATTTCTGAATGGAGGGTGTTGAAGTATTCAACTATGATAATGGATTTTTTATTTCTCGTTAAAGTCCCATCAGTTTTTGACATATATAGCTTGACTCTCTGTTGTTAATATATTGATTAAAAAAAAATAAAATATCTGTCTTCTGAGCAAGACTGCACACTCCTGAGGGTATTTTCTCACTATTACATGTTCAGTGTCCCATACTGTAAGTAGTCAAAATATACACTCATTAAATAATTTTCAAATGAATTAATGAATAAAATGTTTTCTATTTTCTAATTGTTAGTTGCTCATTCGTGTCCAACTCTTTGTGACTCCATCAGCTATAGTCCGCCAGGTTCCTCTGTCCTTGAAATTCTCCAGGCAAGACTACTGAAGTGAGTTTTTGTTCCCTTCTCCAGGGGTTGTTTCTGACCCAGGGATCGAACTCGTATCTCCCATACTGCTGGCAGACTCTTCACTATCTGAGGCACTATATTTTCAGAAATGAGTCACCAGGGAAAAAATGAGATTTGTGAGTTGTCTTCATTGTCAACTAATCTTATTTAGGAGTGACTTCTAATTTAGGTTCCCCTCTTGTAGGGCACATACAGCAAATAGCATCTAAAAATCAGCAGTTAAGATCAATCAAATGTTCACTATTTTTCTGGTTTCAGTTCAGTTCAGTTCAGTGGCTCAGTTGTGTCCAACTCTTTGCAACTCCACGAACCGCAGCACGTCAGGCTTCCCTGTTCATCACCAACTCTTGGAGTCCACCCAACCCATGTCCATCGAGTCAGTGATGCCATCCAACCATCTCATCCTCTGTCATCCTCTTCTCCTCCTGCCCCCAATCTTTCCCATCATCAGGGTCTTTTCAGATGAATCAGCTCTTCGCATCAGGTGGCCAAAGTATTGGAATTTCAGCTTCAACATCTGTCCTTCCAATGAACACCCAGGACTGATCTCCTTTAGGAGGACTGGTTGGATCTCCTTGCAGTCCAAGGGACTCTCAAGAGTCTTCTCCAACACCACAGTTCAAAAGCATCAATTCTTCCACACTCAGCTTTCTTTATAGTCCAGCTCTCACATCCATACATGACCACTGGAAAAACCATAGCCTTGACTAGATGGACTTTTGTTGGCAAAGTAATGTCTCTGCTTTTGAATATGCTGTCTAAGTTGGTCATAACTTTCTTTCCAAGGAGTAAGCGTCTTTTAATTTCATGCCTGCAATCACCATCTGCAGTAATTTTGGAGCCCAGAAAAATAAAGTTAGCCACTGTTTCCACTGTTTCTCCATTAGACTGTCTTATTTCCATTGTCATGCTATTCTCTCAACAGTCATATAAAATACATGAAATTGTTATTCAATAGATGAGTAACAGAGGCTTAGAAAGGTTAAACAAGATTTTTTTAAGGTTAAAGAGCTATTAAGTAAAGATCTTGAGTATTGAATAAAGTGTTTGACTCCCAAAGCACTGCTCTGTATCACTAAAACATGGATATTGGAAATTAGGTCTGCTCTGGTAATTCTGTGTTTGCTCTTGGGAGATTTGTCAACATGTATGAGCAATTCAGACAGTTAATAAGCAAAAAATTTTCCTATCCTTGGGGAACTCTGGCCTCCTTGACAATAAAAAATTGCTAGGATAAAACCTTTTGTGACTGGAGACTAGTTCTCTGATTTAGCTGCTCCATAAGTTTGGATTTCCAGGACATTGGGTAATCTTAAAGTGAGACACTTAGGCACTTGAGTTGGAATTACCTGGATTATCTAGGCAAAATGTGTTTTGAGCTCTTGGAGACTTAATTACTAGGGCAATTGCACAACCCTCCACTTCAGTGTGGCTCTTTAGACGCAGTGACCAAGTAATTGAGGTGATTTTGTCAAATTGTGATTTCTCAATTTTACTGTTACTTCTTTTAGACTGAAGTTCCCCTATTGCCGTCCTTTATTTTCTAAGATGATAACGTTGATAAGGGTTACGGTCACTATTCTAAGTATTGCTTTAAACACCAATGAACATCTAATCATTTTTTCTTCTCCATGAATACAGGAGAAATAACGTGTTAATAAAACAAAAACAATAAAAAAATTTTTATAATAGAGATGTCTAGTGGAAAAAACAAATATAGAATGTCTAATCATGAGATAAAATACTGAACATTTTTAAGAAACACTAAAATATTCACACACATATATACTAGTATAATTATAAACTCAAACATATGTTATTCTTTAAGGTTTTTGTACTGACATTATAATGGCCATTACACAGAGTAGCAGAACAAAATCCATCAGAAAAAGACATGTTAAAAACCTAAATAATCAAGAAGAAGCTTAGAAAAAGTATGACTAGTCAACAAATAAGTTAATGTGCGAGTAAAATTATCAGTATATTTGATCCCTTTCTCCTCTTAATCATGACTTGGGCAGTTCTCCTCAAACAACATCTTTGATATCACATAAGTTTTCAAATGTCAGTGAAAGCACTACTTGGTTTGTGTCACCTACTGTGACTAAATTTGAAAGAAACTATGCTCAGTCTGAGAAAGAGACCTTAGCTGTAGTGACTAGAGTAATGAAATTGCCCAAATAAATTCTTGGAAGAGAAATTACTTTGACAACTGCCCATAAGCTCTTATTTGAAATCTTAAAACCTTAGATTGGGTAGCATCTGGAGGAGCTGCCAGAGTACTGTGATGAACTTTAATACTGTCATGCATTCAATATAAATATTTTCTGGATTACCCTAATGCAGATGTCTTTCCAAGGCTGCCCTGAGAAATGTCACTGAGTCTACTCTAAAACACTTTTGAAACCCTTATTTAAATATTATAAACAGTATGATATGGTATATTTCCAATGAAATAAGATGTAAAAAATTCTTACTATAAATGTGATTAGAGCTCTGTTACCTACTTTGATATAAAAAAGGACTTAGTCACTTATAATATACAACTATGATGACTTACTAATCGTTTCAAAATTATTAACTACCAACTTTGTGCTAATTGTGGGTTGAATTCTCCTTGAGATTAAAATATAATAATTTAAAAATAGTTTGCCATGCATGTCTTAAAATCTAATTTCTCTATTCTCTTTATTTTGTGTAATTATGTGTGAAAATATGTGTTCTGGTCAGAAGTCCTAGGCTGGGTTCCTGGTACCACTTTTTGACTTGGACAAGGAAGTACCACTCAGAATTTCCTCATTCATAAAGTAAATACATCTAAATTAAATTTAATGAATGAATAGAAAAATAAAAATTGGGTTTTTTTTTCTGTTACAGTGGAAAATATTATTATCTGTAGGTCAATTTTCCTATCCAAGTGTGAACCAAGACTTCACCAAAAGATGTTTTCTTTTTCTAGTTTAGTTTCTCTTTATGACTTAGAAATAAAAGACTGTAAAAGTTTACATGTGTTATCAATTGCTATAAGGATTGCTGTTACATATTTACCCCAGAAAGAAGAGACAAAATTCTATTTCACTATGAATGCATCTAGGATTGAAGGGTCAATTGATTGAAGGATCAGTGACAGAGGAAAATATTCTGTCATGTTTTTTAACATGAACCATGCTGACAAATTCTGCTTCTTGGCTTGATTTGTTTTCCAGTCATTCTTTATTTTAAAATTATTCAGTTATTACAGTTGAAATTATTGCTATTGATATGCCTTTAGAATAGAATTTGGTTTTTGAGTAGGAAATAAAGGAGTTTAAAAATCTCAAAGATCTGAAGTGAAAGACAAAATCAAACTGAAAGGGTTTCATTTATTTGAGACATCAGTAATGTTTCATGTTGCTGAAAGCTGACGTTATGTTTCAGAATAAAGCTGACTTTATGTTTCAGAATAAGTGGCCACCTCATCACTAAGCAGGAAAAGGCTTCTACACAGACTTCTGGCTGGTTTGCATTATGTGAACTGCAATCCT
The DNA here is from genome assembly GCA_006408695.1 of Aepyceros melampus. Taxonomy (NCBI): domain Eukaryota; kingdom Metazoa; phylum Chordata; class Mammalia; order Artiodactyla; family Bovidae; genus Aepyceros; species Aepyceros melampus. The sequence goes on from SJXQ01008448.1 coordinate 567,560, forward strand.
CTTCCTGCTAGTCTTTTTCCCAGTTCCCCCAGTTCTCTGCAGAGTTATGAACTTGACCTATGGTCATTACTTGAAGCAAGGTAGTTTGAATGTGTCCACTCACACCTAAGTGCATCTTCCTCCTTCCACTTATCTTTGTTTTTTTTTTTTTTTAGCTCTTCTCCAATCTTTCCTCCAGTGGTTATGGTTCAGAATTCTGATGAGATAATCTATGGTGCACTTGCTGAAATAAAAAATCATCATACCTCACTGAAAATTCTTTGAATATCAGTAATCAAGTTTATCACTTTGTTAAAGGGATATTAAAATGAGCAAGAATCATTTGGAAATGGTGCCTATATCAGTAATAGAAAAATTAATCTTTCATTCTTCCTCTAGATTAATTGTTACCCTTAAAAGATAAGATAAAAACCTTATACTTTTTTCTGTGGCACAAAGTTGTCTAAAGATTTTTTGAAAGAAAAAATATTCCTTAAGAAAAGCTTTCCTAAAAAAGATGCAGACAGATTTGTGCTTGTTTCAAATAGGCTAAGTATTTATTCCTATTTAAAAAATTTCCAAAGACTGTTCTCTCCCTGAGTATAGTATTCTTAATTTTATAAGCATTGAGTAAGTAAATCATGTAATCAAGTAATCACAAATTGCATATTAAATAGACAGACTAAATGCCTAGTTGAACTAAAATATTTTCCTTTTATACACATTTGTGAAATTAGTTAAAATTCTTATGATTGCCACTGTGATACATGTCATTGTAAATAAGGCTGCATTATTTAACTATAAAGCCTTTATTCTTAAAGCTTTTAATTATAGCTAGCCACATCAGATTATTAATCACAAGCAATGATCATTTCAAGTATTTGTGTATATTAAATAAATATTTTCAGTTGGTTAATGATTACACTTAACCTACCAAATCTACTTTCAGAATACAATTATTTGGCAATTCAGCAAGAGGTTCTAGACATAAATTCAGTCACCTAAACCATCAACCCCTATACATCTTATATGGTCCATTGGAAGATGGTTAAAAAATAAAATGATGTCAAGAAGGGTATGACATAGTGAACTCATGACTTAAATCATGTTGGCTCTCTTGTGTCTATGTGATAGGAATTGAACTGATGAAGCTGTCTACTGATGAATGGCTGAGTAGGTTCAACAAATTTAGTATAATGTAAATATAATAAATGCAATTTCATAAAATATTTACAGTTTATTTATTAATAGAAAAAACATGTCTCAAATGGAGAATATTAGTAAAATTAGATGCAGAGACCTATTCAAATGTTATTTAATATGCAAAGTATTATGATTATAGATGCCTATGCAGCATACAAATATCTTCTGATATAGATAAAATAATCTTAGGCTCAATATCCAAATCTAATTTAATTTTCCATTGTCTAATTTGAAGCTTAGTTTTAATAACAGCTACTTTTAAATTACTGGATATTATAGCTTTTTAAAGATAGAAATAAGATAGAAGATGTAAAAATATATCTATCTACAGAGCTCATACATCACACAGTTGTGTTACTTTGATGATGAGCTGTATTCAAAACAGCAATTCACAAATCTATGTTTTTATAAAAATATTTTTTGGCATAATGATGTTATACTTAAGCCAAAACCTTATTTCAAAAAAATACTAAGGTTTTAATATATATTATTAAACTATTTATATTTTATAGATGGAATTTAAAAAGCATTAGAATGTTTACCAAGGTAATTTGGAATCCAATGAAAATATATTGCATATCTAATGTAAAATTAGAGGTTGAGAAATGGGAGGTGTCTAGTCTACTTCATTTCCCTAATCTTTGTGTTTTTAATTTCTCATTTTCTCAGTGAATTGTTTTAGCAGGAAACTTCAAAGATTGAGCTGACGTCTTTAAAGTATCATCTGGGAAAGTAAATCTGAATAGCCTTTCCACAAAGCCCTGAATATAGGATCTCACAAGACTCAAAAAGAAAATGACCCGGCCTCTGCTCTCTGCACAATAAGGGTCAGGCTCAGTTTTGCATTTATACTATAGTTACCTTTGTAACTCTTCTACATGCTATGGCACATAAATTATTATAATAAGTTCAGTGATGGTGAGCTTGCAATGTAGAATCTAAGTAAAACGTTTTAACATTTGCCATGCGAACTGCACTTCTGGTGAAAATCTGTACTCTTATTTAAAAAGTTGCTTTTTTACTACATGCCAGCCCATTTTTCTTATTAAGAATGAGCTTTTAGGTAGACAGAGAGAAAATCATTTAAAATAGACCGGGAAACAGAATTGGCACTTCCTAACGTCAAAGTAAAAGAATGAGTCCTTGGTCCAATATTCATTTCTTGAATAAATTTCATTGCAGGCTGTCTTGACATAAGCATCCACATTCCACTGACCTTTATTTTGTAGTCTAGAGAGACTGGGACCACACAGAATCGGTGCCGTTATAGCTAACTGTACTTAAACTTTGTGTCTGATCAACTTAAGTGTATTGGATTTGAAAACAGTTAGTCAATTGTTTCTAGTCCCTAGGTGGTGGTTTATGGTAATGTTTGCATCAATACTAACAAAAGCCATACCACAGTACAAAGTACATCAAGGAAATGAAAGACAGGGCTGCCTGTTGTCACTTCTGTCTACAATAAAGGCAGGATTCAGAGCTGGGGCAGAGATCGTTAGAGAAACACAAAAATGAATGAACCACAGAAATCATAGGGCTGATGTTTCACATCAAAGGTTTGGGGACTGGCTAATGGGCAAGGTTGCACGCAGGCCACAAGACATGTACCCTGGACTCGTTTGGCCATACAGAAAGGTCACCAAAAAGAAGGGGAGAGGCTTATAAGAGAGTATGAAGCAGTTTTCTGGAGAAACTATATAAAGAGAAAGAAGAAGAAAAACCCAGGATTAACAGCGCTGTGTTTACATCCACTTCAAATAGTATTTGGGGTGAACAGATCTATTAATATTTTTATTTTATTCAGCAAAAATCTTAATATGGAGAAATAGAATATGGTACTTATATTTGCTAGAGTATTTACTGTTTCCATTAGACAAATACAATGCATGAAGTGTCAGTTCACTGAAATTTAAATATTTTGAGCTTTCCTGCATTTAAATAAAATGGTCCAGAGTATTTTCTTAATTTCCAAAAACCACGTGCCAGAGAACAGCTGGTGTATATGTAGGCAGATGTGTATAAATAGAACAATAATGATAACAGAATTGATTTTGGTATTTTTCTCGCTTTGTCTGAATCAGCTTATCAAGTATAATTTTAAAGCACAATTAAAAGAACTAAATGCTACAATAATATGACATAGTCATACAATGGCATCTATTAATGTAAGAATGTAGTTATCCTTTATTTGAAGCCTACCCTTCAGTTACCTGCTGTGCGGCTAGATGCTAGAATGTCAAAGAAAAATAAGTGAAAGCATATCTCATCATGGGGTAAATTGCCTGTTGAAAAGAAATGTACTTAGTTTCTCATTTGAATGCTGCTTTCAGTTTAAAAAAAAAAAAAATGGAGGGATTGTTATCAAGGTAAGCACTAATCTTTCCTGACCCAAAAGAGAGAGAAGGGAGAGAGAGAGAAACAGAGGGAGGAAGAAGGAGAGAAAGAAAAAAGAAACGTTCATTTGAACAAAAACAGCAATCCAGGAAAAAATAAAAGAGGCCAATGTTGTTTTTCATTGTGATTTAGGGCAATTTTTTTGTTTTCAGTATCAATTATGACAATATAAAATCCACTTCAAATTGAAAAGATGTACAAAATCACTGATTTCTATTGTGAAAAGAAAAATATCTATTGTAAAGCTGTATGTGAATCTTATAATACTATTTAATCACATATACCCAATAGTCATTTGTAATATGTGAGAAATATGCCAAACTATACCCTATTATTTAAATGACACACATTAGTCATACTTCAAATGGGTAGACATCCCCTTGAGTCCCGCAGATAAGGATTTAGTGTATAAAGACATATATTTACACAGGTAAAGCAGTTCCACAAAGCCATTTGCATTGAAGCAATTATCTAGCACTTTGTAAATAATATTGGATCATTTCACTTGAAATTCATTTGCTCCTCCTTTTTCTTAGTATTCATGAAATGGAACATATTCTAAAGTAAGGAAATGATAATTTCTATAAATTAAAACTCAAAAGTCACTTAATATCAATATAAATATTAAACAATATGAATAGATTAATAAGTTACCACAGAAGGAATAGATTTTTAAGTAATATCAGTTGTTAAATGATTATCAAATTCCTTTTCCTTGCTTTATATGCTGAAGAGCATTAATTCCCTTGAGAGGTCTGGGACTCATATACTCAACAATTTTCTCATTGATTCACAGATAAGATTTTGTTTATAATTTACTAATTTTCAGTTTACCTTCAAATAATATATTCTTAAAAGCTCACAAATTTGGCACTGTGGGCACAGAAACATTTTCCTCTTTTAAGAAGAACATTCTACTGTTGTTTAAAGATAAACATAGCAATATTAATTTTTCCATAGGATAGTTTTTATACTATGTTCACAAGTTCTGTTGTATTATATTTTTATGATATTCCATTGTTGTTATTTAAAATAGTTTTACAAGGAGAAAAAGCACTTTTCTGAAACAAATTGTTAATGTCTGATTACAGTAATGAGATATAATTTGAAGCTACCATATAAAGTTTCTTTAGACAAAAAAATTATTCAAAAAATATGTACAAAAAATAGACAAACAAAATCCAATACATTTAAGATAACAGAAAGCGTTTGGCTATATATTTTAAAAATCCAAGGACGTTTGAACGTTAGCTGTCATTATGGTCCAGTTCACTGTTTATTTCTTTGGTATGCATCTCCTGACCTGTATATAAAATTCATAGTTTCAAAAGTGACATGTGCAAGCCTTGGACAACTGGGGAAAAGGCATATTTCCTGACCTTGTAACCATAGCAACCACTTGCTGATTGGTAGCAGGCAGGCTTTCCATCCTTTACCACTGAAGGCAAGTATGTGAGGTTGTTGGCTTTGTTTGTGACTCTGGCTTTATTTATATGCAAACAGGAATACCAGAGTTGAAATCACAGTTTTCTGTTAAGCATTCTATCATAGAATTAGGAAAAAAAAGCATCTTAATTTCATAGCTTTATAATAATGTTATAATTACAATGAAAGCAGAATACATTTTCTACTGACCTGTGTGTAGAAGCTGAACTTAGGATCTTGTTCTTCTATCTGGCTTTGCACCATCAATCTTCTACTCCAAAGCAGAAAAAATATGTATATAGAGTAATATGTAACTTGTAAACTATTTCCATAAATTAATATAATGTTTTATTTGGTAAGATTTACATGTAAAGAAAAAGAATAAACTCCTTTAAATTATGCTAATGATAAAGAATCTATTTCCATAAACTACCTTGCATGGTAATTAGGCAAGCATTTGTGTATTTTTTGCATCCCTGTGAGGCTAAGTCATTTAGAACTCGCTTCTGGAATGACCTAACACAAACTTCTTTGGCTGTCTTTGCTTTATATGCAGGATATTTGTCTTTGGAGAGTAGAGATCTTCCTATTCATTTTCTTTTCCCCAACCTATTCCACTGTCTTCTCATAACCAGCTTCTGGCCCTCCTGTGATATAAATGAAAAATAGAATTTTGTAAAATTCACTTTGGTGAATAATCTCTTCATGGGATTCAGGGGGATGAACCAGACACACACTGAATCCACACTAACCCGCCAATTGGACTTCTTCTCCATGTCAAAGTTATGTGTCATGATAGAGAAGTCATATGAAAATTCACCTTAGCAAATCCTTGCTTGAGGACAGGATAATGAAAGGATACTAAGTGAGATTGAACCTTATATTAAAATATAACATACAGTATGTATGTGACATAAATATCAAGTGCTCTAATTTTTATATAAGGATAAGTTTATATTTGTTAATGAGGTTTGTTAGAAACCATTCAATGAAATAAATTCTGTAATTTATAAAGCTAATATTTTCCTGAATGATCTATTAATTAACATGGGGTCACTCACATAGAATTTTACTAAAATGTTCTGTGTTTGTTTCTGATGTGAGCATATTCTCACATCAGATGCATACAAGTCTGACTCATGTCATGCAATAAAATATTTATGATAAAATTACATATTTTAGATAAAATAATAAGTGGAATATATTACCAGCAAAGTACACACATAAATGATTTTACTTATAAGCCTGGCTTGAAGTGTGAAATTTATTTTATTTTGCCATAATATTAAAATAAGCTTAAACAAAAATTCAAAATAAAATTAATTTTTAAAAACCATTACACTAGTGGTTTTATCAAAGTAGTAAATAAATACTGACTTTGAGCCTAAAAAATGCTCTGTAACTTACATAATACATATTAAAATAAGATTTAAGAATTCACTATACATTTTCACTGTCTCTCTGGGACCTACTTAACAATTCTTCTATATAAAACTGTCATCGTTACTTGTTTTTTTTTCCTTATTGAAAGGTCATTTTCTGATTTATTTGTATTTTTAAAATGTTCTTCAAAAGGACAGAATGATCTTTGTGTTTAATAAGACAGAGCTTAGATTACTATTAATAATTTTGTAACAAAACTCTCTAGTTTTTTTCAAAACCTTTAACAGATGTACATGTTTTTAAAGTACTAATACTTTATTTTCATTTTATTTCTATATGGTGTAAAAGAAAATAATATGGTTGCCTTAACATAAGCATTAAAAACATAGAGTTTTGTACTAGCTCTTGGCTAAGACTAGGAAAGGATTTTTTTTTTTTTTTTGTACATAATGGTAGTATTCAGACCTAATTTGATTTTAGTATATTCCTGTAAAGTTCCTTCCCTGCCCTGATGTACTATATAAAACATTTCTTAACTCATTAATGTCAAATATAAATTAGTCTTATATTGGAATTTTAACAGTCTAGCCTCCACGGGCAACATAAAAACTAGACTATAGTCAGAAATGGTGTTAGACTGCATGCAAATTTAAACTAGATATCATTTATCATCAAAGAAAACACAAGACGTATTAAACTTTCGGTATCCATACCACAGTCTCCAGTACCACAAATTATTCTGGTTCATCTATATTTTCAAAATATCAACAGTTTTTGTTGGACACACACAGAGCCCCTTCAACGATCGTATTTTAATGTGCTTTCTGGATTTACCAAATCGGAGTATGACTGATGGTCGATGTTCGAATGCTAGGATACATTTTTTCATATATACGCTCTGAATATCTGAACAGGCACGTTGTATTGTATTAATATCATAATTCAAAGGGAAATTTATTAACCCTCCAGTATTCCCATCACTGCTAAAAGTTGCAAATTCTAGGTGGCAGAACCTGGACAGTAATATCAAATTTTAATAACAATTCTTCTTCTTCAGTCAGGGCTATTCTGGAGAAAAGCATAAATTGCTGTGACTGACCGTTGGTTGTTAGGGAAGCAATCTGACTTCTCCACACCCTGATTTCAGTGGATCTGCTCCGTCCCTCAGCTGTATTAATGATAGCGTGAAAGGTCACATGATAAACGAGTGACAAAAATATCAAAACATATTAGCCTGTAGCTTTGTTATCAGTGTATGACAGAGATGACAGAAAATTGTATTTTTCTCCTGAATAATTTTGCGTTACATTTTGCTGGCTAGGCAGAGTGAATTAGGGAGAAATTCCTGCCTCTGACTGTTTGTCTCCTTTTCTGACATACTTGAAGTAATAATATACATTAATAATAGGGAATGTGCTCAGAGAAGGGATAAAAACCTTAAGATCCGACAGTCTCCATTCCATAACTTGTTATTCTTGTTTTTTCCTAGAAAAAACAAATTTTCTTTAAAATATGCATAGAATCGAGCATTAATAATACTAGTGCTAATAAGCAACAGTTAAACACAGACCCAGCAAGTGAACAGGACAAATTTTTTTTTTTAAAAAAAGCTTAAAAGCAACCTGAAGGCTTCATGACATTATTATTTCAAATGGTACCATTTTATATTTAGAGAGAGGCATGTCTGCTAATTAAATAAAGGCAATCTCAATAATGTCTGATCTATCTTGTTGGGATGTGGACCTAGTAATTACAAATTAGAAGCAGAATTTATACCTGCTGGTTTACAGACTGTCAGGGATTGTAAACCCTGGGGAGATGAGGTTTGCAATCTTTGAGAAGAGATTACAGAAATTGGCGAGGGCTTAATGTCCTGCAGAGCTAGGGTGTAGCTCCAGGGGTAGGTTAAGTCCTGTCTTGTCTGAGTTACCCTTTCCTGGGTGAATGACAACATCACCATTTTAGTCCTATGCTTCTCTTAAAAGACATCTGCACTGAACTAGTCACAAATTTTGGAATATTAATATAAATAGCTTTGGGGAGAATTTGGAAAAACTATTTTAAAGCATACAATTATGAAATACTTACATGGGTATGTTTGAATTTAAATTTTAAACTTCAGACTTACAGAGATGAGGTATTTTGATATTATAATTTCAGAATATATTTGAAGGAAAAATTTTCTTGGATTAGTAAATATAACCAGGCTCTGAATAAAATGTGGGTGATACAAGAGTGAATAAGACCAAGTACTTGACCTCAAAAAGCTTAAAATCTAAGGAGGGAGATAAACTAAATTGTTATTACAATGTAATGATAAATTATATGTTGTGTGAGAGAGGATACATATGTACAAAAGAAAGCTTACCTGCCTAGTTCTATCTCACAGTTTCAGAGGAAACAGATTTAAGGACACAGCATTCAGTATTCAGAGCCCGGTGATCCCCTCATATTTCAGGGAAAATGAATTTTCTCTTAACTATATCCATTTTTAATATGACAGATTCATATTCAATTCCACTGGAAATGGATTATTGTATAAAATGACCTAGAAAATTTCTTTGAAATAATTTTGACCTTTTGAAAACAAAATAACAACAAAAATGGGAAATGCTACAATGAAACCCCAAAATGACTTAAGCTTTGGAATTCATATATCCATATAGCACTTGCAGTCTTCTAAATAGAAGCACTTGTTAAAACTGAAGAAACACAGGAATAGAAGGCTCAGCCTTGAGGAAACAGAATCTATGGTTAGGCAAACAGATACAATTTTATGAGCCCCCTATGATTTTTCAATGAACTAGGCTAACAGAAGAATTCTATCACAATAAGGCAGGTTTGAAAGAGGTGAGATGTCACTGGACATCAAAGGAGGAGGTAGTCATTCAGAAAAAATAAGGCAAAGGGTGAGATCTGGGCACAAAGCTAACCTACAATAATGTAGGTATGGAAATACTTATCACACTGAGGAAAATGATATTTAATTCTATTTGCAGATATGGAACACAGGTGAAAATTAAAATAGATGAGACTTGAATAGTAGTTTATAATTTCCTATGGGACTTCCCAGGTGGTGCTAGTGGAAAGGAACCCACCAGCCAATTCAGAAGATATAAGAGACAAGGGTTCAATCCCTGGGTTGAGAAGATCCCCTGAAGATGGAAATGGCAATTTGCTCCAGTATCGACAGTAAAAATGAAAGTGAAGTAGCTCAGTGATGTCTGACTCTTTGCGACCCCATAGACTGTAGCTTAACAGGCTCCTCCGCCCATGGGATTTTTCCAGGCAAGAATACTGGAGTGGGTTGCCATTTCCTTCTCCAGGAGATCTTCCCTATCCAGGGACTGAACCCAGGTCTCCTGCATTGTGGACAGACGGTTTACCATCTGAGCCATAGCCTACCCTCAAACACCCTTGTGATCAATCGTTTCTTTTGATTTTATTGAGTTGGCCAAAAAGGTCTTCCTGGTTTTTCCATAACATCTTATCGAATAATCCAAACAAACATTTTGACCAACTAAACAACTACTAACACCTGTACCTTTTGTGTCTTTTTTTTTTTTTTTTTTGTCTCATTGCATTGGTTAAAACTTGCAGATGCTTCAGTATTCTTGCCTGGGAAATCCCATGGATAGAGGAGCCTGGTGGGCTACAGTCCATGGGGTTTTAAAGAGTTGGAAACAACTGAGCATCTGAGCATGCAAACTACGATTTATGCTATAAATAACGGGAAAACCACTAATGGTGTCTTTATTAAGAAAAATGTTTATTATTTGCTTAATCTGCCATCCAGTTAGTTCAGGGGTTTTCTAATGTCATCAAGAATCTAAGCGCTTTCCATCCTTCCCATCCAACGTGGAAGTGTTGATTTTTTTCTTTGGGTTTATCACCTTGTGGTCAAACAGTGACCACTACAGTTTCAGACATTGCATTATATGATGACCAAAGCAGAAAGGTCAGTAAGGGAGTGAACGTGGATTTCTTTCTACACCTTTCTCTCTCTCTTCATCATGAAGAAGATTTCTGTCCAGATGACTATAATGGTTTTTGTCCAAAACTGGATCACATTATCACTTCCATCTGCAGTGGGAGAAGGAAAACACATATTTGCCTATTTCATAGGATGAAGAGGCAAGAGATAAAAGAGTTAGTTAGGGGTGCCTATTAGGATGGAAAAAACTCATATCTGCCCCCGTGGGCCTGCTTCTGAAGGTTCATGTGTACTATGAGAATAGAATCCACTGAGGCTGTGAGATTCAGTAAACAGAGGACAATCTTAAAGAGATTGTTGAGTTAAATCCTCACTGTATTCATCATTAGCATAAAAGTGATATATGTGAACTATGTTGTGTTATACATTAATTAGATGGCTAATGTGTTTCCTATTTGTTTCTTAATTCTGTAGACAATGGGGAGTCACTGAAGCTTGTTAAGCAAGTTAAAATGATCAATGGCTCAGAGAAGAGAGATTAAAGACTAGATGTTATTGTAATAATTTCAGAGATTCAGAGAGCCTGGTCAGAGACGGTAGTGATGATGACAGAAACAAAAGAAAGCAATATTTACAAAGAAACAAGAATCAGCAAAATGCACTGAGTGATTTATTGATTTAGTTTTTATTATGGAGTTAAGATGGGGGACATGCCAAGAATGAGACTATTACTTAGGGCATATGAGGTCATCAATCAAGATGGACAGTGGAGGTTTTGGTGGGGGAATTATGGCAAATTCACTTAATGAATATACGCAGAGTTTGAGATATCAACCTTTCCATTAAAGGAGTTTATCTAATTGAAATTTGTAGCTCTTGTGAGCTCTATAGGACCGAGCTGGAAGAGCTTTGGAATTTGTTGGCATGTACAATGTCATGAAAGTCATGTGAATTTATGAGAAATCTTATGAGGCAGAGTAAATTGAGGACATTTTACGTATGGCTTTTGAAGGATACATGAATCCCTAAAACCACACCTAAAATTTGGTATGTGCTTATTTTTCCCTAGGGAAAAGGACTGTAGCTCATTGGAATTTCAAAGACGTCTGTGAACAAAATAAGTGTGAGAAACACAGAGGATAAGTGAAAAGAAAGGAGGATAGGAATGGCAACTGGCAGTATGTAAAGCATAGACACAGGAAGATGAGTATAGAAAAGAGAATTACAGAAAGCATGGAAACAGGTAAAATGGAATTGCAGAAGCTCAAGAAGGAGGGAATTTTGAGAACATGCTAGTGAAGTGAAGTCGCTCAATCGTGTCTGACTCTTTGCGACCCATGGACTGTAGCCCACCAAGCTCCTCTGTCCATGGGATTCTCCAGGCAAGAATACTGGAGTGGGTTGCCATTTCCTTCTCCAGGGGATCTTCCCGACCCAGGGAACATGCTACAGAGAAATAAATGGAACTCAAAGTTTTTTTATTCAATTTGGGAACTAAGACATCATTTTGACCTCTGAATGAGCAGTTTTTCTACAATAGTGTGAGCAAAAGTCAGGATATAATGAGCTGACATGTGAAAAGGAGAGGCAGAGAAGAGAAAGAAAACTTGTGAATCAGAATTAATGTGATTTACACTGAAACTATAATATTGCCAAAAGCATAGTTTAATCTAATTTCTCATTAGTTATTTTACATAGGCTAAATAGTATTTGTAAGGCCATTTACTTATGCAAATAATTACTGTGTTTAGTTATTTGAAAATTCATTCTTCCTTCATTTAGCATTGCCAAAGATAAGCGTTTACTTATTATGTCTCACTAAAGAATTATATACTTTTCTTCTCAGTTTTGTAGCTTTGTGTCTATTGATAACAAAAATTAAGTTTAATAATTCAAATGATTATTTTTAATCACTGGGAGTATATACCTCAATACCTGTTTACCCAATAGATAATATCTAAATTATTTCTTAATTTCCCAAGGCCTTAGCAGTGCTGCTAAGTCGCTTCAGTCGTGTCCAACTCTGTGCGATCCCATAGACGGCAGCCATCATGCTCCCACATCCCTGGGATTCTCCAGGCAAGAACACTGCAGTGGGTTGCCATTTCCTTCTCCAATGCATGAAAGTGAAAAGTGAAAGTGAAGTCACTCAGCTGTGTCCAATTCTTTGCAATAGTCACTGATAAATAAATAATTAGATATTAATTATCTGTTTAAGAATACATAGTTCTCTGAAAATTATGGAACATTTACAGATCAATGGAGAATAATTTTACTTAGAAGTTTTTTGTTTTTTTTTTTAATCCTAATCCATTTAACAATGTAGACAGGTTATCTTAAGAATTTCTTCTTTTCTGGTTATATCAAATTAGATCTTTTAAAATTACTGGTCCAATAATTTTTTCTACCTTTATTCTTCCTATCCATTATTTATGTAATATAATTGAAGTACATGATATCTTATAATTTACTATCTAAATTGTATCAAAGCCATGGCTAAATCATGTATTTAAATTCTTATCCAATAATACTGGATACTAATTCCTTGAGTTTTCCATGGGGATAAGAGGTTATATTTCAATGCATGGGCAATTCATAATAGCTATGCTTCAGATCTGATCTCTGAGGAATTTCTCAATTCCTGACTGGGGCTCACACATCACTTATGGAAGAAGTAAATGTGATTACAGACTGCCTTCTAAATATTAGGCAGTACTACCTTTTAAGGATACGACCTGATATACCAACATACAAGTAATACATACACACACACAAATACATATATCTAACATTTAAGTGTATTTATGTATGTGTGTAAATGACTGTATGTGCACATTAAAGTGAGAGAGCATGGTGTAATTTGAAAAGAGCTTTTAAGTTATTTGATAGAAAATCCTACAATTTTTTTAAACTGAAGCATTACTTTTCAGTAATTACTATTAATTGAACAGGACTAATATAAGTAATGTCAACCATATATTGTGGCTTCTCCTCTGGCAAGCACTACATTAAGACATGCAAATATTATATTAGGAGTATTCAAGTTCACTACAACAGACACCAAAGTATAATTATTTAGCCAGAATAGATGTTTTTCTCTTTTGCATGACTCTCATAAGACATATGAGTATGTGTCTTACATTCTTGATATTGAGGCTGTGATCCTTGGGCCAGAAACATAAGCATTTTCTGGGAGCTTGTTGGAAATGCAGTGTCTCAGGTCCAACCAAGGTGTTCTGAATTAAAAACAGAATTTCCACAAGATATCCAGGTGGATTGAATGCATATTAAAGCTTGAGAAGGCTTGTGTGTGTGTGTGCTCAGTCATTTCAACTCTTGAGATCTCATGAACTGTAGCCCACCAAACTCCTCTTTCCATGGAATTTTACAGGCAAGAATACTGGAGTGGGTTGCCGTTTCCTCCTCTAGCGGATCTTCCTCACCCAAGGATCAAACTCACATCTCTTGAATACCCTGCTTTGGAAGGCAGATTATTTATCACTGGGCCATCTAGGAAGCCAAACACCTGAGAGGACCCCATAAACATGTGGGACTACATCAAACTACAAAGAATCTGCACAGCAAATGAAATTTTCAATGAAATAAAATGACAACATATGGAATGGGGGAAAATGTTTGCAAACAATACAGCTGAGAATGATTTAATATTTGAAATAGACAAATAATTCATAGAACTATATATAATAACTATTTTCAACAATTTTGAGATTGTGAGACATTTTATGTCAATTTCTGATCTGTTAATATTATAGGTTTTGCTTTCTACATTTTTGCACAATTAAATATAATTAATATTCAGGTACTTCATGTGCTAATTGACTCATGGTTTCAGACAACTTGTAATTAACATTTTATTTGTGTGTGATTGTGTAAGTCTACTTCCCTATTTGTTTTATATTTGTTCTTTATTTCTTCTCTTATTACCTCTTTTCTTAACTTTTTTTTAGCAGCATATTACATATGGATGTTTTTCTGGATTTTTAGCTATGCCTTTTTGTTATATGGCTTTCTTAGTAAATTAAAATACACTAAAATATAACAGTCTACTTAGAATTAATATTTTCTTGCAGCATGCTAAGTCACTTTGGTCATGTCTGACTCTTTGAGATGGTATGGACCATAGCCAACCAGGTTCCCCTATCCATGGGATTCTCCAGGCAAGAATACTGGAGTGGGTAGCCATGCCATCCTCCAGGGAATCTTTCCAACTCAGGGATGGAATCCATGTCTCCTGCATCTCCTGCATTGCAGGTGAATTCTTTACCTCCTGAGCCACCTGGGAAGCCCCTTAATATGTTTGAAAGTAATATAACTCAAGTTTTTTCTTGTTTGTTTAATGTTGGCAAGATGTTTTATTACCTAAAAGTAATTTCTAATCCAAATCAAGAACAAAGTTTACCATCTCTATCAAACTTGCATCTAATTTTATGTTTTATATTCTACCTGTTCTTGTCCATAAACAAAGTTTAATTGAAATCATGGATTAAAATGGCTCTTACATCTTGTCTTCATTTTGTTTTAAAGGATAATGACATATTGGCTTTGTGACTAATTCAAGCATTTTTCAAGTACAAATTATTAGTACTATGTGTATGCATAAATTCAATAATGAGTCCTCTCAAATTTTTTGTCAAAATTCACAGGAATCAGAGATCAGATTTCTGACATCTGTTGGATCACAGAAAAAGCAAGAGAATTCCAGAAAAAAAAATCTGTTTCTGTTTCATTGACAACGCTAAAGCCTTTGACAGAGTGGATGACAACAAACTGGAAAATTCTTCAAGAGACAGGAATATCAGACCACCTTACCTACCTCCAGAGAAACCTATATGCAGGTCAAGAAGCAACAGTTAGAATTGGACATGGAAAAATGACTGGTTCCTAATTGAGAAAGGAGTACATCAAGGTTGCATATTTTCACCCTGCTTGTTTAACTTATATGCAGAGTACATCATGCAAAATGTTGGGCTGGATGAAGCACAAGCTAGAATCAAGATTGTTGGAGAAATATCAATTACCTCAGAAATGCAGATGACACCCCCCTCCTTATGGCAGAAAGTGAAAAAGAACTAAAGATCCTCTTGATGAAAGGAAAGAGGAGAGTGAAAAAGCTGGCTCAATTCAACATTCAAAGACAAAGATCATGACATCCAGTCCCATCACTTGATGACAAATAGATGGGAAAACAAAAGAAACAGTGACAGACTTTAATTTCTTGAACTCAAAATCACTGCAGATAGTGACTGAAACCATAAAGTTAAAAGACACTCCTTGGAAGAAAAGCTATGACAAATGTAGACAGTGTATTCAAAAGCAGAGACATTACTTTGCCAACAAAGGTCCATCTAGTCAAAGCTATGGTTTTTCCAGTAGTCAAGTATGGATGTGAGAGTTGGGTCATAAAGAAGGCTGAGTGCTGAATAACAGATGCTTTTGAACTGTGGTGTTGGAGAAGATTCTTGAGAGTCCTTTGGACTCCAAGGAGCTCAAACAAGTCAATCCTAAAGGAAATCAGTCCTGAATATTCATTGGAAGGACTAATGCTGAATCTGAAGCTCCAGTACTTTGGCCACCTGACGAGAAGGGCTGCTGCTGCTGCTAAGTCACTTCAGTTGTGTCCGACTCTGTGTGACCCCATAGACGGCAGCCCACCAGGCTCCCCTGCCCCTGGGATTCTCCAGGCAAGAAGACAGGAGTGGGTTGCCATTTCCTTCTCCAGTGCATGAAAGTGAAAAGTGAAAGAGAAGTCGCTCAGTCGTCTCCGCGACCTCGTGACCCCATGGACCGCAGCCTACCAGGCTCCTCTGTCCATGGGATTTTCCAGGCAAGAGTACTGGAGTGGGGTGCCATCACCTTCTCCGATGAGAAGGGCTGACTCATTAGAAAAGACCCTGATGCTGGGAAAGACTAAAGGCAGGAGAAAAAGGGGACAGCAGAGAATGAGAAGATCCAATGGCATCACCAACTACATGGACGTGAGTCTGAGCAATCTCCAGGAGTTGGTGATGGGCAGGGAAGGCTGGCATGCTAAAGTCCATAGGGTTGCAAGTTGTTGGACATGACTGAGTGACTGAACTGAACTGAGTTTTGAATGTAAATGGTTGATATACAAAAGCTGCCATTAACAATGTTTCTTCTTTTGAACGGAGTCACAAAGCTCTCTAGAATATTTAATTAGATTAAAGTAATTTTTAAGGAATTGTGTAAAATTTCCAGATAGCAATATTTTTCTACATAGCTTTAACATATTTGGAACAGAGTAAGTATATATCAAATGAATTTATCTAACTTGGATTACAAAAACGGAGAACTTAAAGATTTTTTATGGATGAAGAACTGACTTTAACTATGAAGGTAAATTCTAGACTATAATGCAGCTGGTTATAGATAAAAGGTCATATTAATCAACATAATATAAACATTAAAAATTAATTTAAAATAGTTTTATTTGAAAGTGAGTTTTGTGGTTATAAAGTATGTAACTTAAGGCATATTTTCTAAAGTAAATATATATAGTGCACCACTCTCTGAGATCACTATATGAACTTCCTTTCATCCGTGCATAATCATAGTACATGCAATACACTCTAGACATTCATTGAACATTAGAACATTAGTTTTGGTATTTCAGTGTAGGACAGAAATCAGATATATTTGAGTAGTAAATGTTCACTAATTAATGATTAACCATCTTCCTAAATCCAAGCTTGAAGTTTGCATGAGCCAATCTACTAGAAAAACCCATAAAAGATTACTTTATATTGAACATCTAAAACTATTAAAATGCTACCAAAGCCTCATACAGTGTATATTGATGATTAGGTTTCCACAGCATACCCTGGGCTTCCCTTGTGGCTCAGATAGTGAAGAGTCCACCTCCAGTGCAGGAGACCCTGGTTCAACCCCTGGGTCGTGAAGATCCCCTGGAGAAGGGAATGCTACCCACTCCAGTATTCTTGCCTGGAAAATTCCATGGACAGAGGAGCCTGGTAAGCTACAATCATTGGGATCACAAAAGAGTCCAACATGACTGAGCAACTTAAACTTCACTTTGGGGCTTCCCAGGTGGCACTGGTAAAAAACTCATCTTTCAGTGCAAGGGTAGAGATGTGGGTTCCATTCCTGTGTTGGGAATCCCTGGAGGAGGTTATGGCAACCCACTTCAGTATTCCTGCCTGGAAAATCCCCATGGACAGAGGAGCCTGTTTGGCTACAGTTCATAGGGCTGCATACAGTCGGACATGACTGAGGCAACTTAGCGTGCATGAATGAATAGCATGCATAATCCTGGAGATAATAAAGTTTGCCTTTCTATATAAGTTGTTTCTTCATAAAACTGCTTGATGGTAATTTCCAGTTTTGGAGTTACACATTACATTTTATAATCCAAACTTACATTATTGTTGAACATCATGTTTTTCCTGTCGTAAGCACAGTCGTATTTTGATTGTTCATACATGATCATGTGTATTATTTTACATGGACATTGCATTAGTCATCTAAGCGTTTTAATCTTCATGTAAAATCCAAGCCCCTGTAGACTCTTTTATAAACCATTTTGAACCTCTGGATTTCCTTGATCCGCACATTGGGTAACATTGATGGGAACAATGGCGGATGAATTTAAGTCATATTATCAAAAAGCCCAACCTTGCTTTCTTAAAGGCAATGGTGATACACTGTGTAAAATTACATAACCCTGACAGTCATCTCTATGGTTTGGACTTAACTTTTCCAGAGTATAATAATATGGAGTGTGCAATTAAAATAGTAAGAATCAATCAATGTTCAGTGATCCATCTACATGGATAGTCAACTCTTAGCCAGGATCTATTTCTCCACAGTGTAGCTCCCAAGAGCCACTTTTAGCCAAATTTCTTGTTGATTTATGTTTAATGTTCTTGTAGTAGATAGAGAATGGAAAATGCAGACCATCTCATATGGATATAGATCCATAGTTAGCCACTCTTTATCACCAAAGAATTTTGCTAGTGCATTTTCTCATTTCACAGGGATTTCTGGGGAACTAGCCTGCCAAGCAATTCTAATTCAAAATTCAGATGGCTGAGTTCTTGTTTCTTCTGAAACTTGTGCATTTAACCTCATAAATTGATCACCAAGTCCCAGGAAAGCCATGGTCTAAGAGTTTTTGGGTTTTGTTTGTTTGTTTGTTTGTTTTTTTGCTTTCTTTTCTCTAAACTCTCATCATTTCCTCCAGTACTGTTTCTTTACATTCTTATTCATCCATGGCCAAGACATAATGTGAGCTGATTCTGAAAAGTACTTAGAGATGCCATTTTATTCCCAGCATCTATCATTGTACAACTTTGAAATGAACTTTCTTGGAAGACTGTATGCAGGCAGCCTATCATGAATGATATCTTGAATTAAATCATGAATGTCTCACATAATAATTTAATTTTTTCTCATTTTCTTTCATAGACTAATTTATTTTTCTCAAAGCTGTATCTGTACCTATCTTTATCCCATACTTAGTTTCTAGAAGTTCCCCCAGCCATTTCAAGAGACCATTGTAAAAATACAAAAGAAATATCACCAAAAAAAAAAAATTGTAAACACTAAAAAATGTTTAAGTCTTCAGTTTTATTATTTCAAGAACCTCTTTAAGCTAATCTTGAGATTTTTATCAAAATTCAAACCTTTCCATTTTAAACTACAGAGTGCAAATTTGGGTACAACTATCATTTCTAAAGTTTGAATGACACTTTTCAAACTCTGAATTACAAGAAAGGGATCACAGCCAGTTAGAGACATATCAACACCCTGAAAATACAAACATATACTGTCTTATCTATGATTTTGCAATGACAAACATAAAAGGAAAAGTTATTTTCAAAATTTCAGTAGAAATTTTAAATGTTTTAAATGGTATATATTGCATTCATTTATATTTTATATAAGGTGGTGTGTAGTGTACCTGAGTCCTCTAAAAGTTTTAATGTTACATCAGAAGATAGAAAGAGGAGCTCATGGTAAATAAGCTTTATGAATGTTCCTTTCACATTCATTGAAACAGTATTCACTGTGCTCTGACTAAATGCAAGGTACTAGTGACACAGTAGATAATAGACTAGCTATCTTTCAAAGGACTCGCCTCCTCTAAACACTGGAAAAATTTTAAAAACCTGGAAATGCTATTGTTATTAAGACTTTCCTTACTCTGTCCAGTTCCAGTGGACTTGAAATTTCCCTGACACAGATGCTTCAGGGAGAGAGTCGAGAGTGAATTTGCCTGACTTAGCAAAATTTCAGCAGTGCCATTCACCATTCTTCTAGGCATGCATAATTCAGAACGTTCCAAAAGAGATGGTTGTTGTAAGGTATGAACTCAAAAAGCCAACTCAAAAACTCAACATTTAACCAAATATTTTCAATAATCATTGACTTTTCCAACTCAACATGAGATAGCAACAGGCTTCTATATCACTATGTTATTATTTGGACAAGAACCTTTTAAAAACGAAAATCTTTTATAATTTTATCTCAAAGTGAATTGCTTAGTATTGAACCACAAACATGACAAATAACTTTGATGATCTTTAACTAAAACAATATTAATGAGTATATGAATTGATTTTCTTGTTTTAAAGCTTAAGTACTAGAATCAATAGTAGATTTCACCTAATAATCAATGTAATTGAAAATATATACTATTTAAGCCCATGAAATATAAAAATGTTTCAGGTAGATTTTCTATATTATGGCAAAAACATTTAGAAGAAATTTAAATAAACTGATGCTTATAAAGCATTCCTTGAAATTACAAACCAAACTTATAAAAAATGAGTATCTTTAGTCTGTTCTTCAGTTTAGTTTAGTTCAGTTCATTTCAGTCGCTCAGTCATGTCTGACTCTTTGCGACCCCATGAATCGCAGCATGCCAGGCCTCCCTGTCCATCACCAACTCCTGGAGTTCACTCAAACCCACATTCATCAAGTTGGTGATGCCATCCAGCCATCTCATCTTCTGTTGTCCCCTTCTCCTCCTGCCCCCGATCCCTCCCAGCATCAGGGTCTTTTCTGATGAGTCAGCTCTTCACATGAGGTGGCCAAAGTACTGGAGTTTCAGTTTTAGCATCATTCCTTCCAAAGAACACCCAGGATTGATCTCCTTCAGAATGGACTATTGGATCTCCCTGTAGTCCAAGGGACTCTCAAGAGTCTTCTCCAGCACCACAGTCAAAAGCATCAATTCTTTGATGCTCAGCTTTTTTCACAGTCCAACTCTCACATCCATACATGACCACTGGAAAAACCATAGCCTTGACTAGACAGACCTTTGTTGGCAAAGTAATGTCTCTGCTTTTCATAACTTTTCTTCCAAGGAGTAAGTGTCTTTGAATTTCATGGCTGTAGTCACCATCTGCAGTGTCTGTTCTATTTTCCTGTAATTGGACCCTATCAAAGTCATAATAAAAATCCACTTGTTTGTTTTTACTTTATAATATTTATTCTAAAAAACAACATAAGACATAGACTCAGAGAATTCACTCATGCTGCCTGAAATGATACCAGAAGTAGGATGTCTATAAGTGTGAATCTATTTTTATGAAAAAGAAACACTCTTATATGGTATATCTATGCTACCATTGAATGTTAAAAGATAGCAACTGTGAAGGATGGAAGGGGAAAAGAATCAATTTGTGTATTCAAATAATAAATCCACAGCACAAGATGTTCTAGAAACTGTGGAGGGGTTAAATGGTGTGGACTTTTCCTTGAGAATGTATAATCTAACAGAGTTACAAGTTAAATACAATTAGTGTTTACTTTAACGAAACCAGTTAAGTAATTACCAGATACCATAACATCACAGAAACAAAAAGAGAAATTTAAAAATGTGGTTTAAAAGACAAATCAACTAAGTCCTTTTATACCATAAGCCCTAAATACTCAGTGACAAAAATTAAGCATAGAGGGGAAATAACATGCTAAAGTAGAATCCAAGTAGTGTACTGTCATATCTTCAAATGATAACTGAGTTTGGCACAGAATATATATACAATAGGTCTATGTGTAAATCAATGATGCAAAAAAAAAAAAAAAAAAGCAATGGAATAAAGCAGACGGCTGCTTCAGTCAGGTAAGTGTTTGATTCTTAAAAGAACTGAATTTTCCTTTTAAGTTCCATTTATCTCTAAAAGTGTTACAATCTGATTTTTTTTAAAGTGGAAATATTTCAGAAGGAGAACTTGTTCACTTAGAGGAACTGAATTTTAGAGCTAAACATCTTTATCTTTCATTTCAGGACATACCACACAAGAGCAGTGATGCTCAGCAAACACAGAAGCTTTGCTTTCTCTGTGAACAGTTTCTAATAAATACAATATAAACAAAAATAGTCATATTAAAATCACATGTACACACACACATATATACACACATTGAGGTGATTTTCCAATAGCTCATTTCATAGTTACAGGGGGAAAAAAAGCTATAAAAATAATTCACCATCAGGAATTTCACAGGAAGGTTTGAGAACCACTGGTCTATTTATGGTTTCTCAGCCTCCTACATTAAAGAAGGAAGACTCCATTTAAATGGCCAGTAAGAAGACCTGAACTCACCTACTCTATGGGCACACCCAAATCACAACTGTTTGCAGAACAATCATCAATGAAAAATTTCAGCACTTTTCAGAAAAGATCTTCTACAGATAAAGATATAGAAAAAAATCAAAATGAGATAAGTAGGAGGAAATGAGTTGAGATGTAGTCAAATCCCAGATCTTTGGGTAGATATCCAACAAAAGGGAAAATAATTTTTATTACAGCTTCTTTCCAAGGAGCAACGGGTCTGAGCCCCACATCAGAGGTCCTGTGCCAGGGAGACAAGCCCTCAAATATTTGGCTTTGAAAGCCACTGGGGCTTACGTTCAAGAGAGCCAGAGAGTTGTGAGAAAAGAGACTCTGCTCTTAAAGATTGCACATAAAATCTCACATTCTCCAAAATCCAGAGCTGAAAGGAACCTGTGTCAGACTCAATTGCTGACCTTGGAGAGCTTCGTTGAAAGGCAAAAGGCAACTGAAACTCACCCTGGGGACATAGACATTGGCAGCAGATATTTTTGAGAGTTTAGTTCTCCATAGGTCACTGGTGGTGGTATGCACCATTTTGAAATCCTCTCTCAAGCTTATTAGTGCTGGACCCTGAATCTACCCACAAGCTAATCGTCACCAGTCTCAGGGCATCCTAGGGAGTCAGTTAGTTGAGTGGGGACATGACCTACGCGCCACCATGTCAACAGCCTCAGGACCCCCGAAGCCCCAGGTGCCAAATGCTGGGCTGTTAAAATGCATTTGAAATTAACATATTAACAACTTTAAAAAGCACACACACACACACACACACACACACGGCTATATATAAGCTTCACGGTAAACACAAACCAAAATCTGTAATAGATATATGCTGCTGCTGCTACTAACTCACTTCAGTCGTGTCTGACTCTGTGTGACCCCATACACAGCAGCCCACCAGGCTACCCCATCTCTGGGATTCTCCAGGCAAGAACACTGGAGTGGGTGGCCATTTCCTTCTCCAATGCATGAAAGTGAAAAGTGAAAGTGAAGTTGCTTGGTCGTGTCCGTGTCCGACTCTTAGCGACCCCATGTACTGCAGCTCACCACGCTCCTCCGTCCATGGGATTTTCCAGGCAAGAGTACTGGAGCAGGGTGCCATTGCCTTCTCCGATAGATATATGAACACACACACACACACACACACACACAAGAAAAAGGACCCCCAAAATAACATTAGAGTTAGTCATCAAGTCACAAGAGAACAAAAGAAGAAAGAAAACCTTACCTAATAAACCAACCCCAAAACAATTAACAAAATGGCAATAAGAACATATATATCAATAATTCTTTTAAGTGTAAATAGACTAAACATGCCAATCAAAAGACATAAAGTGGTTAGGAAATAATAAATGCAAATGCAACCTATAGACTGAGAAAAAAATATTTGCCAATGATGCTGTTGACAAGGGATTGATATCCAAAATATTCATTTGAACAGCTCATATGACTTAATATCAAAAACCTAACAACCCAGTCAAAAAATGGGCAGAAGACCTAGACAGATATTTTGGCAAAGAAGATATACAGATGACCAACAGGCACATGAGAAGATGCTCAATATCACTAATTATTGGGCTTCCCTGGTGGCTCAGTGGTATGTAATCCAGCTGCCAATAGTTTTGATCCCTGGGTTGAGAAGATCCCCTGGAGAAGGAAATAACAACCACCCCAGTATTCTTCCCTGGGAAATCCCATGGACAGAGGAGCATGGAGGGCTACAGTCCATGGAGTCGCAAAAGAGCCACATGTGACTTAGCAACTAAACCAACAAAATAACTGATTATTGGAGAAATACAAATCAAAACTACAGTGAAGTATCACCTCACACCAGCCAGAATGGCCATCATTAAAAAGTCTTCAAATAATATATTCTGGATAGAGCATGGAGAAAAGGACACCTTCATGCACTGTTGGTTGGAATGTAAATTGGTGTGACCACTATAGAAAACAGCATGGAAACTCCTCAAAATATTTAAAATGAAATTACCATATGATCCAGGAATCCCACTTCTGTGTGTTTATCCAAGGAAACCAAGAGCACTATTTAGAAAAGCGATATGCACCTTGATGTTAGGTGCACCATGGTGGTTGCCAGAAAGAAGTGCAGTGGGGGTGCCGGAGGTGGGGAATAGGTGAGGGAGATTAAGAAGTACAAACTAACAGTTGCAAAATAAATGAGTCATGAGTATGAAATGTATAGAAAGATGAATATAACTGATAACTATGTCACATCTTTCCATGGTGCATCTTCCCTTGTGGCTCAGTCAGTAAAGAGTCTGCCAGCGATGTGGGAGATCAGGGTTCAATCCTTGGGTCGGGAAGATACCCTGGAGAAGGAAGTGACAGCTAACTTCCCTGTCTAGAGAATTCCATGGATCGAGGAGCATGATAGGCTACAAGTCAATGGGATCACAAAGAGTCAAACACGACTGAGTGATTAACACTTTCACTTTGCTTGGTGATGCTGTAATTAGATTGTTGGTGGTGATCATTTTGAAATGTACAGAAATATTGAATCCCTATTCTTCCCTAGTGGCTCAGAGGTTAAAGCGTCTGCCTGGAATGCAAGAGATCCGAGTTTGATCCCTGGGTCGGGAAGATCCCCTGGAGAAGGAAATGGCACCCCACTCCAGTTCTCTTGCCTGGAGAATCCCATGGAGGGAGGAGCCTAGTAGGCTACAGTCCAGGGGTCACAAAGAGTCGGACACAACTGAGTGACTTCACTTTCACTTTCATGCCATGTACCAGGAACTAACACAGTGATGTCAGTCAATTAACTTCAAAAAACGAAAACAAAAAAACACACATACACAAACTGATAGATAAAAGACCAAATTTGTGGCTCTCAAAGGCAGGAGGTGGAGAAAGAGGGAATTAGATGAAGGCAGTCAAAAGGTATAAACTTTTCATTTTAAGTTTATTAAGTTGTAGTGATGTAATGTCAGCTTCCAAGTGGTTCTAGTGGTAAAGAAACTGTCTGCCAGTGCAGCAGACTAAGAGATGTGGGTTTAATCTCTGGGTCAGGAAGAACCCTAGGAGGAGGGCATGGCAACCCGCTTTAGTATTCTTGCCTGGAGAATCCCATGGACAGAGGAGCCTGGTAGGCTACAGTCCATGGGGTAGCAAAGAGTCAGACACAACTGAAGCAACTCAGCTCACACGCAATGATATACTACATAATGAAGTTCATTAACACTGCTACAGGTTACATATGAAAGTTGTTAAGAGAGTAAATCCTAAACATTCTTATCATAAGGAAACATTTGTGCATTTTTTCCTTTTTTTTTATAATGTTGTATCAATATGAAATGAAGGATGTTCACTGAACCTTGCAGCAATCATTTCATGTTGTGTGTTAGTCGAATCATTACACTGTATCTCTTAAAGTTATACAGTAAGCTGTATTTACATTATATCTCAATAAAACTAGGGGGTGGGGATAGAAAAAAAGGAATTGCACGAACAACTGCAGTGCCTGTCTCAGCATTCTATGGATGAAAGATGTTTAACAGTGAAGTGCATTGCCTATTGTGCATGGCCCATATTGAAGAGGGGAAAGACCCCAAGAATCAAAATTTAAGATGCTGCACTCCCTGGGGATGGATGAGGTGAGAGGCTAAAACAGAGATGAATATTGAAAAAAAGGTTAGATTTGGAGAAGAATTACTAGAAAAGAGCACACAACTAGATTATATGAACTAAGAAAAATCTGACATGCTGATTCTAATTTCATGAGCCTCTGAGACCAGTAGTCCTATTGCTATATAATATTTTAACAACCTGAACACTTAAACTAGTCTAAGGACACCAAATTTAAGCAAAATAGTTTCTGACAGTTTTCATTTGAAAGCTGTAGAACGATTCCAAAAATTACTGCATGCCCTCACACTCCCTGGTGTCAAAATAGTCCTAGTGAAATAATTGATTTTTTATTAAGAAAGTGCCTTCCAAGTTTTTCCCAGTCTTTTCTAATATTTCAAGAAGGGGCAGTAGCCTTGCCCCTACCAAGATCCAAAGCTAGGAACATCTGTGTCATCCTCTACTTTCACATTTATTTTCAGTATCTGATTAGTCACCAGGTCTTGTAAATTCACTTTCCAAAATGTCTTTTGAATCTGGACATCCTTTGCTGTCACAACCACTCCCTCACTTTTAGCTCTCATCTTTTTTTCATCTGTGTTTCTTCTGCAGCCCTGACAGAAATTCCTACCTCCAAAATAGAGTTTAAATCTGGCTACTTCTCTAAATCTCCATTAACACAAACCTGGTTTAGGCTCCATCACCTCTACCCTAAAACAAAATAACAACTTCCTGAATCATCCAGCTTCCAGCTTATTTATTTTTTAATAAGGTTCTGGTTGATCACTACATGTCCCTAGTTTATAGTCTTTTGATGACTTCCTCTTGATTTTCGGATAAAATCCCTCAATATAAACAACAACATCCTGAACCCTCTTGACCCACCTACATTTATAAGCTCATCTAGAACCACTCTCCCCTGTCTTTCTGTTTGCTTTAGGTCCACTTGTATATTCTTTTACTCCCCACCTACAATTCCATCTCTTTCTAGTCACAGGGTTTTTGCATTTACTGGTATCACTGATTTTGAGACTTCTTTTGAATTTTGACAGAGCTGGTTCCTTCATCCTTCCCATCTCAGTTCAAATGCCACTTCCCTCAGAAAAGGCTCTGCTGACAACCTGCTCCCAGATGGTGAAAACATTCCCCCTCCCAGCTAGGAAGACTCAATTAGATCTTCCTCTTTGCTCTATCGTGATTCATATACAGAATTTTTACATTTGTTGGAGGAGGTCATTGAGAAGATATGATGGTTGGTTGACCCCAGACCTGCATCTGGGCAGCTTGAGACCCCTTTACCTGCTCCTCTGTTCTCGGAATGTATGTTTTACCAGTTAACACTATTCCCACACAAGGAGCCATTTCGAGGGCACAGCCTTGAAAAAATAATGTGATGTTTGAAAGCATCTGGACTGAATTCATGACTGACCCAGCTAAAGCTTCTATATATATGTTTAAAATTCTGATATACAAGTCTGGAGATCTAGTTATCTTGCAGCCAAGCAAAACAAGCCTCATGATTTCCCTTGCTGATTAAAACTGCCACTTACCAACACTGAGTATTCACTGGAAGGACTGATGCTGAAGATCCAATACTTTGACCACCTGATGCAAACAGCCGTCTCACTGGAAAAGACACTGATGATGGGAAAGATGGAGGGCAGGAGGAGAAGGGAGGTACAGAGTATGTGATGGTTTGATGATATTACTCGCTCAGTGAACATGAGTTTGAGCAAACTCTGGGAGACAGTGAAGGACAGGGAAGACTGGAGTGCTACAGTCCATGGGGTTACAAAGACTTGGGCATGACTTAGTGATTGAACAACGGCCAACCTAGAGTGGTCCGCCTCTTTCTTCATTCTCTTCTCTTGCGTGTCTGAGGGCTAGATTTGAATTTCACCAGGGAAATCTCAAGGTTGTGAACTACCAACTTTCATTAGTATTGCTTTCAAAGGAGTAAATGCTTATAAATTTACATTTCAAATGACTCCCGTGAAAAGTAATATTCTCCGGCTTCACCTGTGTTCCCCAGTGTCAACCACTTTCAACTCATCTGTCTCTTTTGGTTCTGGTTCTTCAAATTTCTAAATAGTCTAAAAACTCTATTATTCTCTGAAACTTTTTTTCTTTAGAAATTATCATATGACTTCTTAAAATAGAAAACAAATACTAGTTCTCTTCAGTTCAGTTCAGTCGCTCAGTCGTGTCCGACTCTTTGCGACCCCATGAATCGCAGCACGCCAGGCCTCCCTGTCCATCACCAACTCCCGGACTTCACTCAGACTCACGTCCATTGAGTCCATGATGCCATCCAGCCATCTCATCCTCGGTCGTCCGCTTCTCCCCCTGCCCCCAATCCCTCCCAGCATCAGGGTCTTTTCCAATGAGTCAACTCTTCGCATAAGGTGCCCAAAGTACTGGACCTTCAGTTTTAGCATCATTCCTTCTAAAGAAACCCCAGGGTTGATCTCCTTCAGAATGGACTGGTTGTCATCTATTTCTGCTTTATTGACTATGCCAAAGCCTTTGACTGTGTGGATCACAATAAACTGTGGAAAATTCTAAAAAAGTTGGGAATACCAGACCACCTGACCTGCCTCTTGAGAAATCCATATCCAGGTCAGGAAGCAACAGTTAGAACTGGACATGAAACAACAGACTGGTTCCAAATAGGAAAAGGAGTACATCAAGGCCTGTATATTGTCACCCTGCATAGTTAACTTATATGCAGAGTATATCATGAGAAACGCTGGGCTGGAAGAAACATAAGCTGGAATCAAGATTGCCGGGAGAAATATCAATAACCTCAGGTATGCAGATGACACCACCGTTATGGCAGAAAGTAAAGAGGAACTAAAAGCCTCTTGATGAAAGTGAAAGTGGAGAGTGAAAAAGTTGGCTTAAAGCTCAACATTCAGAAAATGAAGATCATGGCATCTGGTCCCATCACTTCATGGGAAATAGATGGGGAAACAGTGGAAACAGTGGCAGACTTTATTTTGGGGGGCTCCAAAATCACTGCAGATGGTGATTGCAGCCATGAAATTAAAAGACACTTACTCCTTGGAAGAAAAGTTAGGACCAACCTAGATAGCATATTCAAAAGCAGAGACATTACTTTGCCGACTAAGGTCCGTCTAGTCAAGGCTATGGTTTTTCCTGTGGTCATGTATGGATGTGAGAGTTGGACTGTGAAGAAGGCTGAGCGCCGAAGAATTGATGCTTTTGAACTGTGGTGTTGGAGAAGACTCTTGAGAGTCCCTTGGACTGCAAGGAGATCCAACCAATCCATTCTGGAGATCAGCCCTAGGATTTCTTTGGAAGGAATGATGCTAAAACTGAAACTCCAGTACTTTGGCCACCTCATGCAAAGAGTTGACTCATTGGAAAAGACTTTGATGCTGGGAGGGATTGGGGGAAGGAGGAGAAGGGGATGACAGAGGATGAGATGGCTGGATGGCATCACTGACTCGATGGATGTGAATCTGAGTGAACTCTGGGAGTTGGTAATGGACAGGGAGGCCTGGCGTGCTGCAATTCATGGGATCACAAAGAGTCGGACACGACTGAGCGACTGAACTGACTGAACTGAACTGAATGTATATATATCATATAGCAAGTATATGATAAGCTTGAAATAGTCTTATTGTCCCAGAAAGTAAGGAAGTGCTAAATAATGATGGGGATATGTAAATGGACACAGATATCAGCTTGAAAGGGCTCCTACTGCCCAAGTCTGGGCCAATTTAACTATAAAACCGAATAATGACCGTAAAACATGACTGGTGTTGTTCAGTCACTAAGTCATGTCTGACTCTTTGCAACCCCAAGGCCTCCCTGTTCCTCACATTATAACCCACATTATAAGATATTATAGGGCTATCTTTCCTGGTGGCTCAGATGGTAAAGCATCTGCCTACAATGCAGGAGATCCAGGTTCAATCCCTGGGTCGGGAAGATCTCCTGGAGAAGGAAATGGCAACCCACTCCAGTATTCTTGCCTGGAAAATCCCATGGATGGAGAGGTCTGGTAGGCTACAGTCCATGGGGTCACAAAGAATTGGACACAACTGAGCTACTTCACTTTCACTATAAAATATTATAACTCATGCAAAAAATAAAAACCCATGTATCCATTCTGATAATCAATTTATCAATACATGGGGTAAAAGGAAAGCTCTTTGTTTCAGCAGAATGCCAACTAATGTAGAAATAAATATATATTTAGAAAACCACTATTTTCCAAACTACATAGTAATGAGTAATTCAGGTAAGAATTATTAGTGAACGTTAAAAACTATTAAGTGAAAATTTGAGAGGAACAAGACATTTATACAGTCTCAAATTATCCCCTCACAAATTGTATATTGATTACAAAGGAAAAAATAATAAATTTACAGTGGAGAAACCTGGCAGACTTCACTTTACCAAATAGCCAAACTTAGCATCAGCGATCGTGGGACAGGCAAACATCATGTGCTTCCTGTTGTAATGCATTGAGAGCAAATCACTTCTGCAATATTCCTATAAAAAATGCATAACCTGAAGTTAATCATTAGGAAGCATCAGACAAACTCAAACTACATAACTGACATTCTACAAAATAACTGGCCTGAACTCTTCAAAAATGGCAACACAATGAAAGAAAAAAGACAGGAACCATTTCAGATTAAAGGATAATAAAGTAACATGACAAATGAATTCAATAAATAATATTGGCTTGTAATCTGGACTGGGAGAAAATTGCTATTGAGGACATTACTGAGACAAGAAGTAGATAGATAGTGATAGTACTGTATTAATACCAATGTTAGTTTTTCTGATTTTGATCATTATGCTGTGATTTTGTAAGAGAATGTCTCTCCTCTTAAGAAAGACGTGCTTAAGGATTCAGAAGAATAGGAAATTTATGTCTGAAAATTACTCAAGTGATTCAAAAAATTACAGAGAGATGATGATAGAATAAGAAAGCAGATGTGGCCACATGTCAAAAATTTATGAATCTGGGTAGACAGTATATGGAAATGCTTTGGGCTATTCTTCCAACTTTTAAGTCTGAAATTACTTCAAAGTGATGTTTGTTTTTAAGCTTTAAATGATATTTTAAAAGGGGAAAACTATACCAAATGTTTACTAAAGTTCTATCAAGACTAATAGCAGGAGCCAAATACAAAAATCAAAGCTTTTAGCAAAAGAGATAATAACCTTTTCTAAAAATTGAAATATAGTTCATTTACAATATTGCATTTAATGTTTACAACATAGCAATTCAAAATTTTTACAGGTTATGCTCCATTTATAGTGAATATAAAATTGGTTATATTCTCTGTGCTATACATATGCCTGTATGGCTTGTTTATTTTATATATAGTAGTTTGTATCTTTAATTCTGTAGCCCTCTCTTTCCCTTCTGCCTTCTCTCTCCCCACTGGTAACTAGATCTCTATATCTGTGAGTCTATTTTCGTTTCATTATATTCATTAATTTGTTTTATTTTTAAGGTCTCACATATAACTGATAATGTTTATACAGTATTTGTCTTTCTATCTCTGATTTACTGAGCATAGTAGCCTTCTTTTACATGTAGCTGTCTAGTTTTCATAGCACCATTTACGGAAGAGATTGCTTTGTTGCCCCAGTGCAATCTCAAAAATGACAGACTGATCTCGGTTTGTTTCCAAGGCAAACTATTATATATCACAATAATCCAAGTCTATGCCCCAACCACTAATGCCAAAGAATCTGAAGTCGAATGGCTCTATGAAGACCTAAAAAACCGTTTAGAACTAACACCAAAAAATGATGTCTTTTTCATCATAGGGGACTGGAATGCAAAAGTAGGAAGTCAAGAAATAACTGGAATAACAGGCAAGTTTGGCCTTCGAGTACAAAATGAAGCAGGGCAAAGGCTAACAGAATTTTGCCAAAAGAACACACTGGTCATAGCAAACACCCCTTTCAGCAACACAAGAGATGACTCTACATGTGGACATCACCTGATGGTCAACATAAATTCAGACTGATTATATTCTTTGCATCCAAAGATGGAGAAGCTCTATACAGTCAGCAAAAACAAGACCAGGAGCTGACTGTGGCTCAGATTATCAGCTCCTTATTGAAAAATTCAGACTTAAATTGAAGAAAGGAGGGAAAACCACTATGCTACTCAGGTATGACCTAAATCAAATCCCTTATGATTATACAGTGGAAGTGATGAATAGATTCAAGGGATTAGATCTGATAAACAGAGTGCCTGAAGAACTATGGATGGAGGTTCATAACACTGTACAGCAAGTAGTGATCAAAACCATCCCAAGAAGAAGAAATGCAAAAAGACAAAATGATTGTCTGAGGTGGTCTACAAATAGCTGAGAAAAGAAGAGAAGCTAAAGACAAAGGAGAAAAGGAAAGATATACCCATCTGAATATAGAGTTCTAAAGAATAGCAAGGAGAGATAAGAAACCCTTCCTATGTGAACAATGCAAAGAAATAGAGGAAAACAATAAAACGGGAAAGACTACAGATCTCTTCAAGAAAATTGGAGATACTGAGGGAACATTTCATGCAAAGATGGGCACAATAAAGGAAAGAAACAATAGGGACCTAACAGAAGCGGAAGATATTAAGAAGAGGTGGCAAGAATACACAGATGAACTATACAAAAAAAAGATCCAGTAAGGCTTACCATTAAAAAAAAAAAAAAGATCCTAATGACCCAGATAACCATGACTGTATTATCACTCACCAGACATCTTGGAGTTTGAGGTCAAGTGGGCCTTAGGAAGCATCACTATGAACAAGGCTAGTGGAGGTGATGGAATTCCAGATGAGCTATTTCAAATCCTAAAAGATGCTGCTGTGAAAGTGCTGCACTAAATATGCCAGCAAATTTGGAAAACTCAGCAGGGACCTTGGAGTACAAAATGAAAACAGCAAAGGCTAACAGAACCCAGTGATTTTTAGGGGCTCCAAAGTCACTGCAGATGGTGACTGCAGCCATGAAATTAAAAGATGCTTACTCCTTGGAAGAAAAGCTATGACAAACCTAGACAGCATATTAAAAAGCAGAGACATTACTTTGCTGACAAAAGTCCATATAGTCAAGGCTATGGTTTTTCCAGTAGTCATGTATGGATGTGAGAGTTGGACTATAAAGAAGGCTGAGCACCAAAGAATCGATGCTTTTGAACTGTGAGGTTGGAAAAGACTCTTGAGAGTCCCTTGGACTGCAAGGAGATCCAATCAGTCAATCCTAAGGGAAATCAACCCTGAATATTCATTGGTAGGACTGATGCTGAAGCTGAAGCTCCAATACTTTGACACCTGATGCAAAGAACTGACTCATTGGAAAAGACCCTGATGCTGGGAAAGACTGAAGGCAGAGGAGAAGGGGACAACAGAGGATAAGAGGTTAGATGGTATCACTGACTCGATGGACGTGAATTTGAGCAAGCTCAAGGAGATAGTGAAGGACAGGGAAGCCTTGCGTGCTGCAGTTCATGGAGTTGCAAAGAGTCAGACATGACTGAGCAACTGAACAACAAGAACAATATTTTTGCTTACCTTGTTGTAGATTAATTGACCATAAATGTATGAGTTTATTTCTGGGCTCTCTATTCTGTTCCAGTGATCTAAGTGTCTATTTTTGTAGCAAGAAATCAGTGAGCATACTTCTGGCTCTGTTCTTTTACTCAAGATTGCTTTGGCTATTGGGGATCTTTTCTGATTTCCATCTAAGTTTTAGGATTATTTGTTTTAGCTTTGTGCAAAATGTCATGGGTATTCTAATAGCAATTGCATTAAATCTGTAGATTGCCTTGGGCAGTATGGTCATTTGAAAAATATTTTATTTATTTATTCTATTTTTGGCTGTGCTGGGTCTTGATTACTGTGTAGGCTTTTCTCTAGGTGCAGTGATCAAGGGCTACTCTCTCGTTGTGTGAGGGCTGCTCGTTGCGACGCCTTCTCTTGTTGCAGAGCAGGGTTTCTAGGGTGCACAGGTTTCAGTAGTTGCAGCATGTGAGCTCAGTAGTTGTGGCTCCCAAGCTCTAGAGTACTCAATAGTTGTGGCTCATAGGCTTAGTGGCTCCACAGCATATGGGATCTTCCTGGACCAGGGTTCAAACCCATGTCTCCTGCATTGTTAAGAGAATTCTTTACCACTGAGCCAGGGAAACCCAGTATGACCATTTTAACAATGTTAATACTTCCAGACCATGAAGATGGGATATCTTTCCATTTCTTTGCATCATTTCCAATTCCCCTCATCAGTATTTTATAATTTTCAGAGTATAGGTCTTTCACCTCTTCTAAGTTTACTCCTAGATGTTTTATTCTTTTTGATGCAATTTTAAGTAGGACTATTTTCTTGCTTTCTCTTGCTGATAGTTCATTACAAATGTAATAAAAGCAACAGGTTTCTGTCTACTAATCTTGTATCCTGCAACTTTACTGAATTCATTGATTAGATCTAATAGTTTTCTGATGGATACTTTAGGGTCTTCTATATTTAGTATCATGTCATCTGTAAATAGTGAGTTTTACTTCTTCCCTTCCAATTTAGATTCATTTTATCTCTTTGTCTTGTCTGATTGCTGTGGCTAGGGCTTCTAATACTATGGTAAATATATGCAGTGAGAGTAGGCATCCTTATCATGTTCCTCATTTAAGAGAAAACGCTTTCAGCTTTTCACTATTGAGTATGGTGCTAGCTGTGGGTTTGTCATATATGGCCTTTATTATGTTGAGATTTGTTCCCTCTATATCCACTTTGATGGGAGTTTTTATTATGAATGAATGTTGAATTTTGTCAAATGCTTTTTCTGCATCTAATGAGATGAGCATGTGATTTTTATCCTTCCTTTTGTTAATGAGGTGTATTACATTGATTTGCGAATGTTGAACCATCCTTGCATCCTAGAATAGATCTCATTTGTTCATGCTGTATGATCCTTTTCATATATTGTTGAATTCAGTCTGCTGACATTTTGCTGAGAATTTTTGTATCTATATTCATCAGAGATACTGGCATGTAATCTCTTCCATTGTAGTGTTTTTGTCTGGTTTTGGTATCAGGGTAATGATAGCTTTGTAGAATGAATTTGAGAGTGTTCCCTCCTTTTCAATTTTTTGGAATCATTTGAGAAGGATAGGATTCTTTATATGTTTGGTAGAAATCCCCTATGAAGCTCTCCAGTATTGGACTTGTGTTTTCTGGGAGTTAAATTACTAATTGCACTTCCAGATGTTCAAGCTCGTTTTAGAAAAGGCAGAGGAACCATTAAATTAAAAGACACTTACTCCTTGGAAGAAAAGTTATGACCAACCTAGATAGCATATTCAAAAGCAGAGAAATTACTTTGCCGACTAAGGTCCGTCAAGGCTATGGTTTTTCCAGTGGTCATGTATGGATGTGAGAGTTGGACGTGAAGAAGGCTGAGCGCCAAAGAATTGAGGCTTTTGAACTGTGGTGTTGGAGAAGACTCTTGAGAGTCCCTTGGACTGCAAGGAGATCCAATCAGTTCATTCTAAAGGAGATCAGTCCTGGGTGTTCTTTGGAAGGAATGATGCTAAAGCTGAAACTCCAGTACTTTGGCCACCTCACGCGAAGAGTTGACTCATTGGAAAAGACTCTGATGCTGGGAGGGATTGGGGGCAGGAGGAGAAGGGGACGACAGAGAATGAGATGACTGGATAGCATCACCGACTCGATGGACGTG
Source organism: Aepyceros melampus (assembly GCA_006408695.1). Lineage (NCBI taxonomy): Eukaryota > Metazoa > Chordata > Mammalia > Artiodactyla > Bovidae > Aepyceros > Aepyceros melampus. The sequence goes on from SJXQ01008448.1 coordinate 602,801, forward strand.
AGTTTGAGTGAACTCGGGGAGATGGTGATGGACAGGGAGGCCTGGTGTGCTGCGATTCATGGGGTCACAAAGAGTTGGACATGACTGAATGACTGAACTGAACTGAACTGATGTCTTCTCTAGTGGCTCAGATGGTAAAGAGTTTGCCTGCAATGCGGGAGACCTGGGTCCAATCCCTGGGTCCAATCCCTGGGTCAGAAAGATCCCCTGGAAAAGGGCATAGCAACCCACTCTAGTATTCCTGCCTGAAAAATCCCATGGACTGAGGAGCCTGGCGGGCCCCAATCCATGGGGTCGTAAAGAGTCAGACATGACTGACCAACTAACACACACATATACGTATAACTGAGTGGCTGTGCATTATACCTGAAACTTACATGATATTGTAAATCAACTATACTCCAATAAAAAAATTTATTAAATAATTGAAAATTCTTTTTATATAATTTTTAAAACTTTATTAATTTTAATGAAATTTTGGCCATACCATGTGGCATGCATGATCTTAAGTTTTCTGACCAGGGATGGAACCCATGTCACTTGCAGTGAAGGAGTGGAGTCTTAACCACTGGACTGCTGGGCAAGTCCCTGAAAATTCTTAAACGATGTACTCATGTTCTTCCCACTTCCCATCACTCCACAGAAATTGCCATTGCAAAGGTCACTAAATCTCACAGATGCCTTTCAGTCCTCATCTTACTTTGGTCTCTCAGTAGCATTTAATACAGATTAAATGTACTCCTTCCTTTCTTCCTTCCAACAATACTCTATTCCCTTGGTTTTCATGACACCTCACCCTCCAGGTTTTCCTCCTATGTCTCTTCCTATTCCTTAGCTTCTTTTATAAGCTTCTCCCTTCTACTTCCTATTCCCTCTATAATCCAACCAAAGGCAGATAGGATATGACTGGGGAATTATTATGGAAAGGTTATCAAACTGCCAACATCTGTTGGGTCATAGAAAAAGTTAGAGAATTCCATAAAAGCATCTACTTCTGCTTTATTAACTATGCTAAAATCTTTGACTGTGTAGATCACAACAAACTGTGGACAATTCTTAACAAGATGGAAATACCAGATCTCCTTACCAGCTTTCTGAGAAACATGTATGCAGGTCAAGAAGCAACAGTTAGAACCAGACATGGAACAACAGACTGGTTCAAAATTGGGAAAGGAGTACATCAAGGCTGTATATTGTCACCCTGTTTATTTAAATTCCATGTAGAGTACATCATTTGAAATACCAGGCTGGATGAAGCACAAGATGAAATCAAGCTAGAATCAAATTTTTTTTTGGGGGGGGAGGTAAACCTTTATTTGGAAAAGAGAATTCAAATGACCGTTTAAATCCCCCTTTCATTTCCAAAACAGAAACAAATAAGAAAACAAGGAAAAGATTATATCTATCAAGCTCCTGCCCTCTGTCATCTTTACCCATTTTTAAACTACATTTCCTGACAGAAGAGAACAGGTGATGATGGGCTCTAGTTTTAGGTTCTAGGAACCAAGGAAGAGACATACAGAGTGGATGGTGGGGTGTGGACAGATGGGCCTGGGGCTCAGACAGGCACATGCCCAGTACCCAAGAAACAATATTTAAAAATATACATGCATAGATAAATTCCCCAGAACCTAGGCATGGAAAGCTTATAACCATGAATACAGCAGCAGAATTCAAGCTCGGTCTTTGGCTCTCAAAAAAAAAAAAAAAAAAGGAGAAAACGTGAACCTCAGCTAACTGTCCCTAACTTAGCCTCTCAGTTATACCCTCCAGTCCCATTCTGGGGGCCATATCTGCAGGGCTAACAGCTACTCTGAATGACGGGAGGTGTGAGGAGGAGCCAGCCAGGAACATCCCACGCCAAATCCAGCAATGAAAGATTAAAGCCTGCAGGTGACTCGTGTGAGCAAGCAAGCGCCCTGAATGGGCCAGAGTGGTCCGCTGTACCAGGCGAGGGAAAGCAGAGGCAATGAGCAGCCGAGGCCCTGCCAGCTGGAGCAAACCCTCAAACACTGCCACCTCCAGGTCTCAGGCCACTTTTGCCCAAGGTTGCCTTTCTACTGAGAAGGTTTAGCCTGAGCTAAATATCAGGCTTTTCTAGAGGCAAAGAAAAGGGACGGGAATGGGGGACGTAGCAAAAAGTAAAAAGCAGTAGGGGGAGAGGAGCAGAGAGTTGCAGCTGAGGTGTGTGAGGAAAGAGAGCAAGTCCCTGAGGTCTTGAGTCCTAGCTGAGGCCGCTGCCTGCTCTCCCCCAGCTGGGACTCCCACCCTCACCCCAGTCCTCCAGTGAGACCAGAGTTTCCTGACAGCTCTTTCTCCTCAGTCTTAAAGAGCTTTGAACCTTGAACCACTATCTCTGCCCACTGATCCCCACACAGGGCAGCCTGGGGAAAGGGACAAGCCCTAGGGGAAACACACAGGCCTGTGGGGAGCTCTGGGCAGGAGGCTCAGAGGCTGCTAAGACAGCAAATGTACTCCTTAGTCTGCTGCTCCAGGTTGTGGCAACCACTTGTTCCAGAGCCCGGATGAAGAGGATCCCTTGGTTGGCCAGATGAATGCCTAATGAAACATAGAGGATAAAAGGACCTGGTTATGCCCTCCACCGGCCCCAAGGCCAACAGCCCCAGTGTGGAAAGCAGGCTAGTCAGAGATAGACATGACCGCACATAGCTTCCACCCCGAGAGGATGCAGACATGACACAGATTTTAAGCCACTTGTCTGCTGATGAGTAAGGCTATGTTCCCACTGTTTGGTTGGGCTAATGGCAATTTTGGAAGGGCTCACACCAGTAGTTCAGTTCAGTCACTCAGTCATGTTCAACTCTTTGCGACCCCATGAACTGCAGCATGCCATCACCTGGCCATCACCAACTCCCAGAGTCCATCCAAACCCATGTCCATTGAGTCAGTGATGCCATCCAACCATCTCATCCTCTGTCATCCCCTTCTCCTCCTGCCCTCAATCTTCCCCAGCATCAGGGTCTTTTCAAATGAGTCAGCTCTTTGCATCAGGTGGCCAAAGTATGACAATATCTACTAAGATTATAAATGCATATAGTTTATGACACCACTCCTAGGTACATGTCCCAGAGTAGATGCTCAGATGTTCTCAAAAAGTAGTCCACAGATCCCTAGAAACCCCCAAGATTGTTTTGGAGGGTCTGTGAGATTCAAAACTTTTCATAAAAGTATTAAGACAGCTTCCTTGGTGGTCCAGTGGTTAAGAATCTGCCTGCCAATGCAGGGGACAGAGGTTCAATCTCTGGTCCAGGAAGATTCCACATGCTGTAAAGCAATTAAGTATGGGCCACCACAACTAACTGCAACTACTGAAGCCAACGCACTCTAAAGCCTGTGCTCCACAACAAAAGAAGTGACTGCAATGAGAAGCCCACAAACCACAACTAGAGAGTAGCTGCCACTCACTGCAACAAGAGTAGCCCCTGCTAGCTGCAACTAGAGAAAGTTTGTGCACAGCAATGAAGACCCAGTGCAGCTATAAATAAATAAAGTATTAAGATGTGTTTGCCTTTTTTACTGTGCTGACATTTGCACTGATGGTGCAAAAGCAAATGTGGGAGAAAAAGAAAAAGCAAAGGTGGATAAAAGGCAGTGAGAACAAGCTGTACTAGTAGTCACTGTTTTTTAACCACCACACACTTAAGAATGCCTTTGATGAAGCAGTAAAAGTTATTTACATCTCCACTGTTGAGTACATGGTTTAATATTTTGTATAACAAAACAGGAAGTAAAGATAAAGTATTTCTGTTGCATACTCAAGTTCGGCTGTGCCAGGAAAAGCACTTGTGAAACTGAGTTGTGAGCTGAACTAGTCACTTTTTAAATGAAACACCATTTTTCTTGAAATAACAAGTGACAGATTTAACCATGGATATTCAGACTTGGGTTCTTGGCAGGCGTTTTCTTGAAATGGACAAAATGAGCCTGTTGCTTCAAAAAAAAAAACTGACAGAATCTGAGCTTTCGAGCAAAAAATAGAATTTTTGAAAACTTACACCTCCACCATACATAGGTTTGGCAGCTTTTCAATACTTAAAGACTTCTGATGAGAGCAATGGTGATATTAATGAATGTGACTTTTTTGACACTGTATAATGAACTGTGTCAACATTTGAAAGATCTGTGTAACAGTGAAAACAACACTTTCCAAACTGCCAATACATGTTATAAAATCATGCACCCAGTAAAAGATCTATTAAAGTACAAGGTAGACTAATGGATTTTAATGTAGCAAAATATGAAAAGTTGACTAATACAGTTTCAAAATCCACATTAAAAGTAATCTTTTAAAAAGTAATCTTTAAGAAACTACCACTTGTTAAGGATTGATGTAATATTAAACAATATACACAATTATTTGAAAAGGCTATTAAAATACTGCTCATTTTTCTAATTACACCTGTGTGATATACTTTAACCAAAACATCATAGTAGATCAAATACAGAAGCAGATATGAGAATCCAGATGTTTCCTATTAATCCTATTTAAGAGACTTGCAAAAAAGGTTGCACAATTTTACTGTTCTTTTTTGGCTTTGCAAAAGTAATTTTTCATCTACAAATATCATTTAACGTGTAATTAGTTTGTTGCTGTTATTTTTAATGACTATTTTTAAATTATCACTTTGTAATTTCTAATACATTGAATAGTGATATAAACCCACATAAACAAATTCTCTTAGGAGTGTAGAGGGTCCTGACATTAAAAAGTTTGAAAACCACTTTCCTACAGAAACTCTGACAAAAATGTCAAGTCAGGAAATGTTCATAGCAGGGCTCCTTGTAAAAGCCATATAATAAGGAATGGTTAAATAAACCATTCAATAGCCGTTCTATGGCATGTTTGTGTATGGTCAGATGCTCAGTCCTGTCCAACTCTTTGCAACCCCATGGACTGCAGCCCACCAAGCTCCTCTGTCCATAGAATTTTCCAAGCAAAAATACTAGAGTAGGTTGCCATTTCCTTCTCCAATTCTATGGCATTTTTTTAAATGAAGTAAATCTTGATATTAGTGAAATTAAAATGTTTCCAAAACATTGAATGAAAAACTTTCAGGATATGTACAGTATGGTATACTTTTGTACAGATAAACACAACATATTGTCTTTTAAAAAGAGTTGGAAGACTACAAGGATATATACAAAACAGTTGATAGTGGCTACCTTTGGGAAGGGTAAGAGGACTAGGGCTGTGGGTAATGGCCAACGTGTACTTTAGCACCATTTTTGTGTGATGTTTTGAGGGCTTCCCCCGCCCCCACCAAGGAGAATGTACTAGTGTAATTAAAAATAATTGGGGGAAAGGAATAAAACGACGAGGTCAGGTCCACTGACACTGAGAAAGAAAGGGCACTGGCTCTGAATCCAGGCTGAGATGGCTGATGTATTTGCTGCAGTCGTTCTGGAGCTGATGAGTCTAGGAAAAAGCGAGCGGTGAAATCAGGCGATGGAGGGGATGGTTGGCTCAGTTTTGACCACCTGGATGGAGAAATTTCTGAGTCAGGCACCCCCTGCTTCCTTCTTGGTATTTAATTCAAAAGAGGCGTTCACAGCCACAGGGCCCAGCCTCTCCCGCTTCCGGCTTCACCTCTCTCTGTGGCCTCCGTCCGGTCCCCGACCCCCACTCCCCTGGCCGCATCAGAGGAAGGGCTCGGGACCAGCGGTGGTGGAAGGAGCCCTGCAGGTTAAGGCACGGCCCCTCTAAGTGCTAGGCAAGGAGACTACGGCAGTGTCCCAGCGGCACATCCAGAGACACTGTGAGACCCCAAAGCGTGGACCTGGGGCGACGGGGTTGGGGGGTGGTTAGATGGTAGCTAGTTGCGGGATACAGGAAGTTACCGAACAAGCCAAACGAGCTCCGAGGTATCCTGAGCTCCGAGGTATCCTGCCGACTCTTCCAGGTGCCCTGAGGCAGGTTATGCTTTCGAAACCAGTGCCACAGGGTCCCCATTGGTCTTCCACCACAGCCAACCAGCTGGAATCCCTATGGCCCACCCCCTCGATTAAGAAGCCAATCAGAGGAGAGCATGTGCTTCCCGTTGCATAGGACCAATTGTTTGCTCATTTCTGACATGTGGATAGCCAACCAGAAGAGCGGAGGCCTGGCGAGTCGGCCTCTTATTTCAGTCCCCAACTCTTATCTACGTCACTGTCCTTGTCCCGTCCCTACCTGTAACCTAAATAATCGAAAAGGAGATCCAAGCTGGAGGGATCGTGGTCCAAAAGGCAAAGTGATATTTCCCTGAGTTTCTAAGGAGATTAGCCCTGAGGTCAGATGAGCCTGTGGTTGAGCTATCAGTCCTGTTCTGGGATTGGCCTCATGTAGTGCCAACCTGAGAAAAGTATTGGTCGCCATGAGAGCGTCTCGGATATTTTGCTTTGCCACTAGGCTAGTAGTTTCATTTTCCTCCAAACTGAGGTGGGAAGAAGGCTAGGTACATCCTGGACCTTTAATTGATATGGGTTTTTCTATAATAAGAAGTATAGGGATGCTCAATTAGCAGCAATAGATACTGCTTATAGAACAACTAAAATGAAAAGTATGGGGAAATTTTAAAAAACCTGACAGTGCTATCATTACAAATAAATGTGCCAGGAAATGTAAATTAAAACTAAGAAACACCACTTTCACCAAATAGTATGGATAATTATGAATTGTTTAATATTTTTCCACTTTTGGCAAAGAAACGATTTGGAGGGAAACAGGATTTCTCCACTTTTGTAAAGTTACAGAAATTCTCATTTTCTGTAAGTGGGAAACTAAACTGCACTCTTTAAGAAGGTAGCTTAGTAGTACCTAACAAAATGTAAAATGCACACATCCTTTCACCCAGGAATTCTTCTCTCAAAATCTATCCTACAGAAACACTTAAAACACACAAGGTTATATGCAGCATTAGTTATAATAGTAGATGATTTCCACCAATAAGTGAATCATTAAATGTTTATACAACTACACTGTAAAATGTTATGTCACCATTTTTAAAAAATGAGGTAAATTTCCATGTACTAATGAGAGGAAGTTCACACAATATTACAAAATAAAGTTGCAAAATACTTCATAAAATATTCCATTTTGTTTTCAAAAAATTATATACAAGTGTGTGAGTACTGATGATGTTTATGTGTGTATGAATATACGTATGTATTCATATACATGCATTTGTGCATAGAAAAATGCCTAGGAAGACCCATACCAAATTAGGTTATTCCTAAGGAATGGAAATAGGGTTAGGGAATAAGGAGAAATCTCACTTTCTACATATTTATGTTTTGTTTGAATTTTGTCAACTAGCATTAATTACTTTTGAACTTTCATCACAATAAAACATTTTAACAAATTGTTACTTTCATAATCAAAGCTATAATTTATATATTTTAAATAAGAATAACTACATATAGTTATGAGGTGATTATTTCATTTAAAAATTTTGGCTAGGGTCTTCCTGGTGGTCCAGTGGTTAAGGTTCCACCCTTCTACTGCAACGGATGCAGTTTGATCCCTGGTCAGGGAACTAAGATCCCTTGTGTCACTTGGGAAAAAAAAATTTTTCTTAAATAATAAAAATTTTGGCTAGAAGACCTATGAAAAAATTATGGCAACTGTAAATCAAATCACCACCGAGATTCAGTGGGGTACTCATGACACAACAGAATATGTGCAAAGAAAATCTAATCAGGGTAACTGAAGATTCATTCATTTCTGGGAGAGAAAACCTAACTGCACCATAGCAAACCACATCACAGAGGGAAAACTGTGCTTTCACCTGTTTTGATAGCATCACTTCCAGGGTTTCTCAACTTCTTGAGAAACAAGGGTTGAAAATCATAAACATCAGAGATTTAAGATAACTCATATATCTTTAGTTAAACTCCCTCACTTTATAGCTGAGAAAACAGGCCCAGAGTGGTGATGCAATTTGCTTAAGGAGCTATAACCAACTAATAGCATAGCCAGCTCTGAACCCAGGCTTCTCTTCCAGGTTTAGTACTCTTTCTACTACTTTTCAGATCTTCCTGTGTCTTTATTCTGATGACATATTAGGGAATATTTTTAAGTCTTATGAATATTAATATCAAATATTCTAGTATTCATATTTGTATTTAAATTTTAGGACAAAAATGCATATCAAAATATTTAATAATATCCCTCCATTAGCACAGATGATCAAAGTTGACTGTATTTGGACAAAAGAAGCTACTGGATAAGAAATAACATTAAAAAACCAACATTTTCTTGAAAAGTAATACATAAATTTCTGTGAATCTATCTGTATTTTACTATTCACTTAAGAACTACCATTTTATCCAATTTGATTGTTCTTCTATTGGCAGTGCCTCTTAATCCTTTACCTTCAGTTTATCTATATTAAGTAGTTGTTGATCTATATACAAACACTTAAAACCACCACAGAAGTACATATTTAAAAGAAGCCTGCTGCGATTTTAAAACTCCTTTATTCTGTATATTGTTAATAATTACCTGTTTGTCTCTTTTGTAAAGAATGACTTTTCTGTTCTCAGAAGGGTAGATAGACAGACGGGAGGGAGAGAGAAAATAAAAGTAAAATAGGGAACAATTCTTTTGTATAACATAAAAAAGATAAGAAGAATGAGGGGTGGTGGGTGGTTGGGAAGGCAGAGAACCACAAACTAAATTAGTCACAAAGTGTTTATATTTTTAAAGTAAACTTGAATACTGTGATATATAGATGGACTAACAACCACCTAAACTTCAGGCTATAATTAAAGTGGTATCCAGTTTTAGACTCTATGACTTGGGGACATATGAGGACCTTGGAGAGACTTCAGAATAATAAAAAGGGTTAAAAATGAGTGAAGTGAGGAAAACTTAAAACTGTTATTGTGTCTGAGAAGACCACAATGACTCAACAATCCTCAAAGATAGGAAGAAATATCTATTTCAGTCAGCAGTTAGTCTGCATTTCCAAAGCAAAAGAGTAATTTTACTTAAATTATTACAGCATGTATTTGAAGATGGAAATGCCTTACCTAGGACACCTCATCAAACAAAAACTCCAAAGAAGCCTGAATGCTGTTCATCTCTCCCACCCTATACTAGCTCATCTCAAAGAAAGGTTCAAAGGGTAGCTAAGCCATCTTTGGAATGTGAAGATTTAGACTTCCCTTGGGTATAGCTACTATATTCAAAAATTTTTGTTAGCCTCTGTCGCCCAGCTTCCAGTGAAAAGTTGAGTTGCTTCTGTGCTATGGAAAAAGAGGATTAATTAGTAGTAAATACCTAGATGCATGCATAAACTTGAATCTCTTATAAAAAGTATGCTTCTCCTTCTCATTGTTCATGGGCTTGGATTTGGGGTTCTTTCAGAACCCAGTTACATTTGAATCCAAAGAAATAATTTACCTGACTGACATTAAAAAGAAAAAAAGTTAAGACAACTAACTAGATATATCTGGACCTCTTAATTTGTCTCTGGCATTTTTTGTCTTACTGAGATATCCCATGAACTAAAGTATAAAAAGTATAAAGTCTATGAAGAAAGAGAATGTAATCATTTTATTTGTACCTTGAGCACCCACTCCATCACAGCCCAACTTTTAGCATAAGGCTGGGCGCACAGGCAGCTATTGATTAGTACTTGTAACATACCTTATCTGTCAAAATTTTGTTAATATTTTTATAGCTGCTTTTTCTGGTTATTCTATATTCATTCTCCAACACTGCTGCCTATGAAGGCTGCATTTCTCTTATTATTCCTCCTTTTTCTCATCTCATAGAAACAGCTATTCTTCCCTATTCCCTCAGATATCTTTAGGTATCTGATTCCCAAATCTCTTTAACTTCTTCAATTCAGTCCCCACTTTTCTACCTGGACTAAAATATCACTGTTAAGTCATCTTAATTCATAATGTTTTAATGACATACTTTCTATACCTTCTTTTCATGCTCAACTACGTGATTAAAAGTAGCTTTGACTTCCCAAATGCCAAGATTCCTAACTAACCTCTCATTCCAAACCTTTTCCAAAACCCACTTTGTGCATGAAGCCATTTGAGAACCCAATGGACAAGTGAAACTATCCATCCATCAAAAATTCTCAGAGTTCACTCACCTTTCTGCCTACATCAAATTTATTTGAAAGGAAAATATCTCAATTGCAGTAAAAAGCTTATGAAAAAAAGTGTTTGTAGGGCATGTGTGGGTGTGTTGGAGGATGAGTGTATGCACATGTTTATGTACACATATAGCATTTGCATATACATACACACACGTACTATAAATATGTTTTGCCTAAATTAGCACAAACCTACAAGCTTAAAAACCAAATTTGCTAAATCTGACCCAAACCAGTTACTGAGCCCTATGGCTACTTCCTCCAAGCAGATGCATTACCTCTGTGACAAAGTCAATTGGAAGTTGCAAAAAGGACAGGTAAATACTGCTACAGGTAGCTTGGATTCTGCTTTTTAAAAATTTAAATGTAAAAATTACTTATCACTTTAAGACACTGACCATGTTAATATAATTCTGCACAATACCCAGAATATTCTAGAAACTAAAAAGTACTAAATTTACAACTTAAACAGGAAAACAGAGGCTTGCTTCACAGTGGTTTAATATGAACAGAGTTGAATATGACATTGTCTGACAGAAGAATGAACATTTTGCTGAATGAAAGCCCCGAGTCAGGATATATACACAGCATAAATGGGACCTCAGGCTCTCAGCACTTGTGCACAATGAAAGAAGGAATCTTTAAAAACAAATAGTAACAGAGGATACAGATGAAAAAGGCAGCAACAACACCAACACTGGAAAGGTGGGAAAGGGAGCAGAGCGTCTCTCTAGGGGCTGCTCAGGCCCGGTAGCCGGAGAGCTGGTCTGTCTCAGGGAACTTCAACATATAGATGGACTTAAACCCCATGTTAAAATCCAATCCTTAACTCTTTGTTCAGGGTCTTGTCAGAATCAGTAATCCTTTTCCCCAAGACCCTATATAAAGAACTCCAACCCTTCCATGACAGAAAGTCTAAACAAAGAGCCCCCACTTTTGACCTGACACCAGAGTTAACCTGCTCCCATCCCACCACTTGGGATAGACATTGGGCTCCAGCAAACAAACCACCACCTCCCAGATAGAAGCCCAGGAAAGCTGCCAGCCTCAAGAAGCTGCTTCAGACTCTAAAATTTAGGAAATCTATACCCAGCTGCTAACCCTAGCTCAGCTTCTGGGGAGAATGCTGGGGTTCCATGGGAAACAAGTGCAGGCAGTTCAGTAACCCTGTGACCAAGCTGGGGAGGGCAGTGACAACTCTTGCCCCTAAGCCCCATTCAACAGTTCAAAGTGCTTAGGAGAAGTCAGACTATGTGGTTTGTTCATGTGTTTCTACCTTGTGGCAGCACTAAATAGGATGGGAGGGTGGGGAGGGAGAATGGAAGGAAGAGAGTGGTGATGTCCTTCCCTACCACTGGGAGGTACCTAGAAAATGATCTACTCCCACCCTTCAGGGAGTTACCTGGCAGTGGTGAGTTCCCCCAAGCCCTCAAGCCACCAAATCTGCAAAGCTAACCCATAAAAGTAGCGAGGACTTGGGGAGAGAGAACTGCTGGCCCAGCCCATACTGACTCACCTGCTGGTGAGCAAGAAACAGGTAGCCAGAGTGGGGAGCCACAAAGGAGGGGCTAGGCAACAGGATCTCCCTGACTGTCCTATGGCTTTCTTCTGACTCTGAAGCAGCCATGATGATGGGCCCAAAAAACCCACACACCTTGCTCCATAAACAGACTGCTTAGACCCTAGAATTACTGCCATGAAAAGCAACAAGGGAGACAGAAAGTATAACAAAAGAAACTCTTGAGAAAACTGGGAAAAGGCCTAGAGAAAATGAGAGCTTCAGGGTCTCTCCCAAAGAAAAAAGTTCATGCAGGTAGGAAGGCAGGGTCTTTCCCTGCTCAGCGTTCCTGGTAAACCTAAGAGTAAGAAAAAATCCCCTGGACTTGCAGCATCAGTATGTATCCAAGCACCCCACCAACACAAGACCCACGCCCCCAAGGTTGGCCTTCTGGTATGGGTAAATGCCCAAGAAATTGCCTTCCAGTCCAGTACCCCCACCCACCCCCCCA
>SJXQ01008449.1:0-37314 GCA_006408695.1 Aepyceros melampus
TAGCATTACTTTCCAGGATTTGAAAGAGCTCAACTGGAATTCCATCACCTCCACTTGCTTTGTTTGTAGTGATGTTTTCTAAGCCCCACTTGACTTCATATTACAGGATGTCTGGCTCTAACGCCCCTATAAACTGAAACCATCAATATTGGGGTCACAGAATCCAGAAAATAAAGCTGAAATAGCAATAAAAGTCCATGGACCTCCCTTGAAATGTGTTTGTTTTACAAAGGCTTCTCCATTTCCTTCTCCAGGGGGTCTTCCTGATCCAGTGATGGAACCCATGTCTCCCACATTGCAAGCAGATTCCTTCCTCTCTGAGCCACCAGGGAAGTCCCTCTGTATGGGAAGAACAAGCAAAATTAAGACAATAAAGAAAATCTTAGAATGAAAGAAAATATTTTCAATCATTTTGCCAAGGTTGATGTTTATTACCTAAAACATAATATGAGTACTCATGAATCTAAAAGAACTAAATTGATAATGAATAAATAAGCATAGTAGTTATCATCTGTTGAATGTTTATTACATCCCAGATGTTGGGTTTAGCATTTAAGAACATTATCTCACTTGATTCTTAAGCAACACTACAGAGATGAGTATTGTTATTATGCCCGTTTGGAATGTATGGAACATTAAGCTTAGAGAAGGTAAATAATTATTCAAAATGACATAAAAGAAAAAGCCCAGCAAACCGTTTTTTGAAAACTGTTTAACTCCCAGTAAAGAGATGGAAATTAGGCACTAGTTTGCATCTATTCAACTTGCAGAAATAGAGAAGATGTTGAAATGTGCTGCTGACAAAGCTATATGGGTAGTTAGGTACACACTCCAGCATCAGCATTGCGGGATGAGGCATGGAAATGCTTCTACTATTAAACCAATAGATCCGCTATTCAGAAATTTAGAAAAACAAATCAAAGGGAGAATAATTACCTTGTAGATAGACAGATGTTTTAATGTTAGCAATCGTCCATTAATACAGAAGTGGTTGAGGGCACTGAGGCATACTTATTGAGAGGGCAGCATGACTGTCTTTAAAACAAGAAACATGAAGGTCATCTTTCGGACTCCGCCTTTGTCAGGACCATGGAATGCACGGCTATTTTGACAGATAGTTGGAGGAGAATATAGGACAACTTGATTTTTTATGAAATTGATCCAAGTACACCTTTTTCCTGCGTTAAAACAAATGGAACCTCTCCCCACCTTGAACCAGCATCTTGGTTAGGTCATCCTGCATATAGTTTCATAATACCTTTTATTTTTTTCTTCACAGTTCTTATCACCATTTGCAATTACGTTTTCATTTTTCTTACTGCTCATTTGTTAATGTCTATTTCACTAAACATTAAGTAGAGTCATGTGAGGACAGGGACTATCACTTTTGTAACCCCTACTCTTGGCTGAGTGCCTGTCACATATAGGCACTTACTAACAATTTCCTAATTAAGTGGGTACTTATATATTAGGACTTGAGCTCTATGTTTGACTATTGCCTTCAAAGCAGGAACATTTCTTATGATGCCCCCTCCTGTTTTCTAGTAAATTTATCACATATATTTATTTTTTTTTATCATGCTGAGATCTGCCATTAAAACATACATAAAACAACCCTTATTAGGCTTCCCTGGTGGCTCAAATGGTAAAGAATTTGCCTGCAATGCAGAAGGCATTCCAGGGCATTGCAAAGAGTTGGACTTGACTGAGTGACTAACACTTTCACTATTGGTATTGAATATTTTATAACTTAATGTTTCACAATATCTTTATTGTATGACTTCCCTTCCCCCTCCACTAGATCTTAATCTTATCCTGGGTATTAGTCAAAACCTAGTTTGAATAGTCCATCTCAAAACTCATTTCTGTATGCAATAAATATTTATTAGGCCCTTAATTTGTCTCAAGCACTATGTGAGATGCTGGAGATAGAGATCTAAAGATGATTTCATCCTGATTTCCTAGAAGTTCCTTGGGGATTGGCAAGGCAGACAGTGAATGGCATTACTGTGTGGTCAGCTCTGTAGCAATAGACGAGATGCTATCGGAGATGGGTGAGGATGCACAGCAACTTCTTGGGGAATGGCTATTTTGTTCTTTGCAAAAAGTCTGAAACAGCATTAATTAATCATTTGAGAACCTGTTGTATTTACATGCATGTTTAGATGCCAGTGTTATTTGCACTCCTTTCTCTAAAATGATCCATATAGCATTAAAGATAATCATGAAAGAAATAGGAGACAAGGGTCATACATCAAGCATCAGGGAGAAATTGAGCTTCTGTTTCTTAGGGGAGATTGGGTAAAATAAGTGATGTGAGGATTAATCAGGGAAGTACATGGAGGGACTTCATATCTGTCTAAGGACAGGTGGCGTAAGTGATGCATAGTGGTAGGAACAAGGGACACTACTTGCCGAAGTAGTGCCCTGAGGAGAGGCATGAAGGTGGGAATTGTTAAACAACAGAGAAAATTTAGAGCAGGTCACCTGGGCAGCTAGAGAAGGATACAGGTAGACAAAGGTCCTGGGATCCTTCCACGCTTGAGCATCAGCATTAAGGAAATGAGGAAGAAAGGGGGACTCTATGGAGGAGGTAGGGTACTGAACAATTTGACTGCAGGATGCAGGCCGAGAAAGGAGGAGTGTATGAAAACAGTATGGGATGGGAGAAGGGCTGAGTGGTGGAGAACTTCGCGAGGAAGGAGAGCCACCACGAAGCACCTTTGTGTTCCCTGGAGGACATGGAGATGCTAAGTGTCCACAGAGACCTTCTGCAGAAGTCCTGGCTCAGTAGGCATTGGTTGATGGACCAGGAGCTAGTGGAGAGAGTGAGACTCGAGGGTGATGACAGTACAGATTCGCATCTAAGAATCTTGGCCTGAAGAGAATGAGATAGAGAGACCTTGGCAACTTCAGGAGTATATAAGGTTCAAGAGAGGATTTTTGAAGTCAGGCAAGAGATTTAAGTGTGAGAGGGAGAAGGGATGAGCAATGCAGTGCCATCCCCAAGGGAGAAGCAGGGACGGCTCCTGTGGAATGGAGGGAGACTTTCACTTGTATTGGGGGGGACCCCAAGGACTCTTCTTTAGTTATCCCAGAGCTATTGCACTCAGAAAGCACAGAGAGAAAATTATGTTTCAGGTTGTGGAATGGAACTTTACCCAGTGCAGGGTAAAGAATAAACACTTTTAAGAGGAGCATCGGTGCCTGTGACAGAGACCTTAAAGAAAAAAGCTCTCTGAGAAGAAATCATTTTTCAGAGTAAATATGAGCTGTCTTGCTTTAAGTGGTTGCATCTTAGCAGTAATTTATTACATGCCCTGTGTGGAGTAAATGAAAAATACACAGGACTTTTGAGTCTTGAGCGATATAAAACAGCTTGGACATCCTATTGTGAGAGATATCAATCTTGGCCTTAAATGTTACTATTGCTGCTGTTTTAACAAAGTAGCTGATTCTGACTATTGCAGAGCAAAATTTCAAAAGTACTGATTGTGAGAAAATCAACAGAAGATAAATCAGGATAACTTTTCCTCTTCAGGATAAAAATCATTCCGGAGAGAACTTGGCTGCCATTCTAAACTGTGGACTTTCTATATTTATTTCATTGTTTGGGTTGCTTGTCGTTAGCCTAAAATCATTGAGTTTGCTTTACATGGGTAAATGAATAAGACCCTTCAGAGAATAATTTTTTAGCATTTCCAATCAGGGTTTTTCCAAAGAGTACTTTGAAGTAGGGCCCAGTCTAGCTTGCTAGATTATAACTCCGTAGATGCACTGATGTGCTATTGTTTGAAAAAATGAGTTAATGGGTTTAAAAGTATGAGATGGAGTGGACTTATGAGAAGTTCATTTAGCTAGTCCTTTCTGTAGTCTTTCTCTATATTGAACTGATGGCTCTTTCCAGAGAAGTGCTGACTTTGTGTCTTTATAGCCTATGCTTTCAGATGTGGGGCAGGTGCCAGGCTGCTGCACAGTGAGGCCCCCATGAACACCTGCCCTGGCTCCAGTAGGACAAGGCTTACTTTGGCCCCTCACTGCCAATATTCAGTCAGCTAGAGATCAGGCTTTCTGTTTACTTCTCTACTGGCTCTTGTTGATGCCCAGCTTTTGGGCTCTGGGTCTATTATCTGCCATGATGTGTATATATGTACGTGTGTGTGTGTGTGTGTGTTATGAGATGAGTCATACCTGTTCATATCTGGTGTTATCACTTTCCATCCAATTTCAGATAACCCTCCTTCACCACTACACAACGACCCAAAAGCTACAACACAAATCTTCAGGCCTTTTTCAAGGGTCTTAGCCATCTAAAGCTGAAATTCCAGTACTTTGGCCACCTCATGTGAAGAGTTGACTCATTGAAAAAGAGTCTGATGCTGGGAGGGATTAGGGGCAGGAGGAGAAGGAGAGAACAGAGGATGAAATGGCTGGATGGCATCACTGACTCAATGGATGTGAGTCTGAGTGAACTCCGGGAGTTGGTGATAGACAGGGAGGCCTGGCGTGCTGCAATTCATGGGGTTGCAAAGAGTCGGACACAACTGAGTGACTGAACTGAACTGAGCCATTTAAGACATGTAAAACTGTGTTTCTGATTTTATTAAAATTTTATCTCCTTTAAAAAAAAAAAAAGGCTCAGTTGGTAAAGAATCCACCTACAATGCAGGAGACCCTGGTTCAATTCCTGGGTCAGAAAGATTTGCTGGAGAAAGGGATAGGCTACCCACTCCAGTATTTTTGGGCTTCCCTTGTGGCTCAGCTGGTGAAGAATATGCCTGCAATGTGGGAGACCTGAGTTTGCTCCCTGGGTTGGGAAGATCCCCTGGAGAAGGGAAAGGAGCAGGAGGAGAAGGAGAGAACAGAGGATGAAATGGCTGGATGGCATCACTGACTCAATGGATGTGAGTCTGAGTGAACTCCGGGAGTTGGTGATAGACAGGGAGGCCTGGCGTGCTGCAATTCATGGGGTTGCAAAGAGTCGGACACAACTGAGTGACTGAACTGAACTGAGCCATTTAAGACATGTAAAACTGTGTTTCTGATTTTATTAAAATTTTATCTCCTTTAAAAAAAAAAAAAGGCTCAGTTGGTAAAGAATCCACCTACAATGCAGGAGACCCTGGTTCAATTCCTGGGTCAGAAAGATTTGCTGGAGAAAGGGATAGGCTACCCACTCCAGTATTTTTGGGCTTCCCTTGTGGCTCAGCTGGTGAAGAATATGCCTGCAATGTGGGAGACCTGAGTTTGCTCCCTGGGTTGGGAAGATCCCCTGGAGAAGGGAAAGGCTGCCCACTCCAGTATTCTGGCCTGGAGAATTCCATGGACTGTATACTCCATGGGGTTGCAAAGAATTGGACATGACTGAGCAATTTCACTTTAACTTAAAAAAAAAAAAAACAAAAAACTGGTACTGACCAAGTTTTTAAGCACTTTGGTTTCACTCCATTGTTTTCATAAGCCCTGTGATTTTTGTTACAATTTTGCATAGTGTGGTACTGTGATTTTGAAGATTGCATGTCATGTTATAACAGAACTGACTATACACTGATGAACTCTAGTAGCAATTTGTGCAATCCTGGCTTTAACTTTTTTGTAGCAATAGTTTGTTTTTGAATGATTCAGGAATGGGTTTCACAGTGAGATGCTATCACTGAAACCTTCCTTCGTTTCCCCTTTCCTAACAAAAGAAGTATTTATAGTGATTCCAATTTAACAGGTCTAGGATGGGACCTGGCCTTAGGCAGTTTTAAAAAAAATATCCAGTTAATTCTATTGAGCGGTTTGAGTTGAGAATCACTGCTTTATACCTCACCAAAATCAACTTTGTGTATTTTATCCTTGAAACCGATACTAGTAAATACCATAAGCTTAGACATGTTGAAACCCCAGTACTTTCATCCAACTGTGTAGCAAACCTCCCACATTGTGTAATTTGTACTAATACACATCTCTTCTAATATACAGCAATTTCTAAAAATTGCATTTCTTTCTTTCTGTCACACCACACAGTTTGTGGGATCTTAGTTCCCAACCAGAGATCAAACCCAGGCCCCTGGCAGTGAAAGCCCGAAATACTAACCACTGGACCACCAGGGAAATCCCACAGCAATATTTTTAATGCATCTTGCAACAACATTTTCTGAGTTGAAGCAC
Source organism: Aepyceros melampus (assembly GCA_006408695.1). Lineage (NCBI taxonomy): Eukaryota > Metazoa > Chordata > Mammalia > Artiodactyla > Bovidae > Aepyceros > Aepyceros melampus. Next base: position 6,157 of record SJXQ01008449.1, read on the forward strand.
ATATAACATTAAGTAACACTGAAAAAACTGAAATGGTTACCTCCATGTTTAGAAGGCTCAGGTTTTAAAGTGTCTTGCAAATTGTGGTGACTTGACACCAGCATTACCTATTATCTCAAGAATTATTACTTATAATGAGGTTCATCTTTACTGATGGTGGATATTAATCCATATTTCCATTAATAAGGAAATGAACTCTTGTGGTTAGATCTGATTAAATTGTCATTGATTTTAGCTTTAATGTGGCTGGTTTGTCAGACTACTTTCAGGGCACTTGTTTGTGTGTTTGCACCGTTACTGATTACTGTCAGTCTGTGGTTTCTTTGCTGAAACCCTTGCTAGCCAGTTGTCCATACTGTACCTGCATGCTCAGTCGCTTCTGTTGTGTCCGACTCTGTGCAACCCTATGGACCGTAGCCTGCCAGGCTCTTCTGTCCATGGGACTCTCTAAGGCTAGAATACTCAAGTGGGTTGCTATACCCTCCTCCAGGGGATCTTCCCGACTGGAGGATTGAACCCGCTGCGTCTTCTGCATCACAAGCGGATTCTTTCCTGCTGAGCCACCCGGGAAGCCCATCCTTATTGTGTTAGCTCAATAAAATCTGTTCCGTTCAGTCACTCAGTCGTGTCCGACTCTTTGCGACCCCATGAATCGCAGCACGCCAGGCCTCCCTGTCTATCACCAACTCCCGGAGTTCACTCAGACTCACGTCCATTGAGTCCATGATGCCATCCAGCCATCTCATCCTCTGTCGTCCCCTTCTCCTCCTGCCCCCAATCCCTCCCAGCATCAGGGTCTTTTCCAATGAGTCAACTCTTCGCATGAGGTGGCCAAAGTACTGGAGCTTCAGCTTTAGCATCATCCCTTCCAAAGAAATCCCAGGGTTGATCTCCTTCAGAATGGACTGATTGGATCTCCTTGCAGTCCAAGGGACTCTCAAGAGTCTTCTCCAACATCACAGTTCAAAAGCATAATCTACACATGTTCTTAACCGAGTACTCATAGATTGTAATGTTATAACATTCTAAAAGCCACCAGTGATTGAGGAGCTTAGCCCTCTTCCCTTGGGAATCTCTTTGTTCTGTGTGACACAGAATCACCAAAACTATAGATCAGGTGAGGGAGGCAGTGTCAATCCATATATTATACATTAATAAAGTTAAATTATATTTTCAGCAAAGTGTACATATTTGTATATTCTAATATATTTTTCTGGTGTCATGATGGATTGCCTTGTGTGCCTCTCTTTGTCTCTTGAATGTCAGGTGGATTCTTTACCCCTAGTGCCACCAGGGAAGCCCCAGGTGGTTCCTCTCTTTGGAAACCACCGAGTACAACCAAAATTTAGGCTCCTGTAGAGAATCCCAGGGATGGGGGAGCTTGGTGGGCTGCCATCTATGGGGTTGCACAGAGTTGGACACGACTGAAGCGACTTAGCAACAGCAGAAAAATATGGGCTTCCCAGGTGGCGCTAGTAGTAAAGAATCTGCCTGCCAGTGCAGGCAGTGCAAGAGATGGAGGTTCTATCCCTGGGTCAGGAAGATCCCCTGGACTAGGAAATGGCAATCCACTCCAGTATTCTTGCCTGGAAAAATCCCATGCACAGAGGAGCCTGGTGGGGCTACAGTCATGGGATTGCAAAGAGTTGGACATGACTGAGCACACAGCACACATTTTGAGTTTTGGAGAAATACAAGGGTCTGTCTTCAGGCCTCTGCCAGCCGTTCCAGCTGTAGTCTGGATCAATGCCAGGTTCACACTTGACCCTTCAGCATCAGTAAAGTGTTTACTTCTCTACACACACCACGTTTGGCTGCCATGGAAACCTTTTCTGACTCTTCCTCCCCACTGATTTTGCAAAGGGCCCATAAGTATATGTCTAATACTCCAGGTAGATATTGTTATAAAATATTTTTTCTACTTCTCCCAGAAACTTGGAACTCCTTGATGTGAGGAACTGAACGTGGAGAACTATTGGGAGTTGGAGATTCTATCCTGCTTGCCACCTAACAAGCTAGTCTGCCATAGTTCCGTGAAAGCTGGAAGAGGAATGGGGACTCTTGGGTCAGGGACAGAGGACAGACTTACTCACCGTGTTGCAGGCACCATGAGCTTCATGTTTGTGTCAGTTCCTTGCCCGCAAATCCCGAATCCCACGGGAGTGATGCAGAGCAGCCCGGGTGGGTGCCACACACATGGTGGGCTTGTCACAGTCGTGGAACTCTAGCTTAGGAAATCTTCCAATCTCCTAAGGCAGCAATCCCCAACTTTTTGGCACTAGAATCAGTTCCATGGAAGACAATTTTTCCATGGACCAGGGTTGGGGGGTATGGTTTCAGGATGATTCAAACACATTACATTTATTGTGTACTTTATTTTATTATTATTATTACATCAGCTGCACCTCAGATCTTTAGGCATTAGATCCTGGATGTTGAGGACCTCTGTTCTAAGGGCCTGTCAGCAAACCTGCTCCACAAAAATCTCCCAAGGGAGGCTTCTTCATGTCCTGGATGGGAAACAGACCTGCCCCTACCTGGGAGGGAGACTCTCCCTATTTTCCAAGGCTCTTTGCTATAGACATTCTTGAAAGGATAGTCAAGACCTTGTTTTAAGACACACAAAATTACGAAGGGACTCATGGAGAATTATCTCCCAATATGAATCTTCTTTTTTTCTGGCAGCTAACAAAGGGTTGGGAGCATAGTGGGTACTCAGTAAATGCTTGTTGTTGAAGAATGAGTGAAAGCAGCTGGAAGTTTTTAAAGTCTTTGAGAGGAAATGAAAATGCTCCTGTTTGAGAAAGATTCTTTCTAAAATCCTTGGACAGGGATCAATTTCTTTTAAAATTAAAAAAAAAAAAGGTGTGAAAATTAGCCTGAAACACTCTTACTACCTTATGAGGAGCCTCTGGGTCCTCTGCTGTGCCCTCTATACTGAGGCAGTCCTCAGCCCTGATTCAGCTACTCTGTAGGGTGGACCCAAAGTAGGGAGGCCTTCATAGGAAAACCTCCAATCCAACTGCCAGGCAGCCTGTGAAGTTCTGTTCTTTCCTGTCCACTGGATATGTTAGAGCTAAGTACTGAATACTGATCTCACAATAGGGAAAGACAGTTAGCAGATTCATTAGTTAGGCTCCTGTTTACCCTTCTATCCCACTAAGCCATTAATTTGTATAATTATGGCCTTTTGCTTTGACTAAATGATATTGGAATAAGAAAGTGTTTCCTAAACCTGACTCCCTGGTATAAAATGTTGGGACATTCCAACATGCTTATCAAGAATGAAAACAAACTTTTCTATTTGCGAGTAAGAATAATTAATAATGTATTTCAGGGTACACGGAAGTGGCAGGGCTCATAGGCTTCAAATACAACCTTTATTCTTCCTTCTTTATTCTTTTCCAATCTGCTTTGTGGGGCCAGTTCTTCCTTGCTGTTTTGGATGAATGCTAGGGTGATTCCATAACTTTTCTGGTCACATCCTTATAAAGTTCTCCCTAGTTCATTTAAAGTTAAAACTTTTCTCTACCACGAGGATATATAGTCAATAGTCAAGGCTATTCTGTGTGGGAGCCTGCAGTGGAAGAGAGTGGGCCAGTTAGCTTTTTTGTTAATTCAGTCAGGTCCAGGCATAGCTCGTGACCTTCCAGGGTAAAAGTGTGGCTGCAGAGAGGAAGGGTCAGGACAGATTTTGCTTGAAGGGCAATGACGTAAAAGCCAGTTGGCTTCCTCTGTGTGTGGCAGGTGTTTAAAGCTTTTATGGAGCATTGTGGATTCTTTGTGTAGATCACCCCCATCCCTAAAGACCTCTCATCTGTAGTTCCTTTGCATCTCTAGTGAATTTCCACATCCTAAGGACCAACTCTGGCCTCTTTTTGCCGAAGTCTCCTAGCAGCTCTAGGCTGACCTCTGGGGCTGGATCCAAGACAGCCTTGTGTCAGCTTTCCTTGGGCCATAGTAGAAGACTGCATTTACTTCCCAAATTTAGCTCTGCACTCTGCAAACACGTACCTGCTTACTGGCCACCAACCCACAGTGCTTCAGTCACTAGAACATGTATTAAACTTGGATATGTTCTCCAGCAAGACCATCTCATTTGATTTAAGATCACACCTTCAATGAAATATTCCTTCTGGCTGCTAACTCTTTTAGCCTCTCCAGCTTTAACACTTCATCATGTTGCATGAGTTAGGGACAAAGAGTTACAAAGCTGGTTTTCTTATTTCCTTTGTAATATGGAAGTACTGCTGCTGCTGCTGCTAGTCACTTCAGTCATGTCCGACTCTGTGTGACCCCATAGACAGCAGCCCACCAGGCTCCTCCTCCCTGAGATTTTCCAGGCAAGAGTACTGGAGTGGGGTGCCATTGCCTTCTCCGATGGAAGTACTAGCTACCTATTTTGTTCTCAGCCCTTTGGAGCCTCAGCCAAATCTGAGATAAAAAAATCCAATTTAAAAACTTAGCTTTAGAAGAACTTATTTATAGGGCAGCAGTGGAAAAACAGGCATAGACAATAGACTTATGGACATGAGGAGAGGGGAAGAGAGGGTGAGATGTATGGAAAGAGTAACATGGAAACTTGTATTACCATATGTTAAATAGATAGCCAATGGGACTTTGCTGCATGGCTCAGGAAACTGTTTAACAGGGGCTCTGTATCAACCTAGAGGGGTGGGATGGGGAGGGAGATGGGAAGGAGGTTCAAAAGGGAGGAAAAATAAATAAATTAGACCCTGAAAAAAAAATTAACTTTGAAAGGTAAAATATAAGAATTTACTGCAATTTATGTTAACTCAGTTTTTTTCCTGTTGGATTATAGTCAGGTTTTTAAAAATAAAAATGATATCTTCACAGATCAACTTTGAGGAAAAAATGTTTGGTAATGAGAAGAGAAAAAAATGTAATTTTATGGGCTATGATTCATAATTTTATTAAATGAAACATGTATTTGTTTGTCATTCATATCATCCATAGCAAATATCCTCTGATATGCATTTTATGAAACCCAATCAAATAAGATTCAGTTCAGTCAGCAAAATGAAAGATGTTATGCAATCTTTATCTTTGTTTTGGGCTCTTTTCTTCCAGGGTGTTCTTTGATGTCATTGAGAAGTATCTGATAATGTAGAACTCATAATGTCTCCTTTAATTTTAAAAATTTGGAGGTATCTTCTTGGTAACCTAACTGATAAAGAATAAAGACTTTCACAGAAGAAACTTTCTGGACAATATATTTAGGTCAAAATTTTGTTTTGTTGTAATTAAGGTTTATGACACTGTGTAGGCCTTCTAGGAAAAGACTCATTTATAGATGTGATTAATCTGAGCATTCAGTGTTTAGTTCTAGCTGTTACAGGATCCTAAGAACTAGGATCATCACCCTTTGCTCTAAATCAGGGCCTTGTGGTGGAGCAGGTGGGCGGCCACAGTTTAGGCCCAATCAGAATGTTCAGTGAGAGACCTGGTCACTCATAGCAAGCTTCTTAGGTGGTTCACGCTGCGGATCTCCCTCTTCCCTTACCTTGCTTAAGCCTGTGAGCCTGTATGCCAGAAACTGTTTTGGAATTTGGGGATAGAGCAGTGAAGAATAGAAATCCTTGCTGTCACAGAGTTTACATTCTAGTGGGGATGGGCTAGTACAATAAACTAACAGTATCAGAAAGGAAAATGACCAGAGTAAGGAGACAGAGACTAGGACTTGGGGGTGCTGTTTCAGATGGAGTGATCAAGAAAGGTGTTCCTGTGGAAGGGATCTTTGAATAAATGAGACTATGCATGAAGAAATATAGCATGTTTGAAATAGATCATGGCAGATATCCAAAATGCAGATATATAAATATATCTAATATCTGTACTTAGAGATTAGGGAAAATTCTACTATTATCAGCAATTCATGAGTAACACATGAAAAAGTCTCTCATAATTTAATATATTTGAAGTTCGTGTTTAGCAAACTTCTGAGGCATTAACATGCTGTTCTGTCCTATGTAGCATTTCCCAGATGTATTTGAGTATAGAAACATTTCACAACTCTCTTGTGTTCTAAAGAAATCAATCTGGGAAATGGTGTCTGTACATAATGCATCATGAACAACTGAAGTTTTTGAAGTAACTGGTAATGTTACTAATGTTGAATTAAATCTGAAAAAAAGGGGGGTATTTTTTCTCTTTGGTCCCATTTATTTACTGGAAATATCAATAACCTCAGATATGCAGATGACACTACCCTTATGGCAGAAAGTGAAGAGAAACACAGAAGAACCTCTTGATGAAAGTGAAAGAGGAAAGTGAAAAAGCTGGGTTAAAACTCAACATTCAAAAAACTAAGATCATGGCGTCTGGTCCTATCACTTCATGACAAATAGATGGGAAACAATGGAAACAGTGACAGACCTTATTTTCTTGGGCTCCAAAATCACTGCAGATGGTGACTGCAGCAATGAAATTAAAAGACATTTGCTCCTTGGAAGAAAAGCTATGACCAACCTACACAGCGTATTAAAGTAGAGACATTACTTTGCCGACAAAGGCCTGTCTAGTCAAAGCTATGATTTTTCCAGTAGTTGTGTATGGATGTGGGTTTGATCCCTGGGTTAGGAAGATCCCCTGGAGGAGAGCATGGCAACCTACTCCAGTATTCTTGCCTGTAGAATCCCCATGGACAGAGGAGCCTGGTGGGCTACAGTCCATGTGGTTGTAGAGTCAGACATGACTGAGTAACTAAGCACAGCACATGTATGGATGTGAGAGTTGGACCATGAAGAAAGCTGAGTGCTGAAGAATTGATGCTTTTGAACTGTGGTGTTGGAGAAGACTCTTGAGAGTCCCTTGGACTGAAAGGAGATCAAACCATTCAATTCTAAAGGAAATCAGTCCTGAATATTCATTGGAAGGACTGATACTGAAGCTGAAACTCCAATACTTTGGCCACTTGATGCAAAGAACTGACTCACTGTAAAAGACCTTGATGCTGGGAAAGATAGAAGGCGGGAGGAGAAGGGGACAATAGAGGATGATATGGTTGGATGGCATCACCGACTCGATGGACAAGAGTTTGAGTAAACTCTGGGAGTTGGTGATGGACAGGGAAGCCTGGTGTGCTGCAGTCCATGGGGTCGCAAAGAGTCAGAGACTGAACTGAACAGCTAAAAAGGAGACTTCTTTATTTACCTGAGAATTTTCACCACTGGGGGCACTTGACAGGTTTTGTTCTCCCAGCATCTGACCATCAGTTCAGTTCAGTTCAGTCGCCCAGTCGTGTCTGACTCTTTGTGATCCCATGAATCGCAGCATGCCAGGCCTTCCTGTCCATCACCAACTCCTGAAGTTCACTCAGACTCACATCCATCGAATCAGTGATGCCATCCAGCCATCTCATCCTCTGTCGTCCCTTCTCCTCCTGCCCCCAATCCCTCCCAGCATCAGGGTCTTTTCCAATGAGTCAACTCTTCACATGAGGTGGCCAAAGTACTGGAGTTTCAGCTTTAGCATTATTCCTTCCAAAGAAATCCCAGGGCTGATCTCCTTTAGAATGGACTGGTTGGATCTTCTTGCAGTCCAAGGGACTCTCAAGAGTCTTCTCCAAAACCACAGGTCAAAAGCATCCATTCTTCTGCGCTCAGCCTTCTTCACAGTCCAACTCTCACATCCATACATGACTACTGGAAAAACCACAGCCTTGACTAGACAGACCTTAGTCAGCAAAGTAATGTCTCTGCTTTTGAATATGCTATCTAGGTTGCTCATAACTTTCCTTCCAAGGAGTAAGCGTCTTTTAATTTCATGGCTGCAGTCATCATCTGCAGTGATTTTGGAGGTCCCCTCCCCCGCCACCAAATAAAGCCTGACACTGTTTCCACTGTTTCCCCATCTATTTGCCATGAAGTGATGGGACCAGATGCTGTGATCTTTGTTTTCTGAATGTTGAGCTGTAAGCCAACTTTTTCACTCTCCTCTTTCACTTTCCTCATCTGACCATAACCTAAACCAAAATCTCACTTGCTAAAATGACAGCTAATTTAAGTTGTATTACCAAATCTTTTTTCTTTGTCCAGAATGATGTCGCCATCTCCCTAAGATAGATTACTTTTGCAAAGAGGAGAAGTGGAGTTGGGAAATTACAGGTGACATTTAATTCTCTTAGCTTTCACTGCTGGGAAAAAAAAAAAAAAAGAATCTACACAACCACCCACCATCCTCTTGTTGAAACTGATAAAGATAACATGCCATTTACTCTGGGATAAACACACAGGCCAGGCAAAAAATAGCTGTCTATCTAAGTGAAATCACAAGGACAGGATGCTCCTATTCTCATTTGACTAAAAACAGCTGGACAGAGGACACCTGTAATCAGAGTCCCCGGAAGCTGTGACTCTGGCAGTTTGCCTGCTGCCCATTGAAGGGAGAGGGAGTCAGTTCCATCCAGTTTCTCTGTGCTGTGTGTGACTTGCCTCTACCCTAAAGGGTGTTACCAGGGAGTGAACCCCTTTACAAGCTCATAATTCAATCCAGATGGGAAAAGTTTCCCGACCTTTCCATAAGTTTTCATCCTCCAGGAAGGGAATGTGTATCTCAGGGAATGAATGGCCTATTTCCCTCAAAGGCCAGGTCTCCACAGTCAAAGCAAAGAATTAGGGCAACTATCCAGATAATTCAGGCCACCCAAATCTACTCTGGCCTGAATCATTCAAGCTAAAAAGCAACTTTCTTTGCAGAGGCTGGCCCCTCATATAATTCAGAGGGCTCAAGAGCCCACAGCATTTTCTGCCCTGGGAAATCAGCAACATTGACTTCCTTAGACAAGCAAGAAGTACGAATATTAATGTAACCCACTCTGTCTCCTGGTTCTTTCTGCCTAGATACATTATATTTTGCTTTCCATTCTAAATAGCACTTTGCTTTCCTGAACTGTACTACCTGTGACCTGAGGGAGAAATAATAGTAAATAACAGGTGAGTTAGTAAGCAGGCAGGTGGTTTGGGCCTCTTGACTTGGAGACTCAGAAATCTGAGGTTCTAGGATTCTCTGTTTTGTTGTCTGTATTGGATAGAGACTGCCATTTTTAGACTGAGAATTTTATATATTTATTTATGTATGATTATCATTTTGTTGTTGTTTAGTTGCAGAGTCATGTCCATCTCTTTGCAACCCCATGGACTATAGCCCACCAGGCTCCTCTGTCCAGGAGATTTCCCAGGCAAGAATACTGGAGTATGTTGCCATTTCCTTCTCTGTGGGATCTTCCTGACCCAAGGATCAAACTTCCATCTCCTGCACTGGAGGGTGGATTCTTTACTTCTGAGCCACTAGGGAAGGCTGATTATTCATTTATTTTAACAATATTTTGGGATCAGAGAAAGGTGGTCTCACAGGATTCAGATTCCTCTCACTGTGGGTAACTGTTATCTTGTGCTTACTGTGGTCATATAGTGCCAGGAGTTTTTTCTCAGCTTTCCTGCTTCACTCTCAGCTTGCAGCAGGCACTGTGCACCTACTCCATAGACGGAATCTCTCTTTGCTTTTCCGTCTCCCCCACCAAAGGACTTTTTTTTTTTCTTATTAATGGAGCAAAGCTTGTAGTCGTACATGTGGGAATTTTCCTTGTGCAGCTTTAGTTTTAAGCAGGCCCTCTGTGCTTAAAATAAGGCTTTCTCAGTGTTCTTATTTCTGTCCCTCTTCAACTGTCAAACTCTGCCTCGTATCTCTGGCAGTTCCTGAGAAGAATACAGTCCTCTCCTTCAACCACCCCTGCCCATGACAGCTGACCTCTGCTTTGTCTTGGTATAGGATTCTGGTCCCCAGTGGTCTTCCTGCCCTTCTAACCAGGGGCAGAGGACTCTTATTTCTACCCTCCTCCAGAGGCAATAGAGTTTTGCTTGAGTCCTGGCAGTGGGAAACCTTCCTGTCCCCTTCCCCAGTGAGGTAAGGTATTTGCTTGTAGGAAAGAATAATCTGCTGAAGTGGTTGTGTTTCATGTTTGCCTCACACTGGCAGGCAGTCACCAGCTGCAAATCTGTACCACCAAGTGGGGCTTCCATGGTCTTCTGCCCTTTTCAAGTCTTCCTTGTGAGCACTCAGTGGAGATCTATGGAGAAGAATGTTAAGTCCTTCCATGTCTGAAGCTCCTAGTTATTGAAAATTTATGCACTAGCCTACATTCAGCCTCCACAAATTTGCTAAAACTCTAGCTTATTTATTCTTTTATAGTGTCCATCTCTTCTTCCCATGCTCTGTCAAAAGTAAAAGAGTTTGTGTGTCCTGTATCTCCTGGGGAGGACTTGACCCTCTTGAAATTCAACTCAGTTCGTTGACTTATAACCTATGCTTTCTGATGGCCTTGAGAAAATTGATGACTTTGTTCAAGTGAAGTCACTCAGTCAGACTCTTTGTGACCCCATTGACTGTAGCCTACCAGGCTCCTCTGTCCATGGGATTTTCCAGGCAATAGTACTGGAGGGATTGCCATTTCCTTCTCCAGGGGATCTTCCCAAACCAGGGATTGAACCCTGGTCTCCCACATTGTAGACAGACACTTTACCGTCTGAGCCGCCAGGGAAGTCCTGTCAAAATGTTCTCAGTATTAGAATGGTAGTGATGTTCTCTTGAAGCTTTCTTCCTAAGAAGAAGCAGCATTTGCTTCTTGATGATTATTATGAGTGACATTTGATGAGTCTGGCTCACCAACTTAGTCTCATTCCATAGGCACTTTGTTTTTGTTCAGACTGAAAGTGCCGTCCTTGGCCTCTTTCATGAGTGCTATTATGAGAGAACTTTTAACTCTTCTGTGTCATCTCAGATCGTGAGGTAATACCCCAAGTTGCATAAAGCAGATTATGTGTTTAGAGTAATAGTACATTTGTTTATGCTGTCAATTCATAATTCAGTTGACCTCATTGGAAAGAATTATTACATTTTTAGAAAACTCAGATACAACAGTAGCCTAGAATGTTTGGGAATCGTTTTTCAGGTGATCTTGGCAAATCTTGGCTGTTACTGGGGAGCTGAGAATGGTTTACTGGTGTCGTTTTGAGTCACTTTTTAAGTCCTCAGTATTTGAAATGCTTTATCTGTATAGTTATTAATTTCAACGTTGTTGAAGACAGAATAATAACCCCCTCCTTCAAAGTTGTCTATGTCCTAATTCCTAAAATCTGTAAATATGTAGCTCATATCCCTTATAGTTCAGTTGGTAAAGAATCTACCTGCAATGCAAGAGACCTGGGTTCAATTCCTCGGTCAGAAAGATCCCCTGGAGAAGGAAATGACAACCCACTCCAATATTCTCATCTGGGAAATCCCATGGACAGAGGAGCCTGGTGGGCTAGTCTTTGGGCTGGCAAGAGTTGGACATGACTTAGCTACGAAACTAGCACCTTCAAAGTTGTCCATGTCCTAATTCCTAAAACCTGTAAATATGTTACCTTATATAACAAAAGGGACTTTCAGATGTGATTAAGTTAAGGACATTAAAAGGAGGAATTATCCAGGTGGGCCCAGTGTAATCACAAAAGTCCTGGTAAGAGAGAGGCAAGAGGATCAGAGTCAAAGAAGGAGATGTGATGATGGAAACAGGGTCATAATCAGAGAGAGAGACGGAAGATGCTGCCCACTGTGAAGATGGTGTATGGGGCCATAGGCTGAGGAAAGTTGGCAGCCCCCTCCTGAAGGCAGAAAAGACGAGGAAGCTGGTTCTTCCTAGAGCCTCCAGAAAGAACCTTTCCCTGCCGGTATCTTGATTTAGAGACTTTGACCTGCATAACTGTAAGGTAATAAATTCATGTTGTTTAAGCCACTAAATTTGCGGTAATTTGTTATAGCAATAATAGAAAGTCCATATAAATTTTGAAAAGCTAACATCCAATTTTCCTTCATAGCATGAGAAAAGAAATTACCAGTTGGTGTGACCTCTTTTTTTGGCTATGCCCTGCAGCGTGTGGGATCTTAGTTCCCTGACCAGAGATTGATTGAACCCAGGCTCCTTGCAGTGGATGTGTGGAGCTGTAACCCCTGCACTGCCAGGGAATTCTCCTGGATGTGACCATTTTAAAGAATATTCAGTCAAGTGAACATTTAGTTGGTAATCTTGAAATGGCTCCTTTATAATATCACTGAAAAATTTGTAATGAATTTTGCTGTATGATTTTAGCAGCTATAAATTAATGATAAATGATCCATTTTAACAGAAGGAGGAGAGTCATTTTAAGAGTTATTATTTTTAGTGGCCTCTCCTGGGAAAGTGGATACTAAACCCTTTATTTCAGAGATTTACTATGATGCCCTGTCTTATCATAGATAATAAAAAATGACATCCTATTTTCATAATGGAGAACATATTTTGGGTTTTTTTCTGGCTTAATATTTAATACACTGTCTCTTTACTTTAGATGTGATGGCCATGATGAGTTATGCCCTCCCTCAAAGCTAAGCCATTATTATTTGTAGTAGTAACAATAACAGCAGCAGCAACAACAACAATAATGATAATAATAATAGGTGTCCATTATTATGAGCCATATACTCTGTTAGGCACTTACATTTATCTCATATAATCTTTACAACCTTAACAGTAAGTTTTCTTGTCCCTATTTTACAAGTAATTGAAGCTCAGGAGCCTGATGTAACTTGTCCAGTGTCAAGAGCTAGATTTGAATTAAAGGACATGTGCTTCCTGATTCTCATCACTATAAAACCCTGCTCCTCAATAATGTTATCAGGGATAGCACTGGGCAAAAATAATGAAAAGGCAGAATGTTATCTTTAATATGCCTCCAGTGCCTTTGCTCCTCTGTAAGGAGTGTCTAATGTCTTAAAGCAAAGAAATGGCTCTAGTCATGGGCAGATAGTTGGCAGCATTCAGACTTTATCTCTGTGGTTATGGCACATAGGTAGCCACCAGTTTTGCTATGCCGAGAAGTATCCCGGTTATTCTTCTCATGAAATAGTAGGTTCTGGTTACTGGCTGCACAATGGACTTTTGAATAGCCAAAAAGAAAGGTCTCTTTACAGCTTCATAAGAGGGAAGACTGCCGGATGTTGCACAACCTTATCTGAATCAGAACCCACTGGTTCCCACTGTAATGCCTTGCAGTGTTGATGTTTAAATGGCACAGCAGGTTGCATTACCAGTACAAATAGTCCTTTTGAATTAGGGAACCCAAGGTGATTGTTAGGCAAGGGGATTTTCCCCATAGTAGTATAACACTGTCATATATTCTCTGTGCTTGTTCAGAAAATGGTGCAGAGGAGTGGTGTTGAAGATTTATTTCATGTTTAGCAATAATTAGTTACATGGAATAAGAATTTCAAATGGTTTGTCCATAATCACTAAATCTTCCAAATAGTTTTCTGTGGGAGCCAAAAGCCAAAAGTTATTCCAAAAAATGATGGGCAGGGGGAGATGTTCAAAGAATTCAAGCAACTGCCTTAGAACAGGAAGGAGTTCTTCATGGATTACAATGATTTTCATTAAGTTCATTTACAAATTTAACACATCTGAAAATTACTCTTTCATTCAGACATTATTTGGACAAGGCACTGTTCTAGCCATAGAAGATAAGAAGAAGGACAGGATAAAATCACTGTCCCCAGGAGCACACATTCTAGTGCATGAAGGAGGTCAGTAAATTGACAGTGAGGAATAATGTGAGGGATGCAGCCAGAGAATGATTTCTTTGGAGAGAACGAGGAGGAGTAGCTAGTAGTGTTTAAAGATGCTGGGGAAAAATTCCTTTGTAGGGGAGTTAAAACCTAAGCTGAATGTTGAAGAATGAGTAGTTAAACAGTGAGACCAGGCTGAGGTGGGAATTTCTATAAAGACATAAAACAGCGTAAGATGTTCCTGTGGCTACGAGAACTGATGTAAGGTTAGGGTATAAGGTGATACAGGGACGTGCCAAGTTAGCGACAGACAGGACATTATTAAACTCCCGTGTGTTTTGCCAAGAAGTATGGGTATTTCCTGTAAGCACTGGGGACACTGAATTTTTAAACAACAATAAAAAATGACATGAGCAGTGCGTTATTGATCCACAGTATTGCCTATAATATCCAACTGAACACGTCACAGGTTTGTAGGTGTCTTGTCTCATTCTTCTTTATCTGTCCCTCACATACTATTTGGGACATAGTTTGTGATTCATACCTGATTTTTGAATTGATGTGGATTATTTAACAATCATATTTATTCAGTTCAGTTCAGTCGCTCAGTTGTGTTGGACTCTTTGCGACCCCATGGACTGTAACACACCAGGCTTCTCTGTCCATCATCAACTCCTGGAGCCTGCTCAAACTCATGTCCATTGAGTTGGTGATGACATCCAACTATCTCATCCTCTGTCATCCTCTTCTCTTCCCACCTTCAATCTTTCCCAGGATCAGGATCTTTTCCAGTGAGTCAGTTAAGTTTCAGCTTCAGCATCAGTCCTTCCAATGAATATTCAGGACTGATTTCCTTTAGGACTGACTAGTTTGATCTCCTTGCAGTCCAAGGGACTCTCGAGAGTCTTCTCCAATACCACAGTTCAAAAGCTTCAATTCTTTGGTGCCAGCTTTCTTTATAGTCCAACTCTCACATCCAAACATGACTACTGGAAAAACCATAGCTTTGACTTTTGTTGGCACAGTGATGTCTCTGCTTTTTAATATGTTCTCTAGGTTGTCATAGCTTTTCTTCCAAGGACCAAGTATCTTTTAATTTCATGGCTGCAGTCAACATCTGCAGTGATTTTGGAGCCCCCAAAATAAAGTCTCTTACTGTTCCGTTATTTCCGCATCTATTTGCCATGAAGTGATGAGACTGGATGCCATGATCTTAGTTTTCTGAATGTTGAATTTTAAGCCTACTTTTTTACTCTCCTCTTTCCTTTCATCAAGAGGCTCTTTAGTACTTCTTCAATTTCTGCCATAAGGATGGTGTCATCTGCAAATCTGAGTTTATTGATATTTCTCTTGGCAATCTTGATTCCAGCTAGTGCTTTATCCAGCCTGGCATTTTGCATGATGTGCATATGGGGCTTCCCTGGTGGTGCAGAGGTTAAAGCGTCTGCCTGCAATGTGGGAGACCTGAGTTCGATCCCTGGGTCGGGAAGATCCCCTGGAGAAGGAAATGGCAACCCACTCCAGTATTCTTGCCTGGAGAACCCCATGGACAGAGGAGCTTGGTGGGCTACAGTCCATGGGTCGCAAAGAGTCGGACACGACTGAGCGACTTCACTCACTCACTCACTCACTCTGCATATAAGTTAAATAAGCAGGGTGACAATATACAGCCTTGATGTACTCCTTTCCCAATTTGGAACCAGTCTGTTGTTCCATGTCCAGTTCTAACTGTTGCTTCCTGACCTGCATACAGATTACTCAGGAGGCAGGTCAGATGGTCTGGTCATTCCCATTTCTTTAGGAATTTTCCATAGTTTGTTGTGATCCACATAGTCAAAGGCCCTGGTGTAGTCAATAAAGTAGAAGTAGATATTTTTGGAACTCTCATGCTTTTTCGATGATCTAGCGGATGTTGGCAACTTGATCTCTGGTTCCTCTGCCTTTTCTAAATCCAGCTTGAACATCTGGAGTTCACGGTTCATGTATTGCTGAAGCCTGGCTTGGAGAATTTTGAGCATTACTTTGCTAGTGTGTGAGATGAATGTGATTGTGCTGTAGTTTGAATATTCTTTGGCATTGCCTTTCTTTGGGATTGGAATGAAAACTGACCTTTTCCAGTCCTGTGGCCACTGCTGAGTTTTCCAAATTTGCTGGCATATTGAGTGCAGCACTTTCACAGCATCATCTTTCAGGATTTGAAATAGCTCCACTGGAATTCCACCACCTCCACTAGCTTTGTTTGTAGTGATGCTTCCTAAGGCCCACTTGACTTTGCATTCCAGGATGTCTGGCTCTAGATGAGTGATCACACCATCATGGTTATCTGGGTCATGAAGATCTTTTTTATATACTTCCTTCTGTATATTCTTTCCACCTCTTCTTAATATCTTCGGCTTTAGTTAGGTCCATATCATTTTTGTCCTTAATTGTGCCCATCTTTGCATGAAATGCTCCCTTGATATCTCTAATTTTCCTGAAGAGATCTCTAGTCTTTCCCATTTTATTGTTTTCCTCTATTTCTTTGCACTGATCCCTGAGGGAGGCTTTCTTATCTCTCCTTGCTATTTTTTGGAACTCTGCATTCAAATGGGTATATTTTTCCTTTTCTCCTTTGCCTTTCATTTTCTCTTCTTTTCTCAGCTATTTGTAAGGCCTCCTCAGACAACCATTTTGCCTTTTTGTATTTCTTTTTCTTGGGGAAGGTCTTGATCACTGCCTCCTGTACAATGTCAGGAACCTCCATCCATAGTTCATCAGTACTCTGTCTTTCAGATCTAACCCTTATCTATTTGTCACTTCTACTGTATAATTGTAAGGGATTTGATTTAGGTCATAGCTGAATGGTCTAGTGGTTTCCCCTGCTTTCTTCAATTCCAGTCTGAATTTGGCAATAAGGAGTGTATGATCTGAGCCACAGTCACCTCCTGGTCTTGTTTTTGCTGACTGAATAGAGCTTCTCCTTCTTTGGCTGCAAAGAATGTAATCAGTCTGTTTCAGTATTGAACCTCTGGTGATGTCCATGTGTAGAGTCTTCTCTTGTGGTGTTGGAAGAGGGTGTTTGCTATGACCACTGTGTTCTCTTGGAAAAACTCTGTTAGCCTTTGACCTACTTCATTTTGTACTCCAAGGCCAAATTTGCCTGTTATTCCAGGTATTTCTTGACTTCTTATTTTTGCATTCTGGTCCTCTATAATTAAAAGGACATCTTTGGGGGTGTTAGTTCTGGAAGGTCTTGTAGGTTTTCTTAGAACCATTCAACTTCAGCTTCTTCAGCATTACTGGTTGGGGCATAGACTTGGATTACTGTAATATTGAATGATTTGCCTTGGAAATGAACAGAAATCATTCCATTATTTTTGAGATTGCATCCAAGTACTGTATTTCAGACTCTTTTGTTGATTATGATGGCTACTCTATTTCTTCTAAGGAATTCTTGCCCATAGTAGTAGATATAATGGTCATCTGAGTTAAATTCACCCATTCTAGTCCATTCTAGTTCACGGATCCCTAAAATGTCAATGTTCACCCTTGCCATCTCTTGTTTGACCACTTCCAATTTGCCTAGATTCATGGACCTAACATTCCAGATTCCTATGCGATATTGTTCTTTATATCATCGGACTTTACTTCTATCACCAGTCAAATCCACAACTTGGTGTTGTTTTTGCTTTGGTTCTGTCTCTTCATTCTTTCTGAAGTTATTTCTCCACTGATCTCCAGTAGCATATTGGGCACCTACCGACCTGGGAAGTTCATCTTCCAGTGTCCTATCTTTTTGCCTTTTCATACTGTTCATGGGTTCTTAAGGCAAGAATACTGAAGTGGTTTGCCATTCCCTTCTCCAGTGAACCACATTCTGTCAGAACTCTCCACCATGACCCATCTGTCTTGGTTGGCCCTAGATGGCATGGCTCTTAGTTCCACTGAGTTAGACCAAGGTTGTGGTCCATATGGTCTTTTCTTTTTCTCAAGTATATATTACATTCCTGAGTAGAACTCCTACTGGGGCATTGAATGAAAACAAACCCATCTTCAGTGACATTAATTAGCAACAATTACATGTACATGCAACTAAATTTTTCAGTCCAGGTAAACTATGTACTGTATATATACCACCAAATATCAGTGTCCTGGTTTGGGCCTTTATCTTTTAGGGAACACTCTAATGAGATGTTTGTTTCAAAACTCTGCAAGTGAATGCATCTTTGTAAGCATTGGGAAGTTATTCACAGTAGACTACATAGATGAACACTAACAGATAATGCAAACAGACAGATTTTATATACTGGAACAAGTTCAGAATTCTGGCTAAGTTTACCATTGTCTATAACAGGGGTCTTCAACCTTTGGGCCATGGACCAGAACCTCCTATTGGATCAGTGGTGGCATCAGATTAGGATAAAGTATACAATAAACGTAATGTACTTGAATCATCCTGAAACCATCTCCCCCCGCCAACCGCTGGTCTATGGGAAAAATTGTCTGCCATGAAATTGATCCCTAGTGCCAAAAAGGTTAGGGACCACTGATCTATAACATATATCCCTGAATCTGGTTATTTCTAAACAGTTCAAAAAGCAAATCATTCTCTCATTAATTGGCCTTAGTATAAACCCCCGACACTGGCTATGCTATGACTTAAAAAAAATAATTAAATGTCATTAAATGAAAACAATTTATTCTAATTCCAGTTTGTCTGATCAAAAATTAAAATTAGTCACTGAATATTGAAATTAACCAGAGTTTGAACTTTAGTTGGTATGCACACAAACATACACACAATATGGAATTATTTTCATGTAGAACTCAGCAGATGGGATTGAGGCTGTTAGACTGGGGTCGGTTTAAACAAAAAATAGAAATGATTTGGTAGATCATAGAAGACCGATTATTTTACCCATAAGGGACAAACTGTGGTAAAGGTCAGAATGAAAAACTGCAGCATTCATTCCTTTCTCCCCTTGTAGTGGATGACATTTTAGCTGGATATATGGCTGCCCAGACAAAGACTACATATCTCAATCTTTGTTGTGGCAAATGTGACTATACAGCCATATTCTGGTCAATAGAATGTGACTATGAGTGGTATTTGCCACAGTTACTGACACCCTTGAATCAGTTCCCACCAAGAGTCGTTCTTGGCAGTAGAAAAAGACTGAGATCATTTCAGAAGCAAAGGAAAGCTTTGTTCTTTGATCAAAGAGTAGAGGTGGGAGCTGTGCTCTGGAGTCCATGCTCTCACCACAGGCTGTGGATGGGGCCACTTTATAGGGTTCTTGTCAGCAGGAGGGGAATGGAGTTCTTACAGGGGGGCTGCAGCTACACTGCTCAAGTTCCAGATTGCAATGCTGGGCACAGTGTCTCCACAGGAGCTGGAGCTCGTGTCCTGGAGTTGAGGTATAAGCATAGTCATGTTGCACCAGGAACTCTGGTCTGAAGTACTGGGGGCCCATGGCATCCTGTGAGCAAGGAAAATTAAATGAAGCACAAAGGAAAAGAAAATTGAAAAGGTCAGATTTTATTTTATTACTCAGATTCTATTTTTATTTCCTAGGACTTGTTAATAGACTTTGCCAGTGGGACTATCTCTGAATTGTGCCCTTAAAAATATTCCCCCTTTTTCCTCTTTATCTCCCTTGCTCATCCTTCATCCAGGAACATGGGCTTGGTGGTCACCTTCACCACACAGATGACACCACATCCAAGGCGGACAGGGCAACAAGATTAAAAGAACCTGGGTCCCAACACCATGGAACTGCTATATTGATCCTGGACTAAGCCATTGCTATTTTGAATCTTTTTGTAACAACCAAAACTTTGTACTAATACATCTGTGAAGCAGTAGGAACATGTATCACTCAAGTGCCTTTGTGTTGCAGATAATAAAGTCAATCTAGACTGTCAGAACAATAAGGAAGTCTTTTGACTGATGAAACTAGAAGCTAGAGGTAGGCAGGCTTCAGTTCAGTTCAGTTGCTCCGTCATGTCTGACTCTTTGCAATCCCATGGACTGCAGCACACCAGGCTTCCCTGTCCATCACCAACTCCCAGAGCTTGTCGGATGCATGCCCATTGAGTCGGTGATGCCATCCAAGCATCTCATCCTCTGTCGTCCCCTTCTCCTCCTGCCTTCAATCTTTCCCAGCATCAGAGTCTTTTCCAATGAGTCAGTTCTTTGCATCAGGTGAGCTAAGTACTGGAGTTTCAGCTTCAGCATCAGTCCTTCCAATTCCATGGTGATTTAATACCATGGCTTATGATACTTTCAGGGCTGTGATGCTTTTGTCCATAATTCTTTCCATCTGTCTTCTTCTGTAAGTCAAGATATTGCTAGCGGTTCTTAGGGCTACATGTATTTGTTAACATCCAAAAGTGGAATGGGATGCAGTGGGATGAGGAGAGCTTCTTGTTCCTCCATCATTGAACAAAGAAATGGAGTTTCATTTTGACTGGAAAAATTTTAGGTTACATGTCTAGACCTGAATCAGTCAGTGTGGCCATGATAATTCTATATACCTATTGACTTATCTTGGAGTGATCAAGAACTGTGGTATACCATTCTGGGTAGCTTTAGTCATTGAGCATCCGTGAGCCTGGAGGAAGAGTCAGTCTAACTCAGGACTCTGGTCTGGTCAGTGCTGTTCTGGGAAGGCATCTAGACAATATCCACTACTAAAGGTGGGCAGACCTAAGGAGAGAGAGTGGACTTATGTGGCTTGGAGTGGGGACAAACCTTGTGGTGGTGGTGTTCAGTTGCTAAGTTGTTTCTGACTCTTTTCAACCCCATGAACTGCAACATGCCAGGCCTCCTTGTCCTTCATTATCGTCTGGAGTTTGCGCAAACTCCTGTCCACTGAGTCAGTGATGCCATTCAATTATCTCATCCTCTGTTGCCCCCTTGCCCATTTGTCTTCAGTCTTTCCCAGCATCAGGGTCTTTTCCAAGGGTCTTTGCATCAAAGTACTGGAGCTTCAGCTTCAGCGTCATCCTTCCAGTGAATATTCAGGGTTGATTTCCTTTAGGATTGACTGGTTGTATAAAGTTGGGTGGGGCTCCTACAGAATGTGTTGGCAACTTGTATCAGGATTTTGTTTATAATGTGGGCATCTGGGCTGAGTCTAAAGCAGGGCTCAAAGAAGGCGATTTTTGAGTGTAGCACGCCAGCAAGTGTAAATCAATATAATGACCCCTAAGAAATTCTAAGGGAATGAATGTCTGGATAGATTTTTTTATGTTATTACTCTGTGTGGTGTTTGTATAATCCTGAGAAAGTAGTGGTGTTTTTGTGAATTCCCTGTTAAAAGGTCCTGGGCACAGGGAATAAAACTTTTGTGATTAAAAACACACCCACACACTTACATAATCAGTCTGCTAGATTTCTAAGGTTAGGAATTGATTTTTGTTGTTGATATTGCTCTTATTTAGATTTTGGCCTAAATTATCCAGATAGTTGACACAACCATCTACTTTTTCTTGGCTGAATAGACATGAAATGGAGCCTGTTGCTTCTGTACTTAAGAAAAAAGGGTTGCATTTATAGTTTAACCCACCTTTGATTCTAAGAGCAGGTGAAAGTAAAGGTAGAGAGATAATTTACATGTCCTGAACCTGGCACTTGGCAGGATGAGTAAAACTGAGAAGTCAGGTTTCTGTAGGGAAAGAGATCTTAGTTTTGTCTAGAACAAAGTAAAATACTACATATTTGTTTTAAAAAATTTGTGTTCTGGGCAAATACTAAATTTTGTTTCTCAGTAGAATTACTATGATATGTGTTCCTAAGATTTTGCCAGTTTCAGTAATTTCTCTCAAGCATCGTCATGGTCTGACCTTGGGACCAAAGTGGATCAATTGCTTAAAACGGTATTTTTAGAGCCTTTAAAAAAAATCAGGCTGAAATTGTCACATGATTTCAGGGAGGTGGCATTGTCGTATTACCTTGTTGTTGGCACATGAAGTAATATAGATCCAGCATGACACAGAACGAAAAGGAAACTTTATTGTTCATCCTAGAGGCCATAGAAGAAAATCTCCTTTTAGCAATTCTCCTTACTCATAGGAATGTATTTACTAGAACTCCAAAGAAATCTGGACACTATTATTACCATTTCATGCTTCCTACTTGTACTTTCTGAAGGATCTTGCCTTTAAATTCTATTTTTGAGGTCATAATATTCACCCTTAAGTTGGGATTATGTTAGAAATATGTTGACAACACCTTGGAATTTTTGATGAAATCAGAATGACAGAAGGAAATATAAAGAAAACATGAAATGGGGGATTTTGATTCCTCTTTTCAGAATTGAACCATAAAGAGTGTTGTTGATTCTAGTTTAAATTTCCTGGTGAAACTAAGCCAGTTATCTTGTCTTCTTTTGTAAATACCTCAAGCTTATCTAATTAAATATGTTCAGTTCTCCATTTGGTTTTCATGTTTACTTACACTTGTACACACATACATGCAAATATATATGTGTGTGTGTGTGATATATAGATGTGTGTGTGTGTGTGTATATATATATATATGGATGGATCTTACTTCAGAGATCTTTTTTCTCCTCAGGTTTAACTGATAGTCTTTTATGTTTTCACTGTTGAAGAGTAAAATTTACTTAGAGTTAGAACTAGGAGAGGATAGTCTCTGATACAGCCTTAACTCTACTTCCAGGAGAAGATGGTAGAGTGAAGCCAGTCACAGAATCTCTCTCTCCCAAAAGCCAATGGCATTCAAAAAGATCAAATACAATTAAAAATCAGCAAAAGGTATGACCTAATTGACTGTAGCCTGCCAGGCTGCTTCATCCATGGAATTCTCCAGGCAGACATGTTTTTCAGTTGCTAAGTCATGTCCGACTATTTGAGACCCCATGAGCTGCAGTACACCAGGCTTCCCTGTCCTTCACCATCTCCTGGAGTTTGCTCAGACTCATGCCCATTGAGTCTGTGATGCCATCCAACCATCTTATCCTCTGTCGTACCCTTCTCCTCCTGCCCTCAGTCTTTCCCACCATCAGGGTCTTTTCCAAAGAGTTGGCTCTTCATTTCTGGTAGCCAAAGTATTGGAGCTTCAACTTCAGCATTAGTTCTTCCATTAATATTCAGGGTTGATTTCCTTTAGGATTGACTGTTTGATACTGGAGTGGGTAGCCATTCCCTTCTCCAGGAGATCAAAGCCGGGTCTCCTACATTGGCAGGCAGATTCTTTACCGTCTGAGCCACCAGGAAGCTCCCAAAATGTGCTGTCTGCCATCATATAAAGGCAGAGGTACAGCTCCCTATGGGGCTTCCCTGATGGCTCAGTGGTAAAGAACACACCTGCCCAACACAAGAGATGCAAGAGATGCGGTTTGATCCCTAAGTAGGGAAGATTCCCTGGAGAAGGAAATGGCAACCCACTCCAGTATTCTTTCCTAGGAAATCCTATGGACAGGGGAGCCTGGCTACAGTCCATGGGGTCACAGAAGAGTCTGAAATGACTTAGCAACTAAAACAGCTTTCTACAATGTAACAGCTGGGGAAAAAAGAAGCAGGAGACTCCAGGGACCTTCATGTCTCCTAATTTCATTCCTTTACTTTCCATTCCCCTTGAGGGAATAGAATGTGAATGGGCTAAGTCCTAGGAAGTCTCTCTAATACTCTTCAGTTTACTTAGACGCCCTGAGAGAAAATTTGAAAAGCCCTCTCTATGCCGTCAGTGTCTCACCAAAGAGAGAAAAAAACATCAAGACTAACCTTTATGAAACTGATCAGGTGGAAGAAAAGCTGAGAGGGAATGAGGAGTGACTGTAATTACCCTGAGCAAATTATCTCCAGCATTAACAGTGATTTAGCCAACTGGAGGATGAAGGGTAAAGTAAACACAGAAAGCAGAGGAACAGGTATAGGGAGGGTCCTATTGTGAGACCACAGGAGATATCAATGTGGCCAGAATGCTTTTCTTTGGCCTCTGTTAACTGGGAAGAGAATGGGACCCACTATTGGGAAAAAGAAGGTGATGCTGAAACGGTAGATACTGGGTCTAAATGAAGTTTCCTTGGCTCTGCCTTTTTGGGAAACTGGGGCAAAGTATAATGTCCCTTGGCATAGGGTGAATTAGGAAGTGTACCCCCCAGATGCTAGTTCTTTATTTATTCTGAGCAGAGATTTGAAGCAGCAGGCAGGTCAACTAGCCAAACTTCCGATATATCCCAGCTGAACTCACTCCTGGATAGAAACTGACCTTCATAAATCTCTGACTGAAAGTAAAAGGGGAAGATGGAGAGGGGTCAGATAATATGGAGGAGAGCCAAGACGCAATTATACTTTCTTGGCAGAGGGCTGTTCAGGTTCAACAAGAGCAAGGTGAAAGCACATGCAAGGAAACTAGGCAAGGGAAAAGAAGAAGAAAACAAAGGAGAGTTGGATAGAATAGAACATGAGGGGGAGAATTTGTTCTGGAAGTACACTAGCTGTGAAATGGAAACATGTGCTCTAAATGTTGCTTTTTTGTATAAAGAACTTTTAAAAGCTTGAATTCAATAAAAAGGGAAACAGAGACAAGTTGATACAGCTACAGAATGAGATAAGGAAATGTCAGAGTCAAAAGGAAATTGAGGGGCTGAAACCTTGCTCTTATCCCAGTGTCAAATAATTGAGAAAACAGTTGACAGAAAACAGTCATGGGTAAAACCTGCAATAATGACATAGAGGGAAGGTTTGAAATAGTTGGTAGTTGTAAAGGGAAAGATAAAGATTTAAATATTGGTAGGATGATTTAAACACCAAGGAAAATTGATAAACCAAGTTAGAAATAGTACAAAAGGGACAGAAAAAAATACTAAAAGAAATTACCACTTTCCCAATTCTGAAATAACTGGTTCTCTAGATCAGAAGAACATACTATGTTCCAGTAAAAATTGATACAGAAACATCAATGCCATTACATACATTCTCTGATTAAACTTTGAAGCTAGAGAATGAATTCTGCAAGCATCTTCTTCATGCATAAAAACAAATCACCTAAAAGTAGGGAAAGTCAGACTCATCTCATAATTCTCCAAGGCAGCGATCAAAGCCAAGGGAAAGTGAAGCAAAGAAAAAAAGAGTGATTTGAGAATTTAATGTAATTATTAGTTTAAAATTTAATTATAAAAAAGCAAAAAGAAAATCTATTGTAGCCACTCAGAATAATGTAGTTATTACTACTATTATTTTTTTCACATTCCTATTACTTTTTCCTAAGTGTGTATGTATATCAGACATAATGAATGACTATGTTGTTATCATTTAAAATAATATGATAGCTGGTAAGTTAAATGTTCCAAGATGCATATTGAAGTTTAGTATGTGTATCATCCCAGTTTCAGTTTTATAATTTATGTATGTACCTATAAAAACCATACAACCTTTTTGTGTTTTCTTTAATGTATATAAATAGTATCACTCTGTATGCATCATTTTCAACTTGATTCATTTTTTTAACAATTTTAGATCAATCTGCATTAACACTGTTAATGTTCCTTATTCTTTTTAACTTACATATTTTCTTATATTGTTATAGATATTTAAATTGTTTCTAATTATGTTAGTTTAACAAATAGAGTGGCATTAGACATCCTTAGGTGT
This sequence comes from Aepyceros melampus, assembly GCA_006408695.1. NCBI lineage: Eukaryota > Metazoa > Chordata > Mammalia > Artiodactyla > Bovidae > Aepyceros > Aepyceros melampus. The sequence continues at coordinate 31,357 of SJXQ01008449.1, forward strand.
CTGTGCACAAATGTGACCGTTTCGCTAGAGTAAATATTAGAATTTCTGGGTTGGCAGGTTTGGTATATTTTAGTGTGTTCCAATCATGTTACCCAGCCAAATTGTTGTTGAAGTATAAGGCCAACAGGGTATTTTCAAACACGCAAGAACTCCAGCATATACTTTCTAGAGAAATATCCATTTCAACCAGGATATCAAACTTAATTGCATAAAAGTTTCCAAAGTATTCTAATTCACTTTGTTTTCTTTGGCTAAGTTTTCTTAAAGGATAAAAAGCATATGGTCTTTTAACATATGCCAATATGTACTTGATACAATTCAATTTTTTAAAAAAATGAACAAGCAACTTTTAGCAAAATAGGAATAACCATTTTCTTAATATTGGTTTTTAAAAAAGGCATACAGGGTTAAAAATTTTTTTTCTCATTAAAATCATGAACAAATTCTATTTATCCTTATTCCTTAGCATTTCCCTGCTTTGACAAATACATTTAGACCAAAGAAAGAAATAGGGAAAATATTGTATAGCAAGAAAACCAGAGAGAATCAAGCTAAAAAACTGCAAATATTATCAGAATATGGTAAGCTACTCACTCATTACATAATTGTTAAAGACATAGATAATAGAAAATATAAAGGATGAAGAGATGCTATTATAATAATTATAAAAAATATATAGGAAAAAATTAACAATATTACATAATATGCAAAAGCCTGGTATAAAATTAACATAAAAAACCTACCAGAGGACATATGAGAAGGCTTATGTAAATTTGTACCTTATTCTTGAACAGGAAAACTCTAAAAGATGCTAATTTTCTTTAAATCTCTAAATAAATACTAGATATCAAGATATCCATTTGGGAATTTGACAAAATCATAATCAAGTCCATCTGGAAAAATAAATCTGTAAGAAGCCAGATTACAGGCGTAGGGGAATGACAACCAGTCAAAATCAGATGGAGCTCTAATAACCAAAACTGTTTAGAGCTGAAAACTAGAGAAGTGGAAATGTATACAAATTCTAGAAGTAAACTCAAATTCATATTAACATTTGGTATTAAAAAATGAAGTATTTGAAATTAATATAATAAAAGATATTATAAATGGCCAATTTGCTTAGCTAACAAAAAGAAAAAAGAAAACTTTTTTTTTTTTAATAGGGAACTAGGGGACTTCCCTGGTGGTCCAGTGGTTGGGACTTTGTCTTCCAAAGCAGGGAGTGCAAGTTCCATCTCTGGTGGAGGAGCTAAAATCCCACATGCCTCCAACCAGAAAGCAAAACATAAAACAAGAGCAATATTGTGACAAATTCAACAAAGACTTTAAAAATAGTCCACATCAAAAAAAGTATTTTAAAAAATAGAGAACTGGACAAAGAATATAAACAGGAATTTCATAGAAAAATAAGTGTGAATGGCAAACAAGCATGAAAAACAAGCAAATGCTGTGATTATATCCTTCATAATAAAAATGAGATGCTACTTTTCATGCCATTAATGGCATGCTTTTGGCATTTACTAACCCTCAATGTTGGCTAGGGTGAGTGGAAGCAAGAAGTCTCAGGCTGGGGGTAGGTGTGCAGGTTAGTGTGTTATTTTTAAGGAAATATTGGCAATATTCTTAACAGAAAAAAAATTGCATATACCTTTCACTTTCGCAGCCCCATTGCTAGAAATTTACCCTCTGGATAAATTTGCAAAAATATATGTTTATGTGTACAAGGATGTTTATTGACCATTTATTATCCTTCAATAATATGGAAATGTTGTTACTCTAAAATGCTGAGAAAAAATTAAATATTCACTAATAGGGATCAGGTTAAAAAGAATTAGAGTATATTCATTCAGTGGAATACTCATACATCATTGTAGAGAATGAGGCAGATCTATAATCACACACGTGAAACAGCTCTGGGATGAATTGTTTGATGAAAAAAAGAAAGCAGTGGGAAAGATCACATGTAGCCTAATCCTGTGCAAATAAAGAGTAAGAGGTTTTGAAACAGGTATAGGGATAGGAAAAGAAATAGAGATTGTTTAGGCTAATCGAGGTATATAAGAATTTCCTGAGGGGCACACAAGAATATACGATGATGGAGTATCAAAAGGGGAGGAAGCATTTTCTTTCCATGTGATGTCTTTGTCCTGTTTGCATTTTTAACTTTGGTCTCGGCTCCCATAGTTTAAAGGGTTAAACAAATTACAGGGCCTACACCTACTCCTCTTTCTCCTCGTGAGGGGAGTACATGTCTACGACATTCATGGCCTTTTCTTTAGTTCTGACTTCAGTGGCAGGTGAGAGCTGCATAGAAGAAAGAGAGATCAGGCTTTCCTTCTGTTACTAACACTAGTAGTTACTGACATTTGCTGATTGCTGATTGTTTTGAGCACTTCCCAGACAGTCTTCAGCTCCTGCATGCTTGGACCCATGAGACTGGTACTATTTTCCTGTCCGTTTGGCAAAATAATTCCACCATTTATGACCACGTGGATGGACCTGGAAGACATTATGCTGAGTGAAGGAAGTCAGAGAAAGACAAATACCATACAATTTCTCTTATATGAAGCATCTGAAATAGTCAAAGGTATAGAAGGAGGCAATGGAATGATGGTTACCAGGAGTAAGGGGAGGAGATACGGGGAGTTGTTCAATGGGTATAAAGTTACAATTGTACAAGAAGAGTAAGTTCCAGAGATCTGCTATATAAAACAGTTAATGATTTGATATTGTGGACTTAAAAATTTGTTAGGAGGATGTGTGCTAAGTCGCTTCAGTTGTGTCCTACTCTTTGTGACCCCATGAACTGTAGCCCATCAGGCTTCTCTGTCCATGGGATTCTCCAGGCAAGAATACTAGAGTGGGTTGCCATGCCCTCCTTCAGGGGATCTTCCCAACCCATTGACAGGCAGATTCTTTATTACTAGTGTTATGAGGGTAGATTTCACATTAACTGTTTTTACCACAAAAACAAAAGCAAATGAAAAAAAGCACAGGAAACTTGTGGAGGTGATAGATATACTTATTACTTGGATTGTGGTGATGATAATATAAGTATATACATTTGTCCAAACTCAGCAAATTATAAACATTAATTATGTACAATGTTTCTTTACCGATTATATATAAATAAAGCTGGGGTGGGGGCTGAAAAAAAACCTTAGTGTTCTGAAGATTACAGAGATGTAGTTACTTGCCCAGGTGTTCACCTGCCTAACAAACTCAGGTCAAAGGTTCGAACCCTGATGTGCTTAACCTCAGCTAGAACTTTTGACATTATTACACTTCCTCTGTTGCACTCTTCAGAGGACGGCTCAGCTCCAGCTTGAGTCAGAGTTCCCTGGCCCCAGGAAAACCGCCATTTATGACTTCTTTTTCTTGATGGGATGTTTTTCAGGTTCCAAATACTGACTCAGATGGACTTTGGGAAATGCAGCTCCTTTATAAGCAGAGGACCATCTGCACTCAATGCTCTTTGCAATAATATATGTATAGCGGGATTTTCTTAGGTGCTTTTCTGTCCCTTGTTTGTTGTCAGGACCATTTTTGGCTCTTCAAATCTATATTTTTGGAATTACTCATTTTGCTTTAGTTCAGTTACTGAGTTCTGATATAACTCTTGGAGCTAAACACAGTCCCAGGCAAGTTGCTATTTTCTCTCACAATGGCTGTGTTGCTCAGACAGCAAAGATGAAATAATTGGCCAGAGGTTTGTGCTGATGATAGAGTTTTAGCTTACATATTCATCAAACTCTTTGAACAGAAATTAAAGGGGAATTTTTCACAGGTTGTACATTTTTGCTTTGTTGTGTTCTTGCCTCTTCTTTATCTTACAGTCTTACCCTTTCTCATAATTCTTTTCTGCCCTTCCCTAAAATCTAGATGCTGAAAGGGACCCTGATAAGACCAGTTGTAATTTTCCCTGAAAATAGTTATAGTGGTGATGATGATGACAATGATAATAATAATACCATTTGGGCGCCCATTATGGATCACACATTGTTGCAAGTAATTTATATCCAGTATCATTTATTTCTGCATGAAAGATAGAGAAGCAGAGGCCTATTCTTCTGCTACTGTAATCCTAATTGTAACTGCCATTTACTGACTACTGTGAGGTGGATCTATTCACTCCATTTTATAGATAAGTAAAAGCTCTAAAACGTTGCACCCAAAGTCACGTAATAGTAAGTAGTGTCACTGGAATTCAAATCTAGGCCTCTCTGAGTGCAAACCCTTTTTTCTTTCCATGTATTTCTGTGCAAAATATGATTTCATCTTAGACACACAAATTGATTTTAGTAAAGTCTAGCAGGATGCCTGTCCTTTTCTCTGTTGCCTATGATCCTCATTGGGCCATTGACCTTGGTGAATTATTGATGGAATCTTGCCCCTTCTAGGGGCTTCCCTGATATCTCAATTGGTTAAGAATCTGCCTGCAATGCAGGAGACTCCAGTTTGATTCCTGGGTCAGGAAGATCCGCTGGAGAATGGATAGGCTACCCACTCCAGGATTCTTGGGCTTCCCTTGTGGCTCAGCTGGTAAAGAATCTGCCTGCAATGTAGGAGACCTAGGTACAATCTCTGGATTGGGAAGATCCCGTGGAGAAGGGAAAGGCTACCCACTCCAGTATTCTGGCCTGGAGAATTCCATGGAATGTATAGTCCATGGGGTCCAAAGAGTCGGACAGGACTGAATGACTTTCACTTTCATTGCCCCTTCTCGATAATGAGGCAAAGGGCTTCTTTCTTCATCTTCCTTTTCATAGATTAGAGGGAAAATTTTGGACTTTTATGGCCAATGAAAGAACATTCAGGAAAGATTTTTGAAAGAAAGATGAAAGGACTGCTTCCGTGGGTGACCCAATGTTGCCCATACCTGATGGATCTTAAGAACTTACTCTCATGCATGCTTTCCTAAAAGACACCATTAAGAGCTCCAACCTTGGAGTCGAACAACATCAGACTGACCTTCATAGATGAGTGAAAGGGTTGAAGTGTCATGTACTGGAAAAAATAGAGGGTGTAAAGACAAGGCCAGTTCAAGTTCCAGTTTTACCACTTGAGAACTGTCTGACTTTAAGCAAGTTACTTAACTTTTTCAGATTTAGTTTGTTTGTGTACTGTGAATAATAATAATTATAGCATAGAGTTTGTGATGGCAACTAAATAATAAAGTATGCAAAGTTTTCTTCAAATGAAGATATTTGTCATTTGATATGGAAGCCAGATTAATTCTGAGAGACATGTTGATTTACTTAAATAAGTTTCCAAACAGATGGGAGAGAAACAAATGTACTTAGGTAGAGACAAAGCACCAGATGACAAAAATTTATCTTGGCACTTAGATTTTATGTGTTTTACTTTTGTTATAATTTTTCATATGGGTTTTAGCAATGCACTGTGTCATTAGGTACTAAAATTAACTCCTATAATATAAGATGAGACTGTTTTAAGAAGAAGAAAAATGAATTTAGTATTGCAGGAAGAATTAAGTGCAACAGCTTGAGCACTGATCAGTTTTATTGATTAATATAATCGAAAGCACATAATTTGTAATGGAAAAGGTGTTCAAGGCAGTACCTGCTGCATTAAGGCTGCTAAGAACTCAGACATCTAGAATATGAGCCAACATATTTTCAGTTATAAGACACAGAAACCTTTCTGTTTGAAGCAGTTACTGCAAGTAAGGTTAACTCTGGATCAAGGTTTACAGGGTCATTGGATCAGTGAAAATATGTAAATTGGAAACAAAAAGTAACAATCAGTAACCAGAAATATATTTTTTATATTTATTTTATAATTACAATATTCTGATGGCTTTTGCAATATAACAGCATAAATTGGCATTAGGTATACATATGGCCCCTCCCTCTTGAATTCCCCTCCCACCCCCCTCCACATCCCACCCCTCTAGGTTGTCACAGAGCACTGGGCTTTGGGGTCCCTGCGTGATAC
>SJXQ01008449.1:37508-51553 GCA_006408695.1 Aepyceros melampus
TCGAGCTCCCACTGGCTGTCTAGTTTACATACGATGATGTTTCTGTTTCACTGCTGTTCTCTCAGATCATCCCACCCTCTCCTTCCCCCATGTGTCCAAAATGTCTTTGTCTCCTTTGGTGCCCTGCAAGTAGGATCATAAATACTATGTTTCTAAATTACATATATGCATTAATATACAGTATTTGTCTTTCTCTTTCTGACTTACTTCACTCTGTATAATAGGCTCTAGGTTCATCCACTTCATTAGAACTGACTCAAATGCATTTCTTTTTATAGTTGAGTAATATAAATGGGAATCTTATTGAATCTAAGACTTTCTTTTACTAAATGTATCAATTAAAATAGAATCATAAGTCCAGAAGTTTACCAGTTCCCATTCCAATTTCTGTCCTGTTTTTCTTACATTATATGCCCTAGTGGTTACAGGATCAAAAGTATCACTAATTATTTACTCTTCAGCCACTAAGAGTCACTTAACTACCCCAGAAATATGAATTTGTATTTTGTATACAGTTCTTTTTATGAAAACAAATGAAAAAAGGAATAACATGTTTCACTTCAGTTCGGTCGCTCAGTCGTGTTCAACAATGTGCAACCCCATGAACTCCAGCACGCTAGGCTTCTCTGTCCATCATCAACTCCCAGAGTTTATTCAAATTCATATCCATTGAGTTGGTGATGCCATCCATCCATCTCATCCTCTGTTGTCTCCTTCTCCTCCTGCCCTCAATCTTTCCCAGCATCGGTATCTTTTCAATGAGTCAGCTCTTTGCATCAGGTGGCCAAAGTATTAGAGTTTCAGCTTCAGCATCAGTCCTTCCAGTGAACATTCAGGACTGATCTCCTTTAGGATGGACTGGTTGGATCTCCTTGCAGTCCAAGGGACTCTCAAGAGTCTTCTCCAATACCACAGTTCAAAAGCATCAATTCTTTGGCACTCAGCTTTCTTTATAGTCCAAGTCTCACTTCCATACATGACTACTGGAAAAACCATAGCCTTGACTAGACAGACCTTTGACAAAGTAATGTCTCTCCTGTTTAATATGCTGTCTAGGTTGATCATAATTTTCCTTCCAAGGAGTAAGTGTCTTTTAATTTCATGGCTGCAATCACCATCTGCAGAAATTTTGGAGCCCAAATTGTTTCCCCATCTATTTGCCATGAAGTGATGGGACCGGATGCCATGATCTTCATTTTCTAAATGTTGAGCTTTAAGCCAACTTTTTCACTCTCCTCTTTCACTTTCATCAAGAGGCTCTTTAGTTCTTCTTCTCTTTCTACCATAAGGGTGGTGTCATCTGCATATATGAGGTTATTGATATTTCTCCCGGCAATCTTGATTCCAGCTTGTGCTTCTTCCAGCCCAGCATTTCTCATAATGAATATAAATTATATAAGCAAGGGGACAATATACAGCCTTGATGTATTCCTTTTCCTATTTGGAACCAGCCTGTTGTTCCATGAAATTAAAAGACGCTTACTCCTTGGGAGAAAAGTTATGACCAACCTAGATAGTATATTCAAAAGCAGAGACATTACTTTGCCGACTAAGGTCCATCTAGTCAAGGCTATGGTTTTTCCTGTGGTCATGTATGGATGTGAGAGTTGGACTGTGAAGAAGGCTGAACGCTGAAGAATTGATGCTTTTGAACTATGGTGTTGGAGAAGACTCTTGAGAGTCCCTTGGACTGCAAGGAGATCCAACCAGTCCATTCTGAAGGAGATCAACCCTGGGATTTCTTTGGAAGGACTGATGCTAAAACTAAAGCTCCAGTACTTGGCCACCTTATGCGAAGAGTTGACTCTTTGGAAAAGACCCTGATGCTGGGAGGGATTGGGGGCAGGAGGAGAAGGGGACAACCAAGGATAAGATGGCTGGATGGCATCACGGGCTCAATGGACGTGAGTCTGAGTGAACTCCGGGAGTTGGTGATGGACAGGGAGGCCTGGCGTACTGGGATTCATGGGGTCGCAAAGAGTCGGACACGACTGAGCAACTGAACTGAACTGAACTGTTGTTCCATGTCCGGTTCTAACTGTTGCTTCCTGACCTGCATACAGGTTTCTCAAGAGGTCAGGTCTGGTATGCCCATCTCTTTCAGAATTTTCCACAGTTTATTGTGATCCACACAGTCAAAGGCTTTGACACAGTCAAGAAAGCAGAAATAGATATTTTTCTGGAACTCTCTTGCTTTTTTGATGATCCAGCAGATGTTGGCAATTTGATCTCTAGTTCTTCTGCCTTTTCTAAAACCAGCCTGAACATCTGGAAGTTCACAGTTCACATATTGCTGAAGCCTGGCTTGGAGAATTTTGAGCATTACTTTACTAGCGTGTGAGATGAGTACAATTGTTTCACAAAGGGAATTTTCGTATGGAAAAGAAACACTGCTAAAGTGCCTTTCCAAAAGGCTTGAGGAAAGTGTACTTCCAAAATAAATCCTAGTAATATTTGCCCCACAATACACAAAACCCAAAAGATGTAACAACAAAGATTCACAGGTTTGACCACATGTAAGCTAAAATTTCTGTACAGCCAAAGATACCATAATTAAAGTTGAAAACAGTGAGAATGGAGATTTTTGAAACTATATATATAAAGATGAGATCACTAATCAAAGCATCAAGAGTTTCAACACAGTAATATAAAAAAGATGCACGATCTAATAAGAATATACAAAGGATATGAAGAGTCATTGCAGAGGGAAAGAAATGACAAATAGCCAATAAACATTTGTGAAGATTCATACATTTGTTGGAAACCAGAAAAATGCACACTCAAACCTTGAAAGATATATTTTTTGGCTACCAGATTGGAAAACATTATAAGGTTTTATTTTGTTCATTTTTCCATTTATTTGTCTATACCACACTGTGTTTATTGCTAGAGATTTATGATACATTTTGCTTGCCGGTGAGGAAAATGCCCCTTCATAATCTCTTTCCTTGTGTGTTCCTCACAAGAAGGAACAATATCCTTGGTCGTGGCCCTGAGCAATACCCCCGTGTTAGCAGATGTCACTGGCCACACTCTCTTGCCTCCTTTGTTACAGGGAAAGCAGAAGGTTTTGTCTCATGTTTCCATTACATCTGTGATTTTGACTCTAGAGACTGTTCCTCTACTGTTCTCAAGAAGAAACCCCAATGTCCAAACCATTTTCTCAGTTATGTTTTTTTGTTGAAAATTAGAAGGCTGTGAGAGAGGAAGCGAAGCATATCTGACATCACACAGCTTTGACCACCTCACCTACTGCTCCTTTCTTCCCCCTTTCCACATCCCCAGTATTCTCACCCTCCACCCCTTGGAAGAGTCAGGCCTTAGCATTCCTCAGCACACCCAGCCTCCTGGGGAATGTAATCCAGGCATAGCTGCTTCTCCTGTGGGATGTGGCCCCACAGGGTCAGTTTCTTGCCTGATTCCCTCTCTGTGCCCCACTTCATCCAGAATTCCAGTGAGTATATTTGTCTCCATCTTATTGCACATACAGTAGAAATTTGGACATATATGTGATTGACAGAAACACATATACATAGGCGTGTAGGGTTGGCAACAAAGCATAGGGAGCAAGAGATAGATCTGGGTTAGAAACTTAGCTATTGTGTATTCTTCCACAGTGTTCTTCACCTCTCTCTGTCTTGCTTTCTTCATCTATACAATCAGATGGACAGAGCTTTCCTTATGTGGTTGTTGAGGGGCATAAATACAATGGTATATGCAAAGTGTGTCAATGCTTAGCACAGCACAAGGGGTGATGGTAATTGGGGCCACTGTAGCCATCACTGAACCGTCACTTAACATAGCCCACAGGTAGACTTGGCTCTACCATTCCCACCTCCCCTTTGTGGATGATGCTCAAACACCCATTCTCCTCAGCAAAAGAGGGAAGCTCACAGATGAGTCAGGAAAGAGAAAAACTGCACCCACAAATAACTTGCAACTCGACCACATTCCATAGCAGCCACTTGAAAAAGGTGTTGGTGAAGTGCATGCCTCTTCTTACAGTAAAAGGGCCGCTGTAAATGAAGGCCTCAGCCTGAAAAACAGACCATTATAGCCTCTTAGGAAATCAGAATTACATATTATTCTGCCTCATCCATTTGGTTGCATTTTGCATCTTAATAATTAATTTAGGTAAGAGATTTGGGATAAAAGGCTGACAGCGCCTTTCCATGTCTGCAGTAATGTGCAGTGAAGTTTTATTGGTGCTTTAAGATGGCTCTTGCTCTTTTAACCCAGGGGGCAAATTGCACTCTCTAAACTAACAGAGCTATTTAATCTTTTCAACTTTAATTCTTGCTCCTGGCTACTATTCATTATAAAAGAAGAGTCTAAAACCAGGGGATTATAACACAAATATGCTTTCTCCTTCCCATACATAGATTTATTGGATAGTACTGCTGGGTAACTGTCTTCCAAAAACAGTACCTGTATGACCCACCTTTCTGTACTGAGAATCTATATACACTTACTGTATCTTCCCAAAGTGTCTGTCTTTACAGAGATATTTAAGAAACTATCTGTTCTTTTCTTAAGTAATTCTTATGATGAAAGTGAAAGAGGAGAGTGAAAAAGTTGGCTTAAAGCTCAACATTCAGAAAACTAAGATCATGGCATCTGATCCCATCACTTCATGGCAAATAGATGGGGAAACAGTGGAAACAGTGACAGACTTTATGTTTTGGGGCTCAAAAATTACTTCAGATGGTGATTTCAGCCATGAAATTAAAAGATACTTGCTTCTTGGAAGGCAAGTTATGACCAACCTAGATAGCATATTAAAAAGCAGAGACATTACTTTGTCAAAAAAGATCCATTTAGTCAAGGCTATGGTTTTTCCAGTAGTCTATATGGATGTGAGAGTTGAACTGTAAAGAAAGCTGAGCACCGAAGAATTGATGCTTTTGAACTGTGATGTTGGAGAAAACTCAAGAGAGAGTCCCTTGGACTGCAAGGAGATCCAACCAGTCCATCCTAAAGGACTGAATATTCATTGTAAGGGCTGATGTTGAAGCTGAAACTGCAGGACTTTGGCCACGTGATGCAAAGAGCTGACTCATTTGAAAAGACCCTGATGCTGGGAAAGATTGAGGGCAGGAGGAGAAGGGGATGACAGAGGATGAGATGGTTTTATGGCATCACCGCCTCAGTGGACATAAGTTTGGGTAAACTCTGGGAGTTGATGATAGACAGGGAGGCCTGGCGTGCTGCAGTCCATGGGGTCACAGAGAGTCAGACATGACTGAGTGACTGAACTGAACTGAACTATCTAACCTAATCACTTCAATGTTTTTATAGTTTTAATCAAGTCAGGCATCCAAGGAACTCAATGAAGAAAAGTAAATTTTAAATGATAGGTACATTATAAATTCTTATAATTTGTAAATACCTTAACAGGAAACGACTCTGATGCTGGGAGGGGTTGGGGGCAGGAGGAGAGGGGGATGATAGAGGATGAGATGGCTGGATGGCATCACTGACTCGATGGACCTGAGTCTGAATGAACTCTGGGAGTTGGTGATGGACAGGGAGGCCTGGCGTGCTGCAATTCATGGGGTTGCAAAGAGTTGGACACGACTGAGTGACTGAACTGAACTGAACTGTAACAACAACTAATTAAAACAGGAATTTGGGGAAAAGGTACATGAAAAGTATCCATGGTTATTTGGAAGGAAACCAAATAGTGATCAGAATGGAATATTTTGTTCATAACAAGTGATGTCAACCATGTCAGAAGATGGGCCTGAATTTTGAAATAACATTCAATAGGAAAAGCAGAGGCTCAAAATTATATCCTGATTATAACTAAGTAAAACCAGCATATATAGTAACAACAATTGGAACAGAACAGTAACAAGAACATAAACAGAACAGGAACATAAGCAGTTGATGACTGAAATACTGGAGATTTTTGGTTTGTAAAGATATTAAAGAATACCATCGAGTGATTAAAAAAGAAATAAAATAATCCAAGAAGTCTATTCTGATTTTTGTCCTGGTCTACTCAGAAAAAGTAGTAAGGAGATATCTGAGTGATTAAGAACTTGGGCTCTGGTGTCAGTGAGACCTGGATTCAGATGCCCTAAATTGTCCATGTGACCTTGGTCCTAATATTTCCATTCTCCTAGCTGCGTAGGGAGGATAAGACACCAGTTCCACAGGGTGGTTGTGGGACTGAATGAAATGACAGAAGTAAAAGCAGCTCTGTACATTCTGCTCATAATTATGATGTAATTCTGCCTTCCTTGTAGATGCCATGCCTGCGAGTAGCATCCAATAATAGTGCTGTAAGAAAAAGGGTATTTGAAACCAGAACCAGTGAGGCTTTCATTCTACTTCTGAGTCAAATGCTTCCATCTCTAACACTGTATCTACTGCTGTTACACTTTCAAGTAAAGTGAATAAACATTTGTGGAACTACTGGTTTTGGGACACCTTCCTGTATTTACCTTGCTCTCTATGATATAATTGGATTTCACTGCTCCCAAAATGAGTTTATGTTGTGTTGATTCACAGTCTCTTCTGTCCTTTACTTGCTAGAAGCAGTGAGAAGAAGCAAATAGAAATGAAGATGCCTTTAAATAGTTAAAAGATAGTGGGAGAAAAGAAAATCTGGTGCAGTGTCTGTGTGGTAGACCTTGGTTCTCTGCTTTCCATAGCTTCTTTGCTCATTTAAAATGGTTTGGGTCCTAATTTTCTCTCAAGTTTGGTAACCACCAGTTTTGATTACCTTCTAGGGGTTGGCACCATTAGGTAACAGTTGCTTCTGTTATGATTTTTCTTCCCCCCAGACTTCCTTTTGATTCCATGACATTTGGATATAAATCCAAGATGGCATGCAGTTTTATTTGTAGGGTGGCTCAGACAGTGAAGAATTTACCTGCAGTGCAGAGACTCAGGTTCAACCCCTGGACTGGAGAGAGCTCCTGGAGAAGGGAATGGTTACCCACTCCAGTATTCTTGCCTGGACAGTTCCATTAACAGAGGAGCCTGGTGGGCTGTAGTCCATCGCATTGCAAAGACTCTCTTTATTAGTAAACTCTCTTAATTTATTGAATTTATTTGTTTTTATGGTTATGTACATGCTAAGGAAGCTAGGTTTCAGGACAGGCATTGCACCTCCTCTCCAGACCTGAGGACAAAATCTGGCACCCCTTGTCCACCATTGATGGCACCTGCAAAGGCTTCTTTCACAGCTCAAATCACAGTCTCTTCTGTCGATTGGTTCAGCCTCCAGTAGTGTGGAAGCTCCCTGAGGACAAGGATCATGTGTTTTTACCTTCTATCCCTAGTACTTACGCAGTGCATGGCAAAAGAGTGGTGAATGAAGGACCAAGGCCAGAATGTACAAGAAATACCAATTAGTGCAAGGTTATCCACAAATTCTTTTCTCTCAGGCCCTGCCCTACTATTAACTAGTGATGTAATCCTTGCTGAATCATTTAACATCTTTACCTTAGTGTTCTCCTCTGAGATTTCAGGGTGGAGGTAGAGGGAAGAAGAAAAACAATGAGGTTGTTTTTCTTCAATGAGGTTGAGCAATCATTAAAGAAGTTGGCATTATATAGACAATTTAAATATTCATGCACAGAGCTAGACTGGGTTCTCTGAAAGAGGTCAGGAAAATTCTCAGAATCACTAAGCAGACTGGTAAGAATTTGCCAAGACACCATGAAAATGCCCCTAGAGGAACCTATTAGGAGGAGGATCTGATTTTCCTTACATGGTTGAAACCTTTTTCTATTCTCTGTTGTTCAGAATAAAATAGTGCAGAATTAATATCTCTTTTGCTGGCTCCTGTTCTTCAGTCTACACCAGAAATGTAGGTTTGGTTCCTTGGAATTCTGTCTTCCCTCTCTGCAGCCTTCTTTATGACCTCAATCACAACCATGGCTCCACTTAGCAATATTAAGTTCCTGTATTCATTTCTCTAGCCTACTGGGCAGCTACACTCAGGTGTTCTTCAGGCAATTTAAACTCAGTAGGCCGCAATAGAATTTAATTTCTGTCTTCCCAAGCCTCTTTCTATCCTTTGTATGTGGGAAAGTTGTAATATAGTCCATCCAGTCAGCCACACCCAAAACTCAAGGATCACTCCAAATTCGTCTTAGCTTGCGAACCCAATGCATATCAGATAACTGTTGATTTCTCTTCCTTTAACATCTCCTATCCTCTATTCCCACTGCTACTGCCCTAATTCTAGTATTTATTGCCACTGACCTGGGCTACTGCTGTATCTTTTATTCTTTTCCTCCAGTTACCATACTCACCTGTTATTCATCCGTCTACTTTCTCCACTTCCAGAGTAACTTCCTGAAATCTGGTCAGATCTCTCTTGCTTAAGACCCTTCAGTGACTCCCTATAGTCTCTGAGGTCCTTTAAGGCATATGAGGGCCTCCCTAACTTGACCCTGCCCACTCACCCCAATCTCATAACCTATGTTCCTATATTTCCAGTCTGTTCGTGGTGTCTCTGGAGGCCTGCCTCTTATGGTCTTTGTGCCTTGCTTCTGGGACTCCCTCCACCCTAATGCCCTTATTACTAGTCTTTTTGTTGAAGAAGTGAAAGTTCCTCAGTCGTGTCCTTCTTCAGGCCAAAATACTGGAGTGGGTTGCCATTTCCTTCTCTAGAGGATCTTCCCAAGCCAGAGATCGAATCCAGGTCTCCTGCATTGCTGGCTGATTCTTTACCAGCTGAGCCACAAGGGAAGCCCAGGAATACTGGAGTGGGTTGCCTATCCCTCCTCCAGTGAAGTTTCCTGACCCAGGAAGTGAACCAGGGTGTCCTGCATTGCAGGCAGATTCTTCACCAACTGAGCTATCAAGGAAGCCTTTTTAGTAAGCACGTGCTAATATTTCAAGATTCACTGCTCTTCTGATAGACCTGACCATCCTCCTTTGTGTATGCCTGCTGTATGCTGGACAAACAAACCTGGTAATATTTTATTTGACTTATTTGTTTACAAACTTCCCTTGTTCAAATAGACTAGGAGCTCTTGAAAGAATTGTGATATATTTGTTATTTTATTCCACTGTCTGGCACAGAGCAAAGCAGACAGTGGGCAGTCCACAAATACTGGATAAATGCATGAAAAAGTATGGCCTCAGGCTCTCCTAACTTACTGTAACTTGGAAAAATCATTTAGTCCAGCAAACAGTGCTTCTTTATCTTAAAAAAATTGTGTTTAAAATATCGGTAGCACAAGATTTTCTGAGAACTTTTTTTAAAGGCTGCTTATTCATTAATACATGGCTTGAACAAGCATCATGAGCAGAAACATACGTAATCCCTGCTGTCATAGAGCGTATGATCTAGTTAGAGAGAAAATAAAATAATCATAAAAATAAATGTAAAATTACAACTGTGATCAGTGCTTCAAAACAGCCCGTGGGGATGGAAAGTCTGTGATAAAAGAGAAATCAGGGAAGTCTGGTCAGAGAAATCAGGGAAGACTTCCTGGAGGAAGCGATGAGTAAGCAGAAATGAAGGAAAATTTTCCAGGTGGAGAACATTAAAGCGTAGCATGTCTGAGGAACTGAAAGGAAGTTGGTGTTTGTGGGATGCAGAGAGTAAGGGGTGAATGTGGAGCAGGAAACAGGCAAGTGGAGGCTGTTGGGCACAAAAACGTTGTTTGTCCTAGTCTTGACTTTCTTTCATCTTTGGTTTCTAAAGACTTGGAAAAAAACTGAAGGAAAAAGATCATTCTCTTTTGCTGAAGATGTAGTGTCAATCTCATTAGACACCCGCGTGTTCCCCATTCAAGGGAGGACATCCTTTTGTTCCTAAGGGTACTCCTGAAAAAGGGCACAAGTCTGATATTCAGAGTCCAGAATTAAAGCATCCTTCATCAAAAAAACACCATTATTGTCTTTAGTCTGAAAAGTGATAGTTAAATGCCACCAAGTTAATGGCCAAAGGGAAGAAAGAGCCAGTGGTAGGTACCATTCACAACAGAAGGCATTTAGACGACAAAGCCACGGGATTGGCACTAACTTAAAAATGACTGAAGTGGGATGCGGTCTCATTCTTGCAGCTTTAACAAGCTTTCTTTCCAACTAATAAGTAACTACTGTTGGGAAAAGAGGAAACACTGAGGGTAAAAAAAAAACGGTAGACATGACCAAAGACTAACAAACAGAAAAAGCAAGCTGCCTCCCCATGATTTTAGAGTGTGTCTCCAAACCAGAAGATGCCTGATGCATCACGCTCTTGACGATGATGTATAGCGTCTGCTCTCCTCAGATAACGTGGCACCAGACAGAGGGGTACCGGCTGGAGAGTTCACATGCTTCCCTATGGCATGGGCAGAATTCTGACACCAAGGTTCCTTTGCTCAGCGACACGTTGGCTGACACCTTTAGTCTTCTTAGATGAGGGGTGTGCCACCCTGAGATGAATGCTGTCAGCCATGGCAGGTGCATTATTTTTAGTTTGGAAGCTATAACTCAGTAAATAATTTAGGATATCTGTGGGAGTTTCTGAGTGCTGATTAATCTCCCTCATTCCCCTGAGTTTTGAACCAATCTAGTCAGATTTGGGCCTACATGGTTCCCTTATTTCTGAAAAACCTGGCTTGGACGGCACAGCCTGGATCTGTGATGATAAACTGGGGTTCTTATTCCTTCATCCTCTTGAAGTGAATTTTGTATCCAGTCTCCAGCTGAAGTTCCTTCTGGATGAAGGAGAGGAGTCACATGCAGCTCCAAAGGAGCATAAGAGAGGGTGAGAGGAGGGCCAGGGTCAGCTCTGGACTGAAGATCCTTGGCTCCGTGCTGCAGAGGAAGGGTCAGCCTCTTTTCTTGGGCAGGGCAAATGAGGCAGAGAGATGGGTTTTAGGGGGTGTATCTCTCTCCCCCAAACCCCAAGCCCCAAACTTCCAAAATGACAGAAGTCCTTATTTTATGGACATGTCCTGAAATGACAAGAAAGGAAGAACAATGGCTTAGCAGTGTTTTTCTCACAAGTGTTGGTGCAAAGTTTTACTCTTCAAGATACAATAGCTTTTGACTACAAACTAAAAAGGAAAGTGACAGAAATGAGCTAAATTTGATGATAATGTGGTATCTTATTGAAACAAATTTTATCTAATTTTTAAATTATTAGATAGTATTTATATTGACTGATTTCTGCAACTTCCAGTTTAAATATTCTTGTCTCTGGTTGTGAGAGGAACATTTTAGACTTCAAATAGCTTCTCTTCTCTATTTCAGTTATTAGAGACAACTTACTGTTCAATGAATGCATGATCTTTTTAATAAATGAGGCTACCAGTCCACCATTTTTATTGCCTATTTGTGGGATGTATAAAAATATATATTGATGTTTTTCGCATAAAATACAGAACACAAAGTGCTTTATTGTTGGTCTGGAGATGCAGCATCTGGTATTTCAGTTCATTTTCTGTTGCAGTGTGTTCTTATCCTCACTGTACCTCAATTCCTCATCAGTAAAATGGGAATAATGAATAATACCTACCTCTACTGCTGCTGTTGCTGCCAAGTCTCTTCAGTCGTGTCCGACTCTGTGCTACCCCATAGACAGCAGCCCACCAGGCTCCCTCGTCCCTGGGATTCTCCAGGCAAGAACACTGGAGTGGGTTGCCATTTCCTTCTCCAATGCATGAAAGTGAAAAGTGAAAGTGAAGTCACTCAGTCGTGTCTGACTCTTAGTGACCCCATGGACTGCAGCCTACCAGGCTCCTCCATCCATGGGATTTTCCAGGCAAGAGTACTGGAGTGGGGTGCCATTGCCTTCTCCATACCTACCTCATGGGGTTATTATAATAACGAACAGAAACCTCCTTCAGAGCTACAGCAACAATGGCTGCCTGTCCACCTGCTCATGCTTCCCATCCACACTGTACAGATGTTGCTGAGGTGTAGTTGCCCATCCAGGGACTACATTTCCCAGCTCCCTTCCTAGATAGGACAATGTTCTACTTATTTGGGGCTGATCATTGTCCTACCTAGAAAGGGAGCTGGGAAATGTAGTCCCTGGTTGGCAACTACATCCCAGGATCACCTGTACAATGTGGACGGGAAGCATCAGCAGGGGGACAGGCAGCCATTGTTGCTGTAGCTCTGAAGGAGGTTTCTGTTTGTTATTGCAGCATTTCCACCTGAAATGTTCTTTTAGTAAAGTAACAGAGAAGTGGTTACTTGGCCATCTTTTCCTCTTCAAATAATGAGGAAAAGTTAGTGCTTTAATTGTCAAGAATACTTTTGGAGAAGTGACTTTCACTCATGTGGTCTCTCTGTGGGGATGTGAGCTGGGTCTTGGTGGTGGTGAAACATTGTGACCAGATTTATGCACAGCAATTGTAGTTTGTTCATGAAGGGAACATTAAATACATATTTGTGTATATATATGTATTAGATTCCAAATGAAAATTACTTGAATGTCATTGACTCTACATGTCTTCATTTGAGGTCTTTTTAGGGAAAAAAAAACGTAAAGAATTAGACTAGTTCATAATAGTCCAATTTTGATCAGTGTAGAGAGAGACTGCCAAATAGCTTTTTTCTCAGTCAAATTTTTGGCTTGAATTATGTGTCTAATTACTTCGGCTCTCAAGTTTGCCCATGTTGACACAGCTAAAACAGTAGGTGACATAACTAAAACTGCAGATGTTGAAGGAAATCAACCCTTCAGAGCCAAATTATAATTATCTGTACAGTGTTTTGTAGATTATAAATCACTTTCACACTTTATTGAGTTGATTCCACATTCTCCAAGTGGAATGCAGAACGCTTTGGGGGAAAATTCAGCAATTTTTAAAGTCAATTTAGTAAGAAACTCACATTCTTTGTCATAGAACAGTAAAGCGCTATGCTGTCATTAACTTGGTGGTTGCATTATATTTTAATTCTGCTATTTAAGGCATATAAGCTTTCATATAAGTTTACCTGACAGTTCACTAAAGATACTCTTTTACCCATAGTGTGGACACTAGCCTGAGATTTATAAATATGATATTCTAGTTAGCAAAAATGCAGGTTTATCCCAATGTTTTAATAATAAATAGACTAGTTTTCCTTTATTAACACAAAAGAAAGGCATAGGTAGATAAAACCTTCAGATAATCTTAAATCCTTATTTTAGTCACCATGTTCCATCATCCTATTAATGTTTTTTCTTTTTTTTCTGAAAGTGTCAGGAATGAAGTATTAGAGGATGAACTGAATATTTATGTCTTTTCCTATCTCTTGTCCTTTTCTGTCATCTTCTTTTGGCTAAGATAATGAGATGGTCTAAACAGGGTAGAAGGAAGAAGAAAGACCTTTAATGAAAAGCCAAGATAAATCAGCCCCTGAATACCTGAGAAATGACAGTGCTCCCGCGTACTTTTAACTTTGTGGGTTTGTCTCATTTTGTCTTAGGTACAGAGATAAGAGTTGGCAACTCAGGAGGGGACCCTGCAGTGTCTTCAGGTTACTCTCCACTTAATGGAAAACCTATTTCTGGTACTCTATTATTGAAAAAAAATCTTTCATGAGATTTGTATTCAAAGTCTTAATCCAAAATGAGAATATTTCTATCTGTGGTGGTGATGGTGGTTTAGTTGCTAAGTCATGTCCAACTCTTGAAACCCCATGGCCTGTAGCCTGCCAGGCACCTCTGTCAATGGAATTTTCCAGGCAAGAATACTGGAGTGGGTAGCCATTTCCTTCTCCAGGAGACATTTCCAACCCAGAGATCAAACCCAGGTCTCCTGCATTGCACGTGGATTCTTAACCATCTGAGCCTCCAGGGAAGTCCTATTTTATATCTGTAAGTGAATATTATTAGTGGTTTAAAGTGAGTTCTCATTCATTTGTCAGAAATTAACTTTTCACATCAGAAGATGCATAATAGTTATATGATGATTCCTTATTTATCGGAACAACTACAGTAAACTGAAGAAAGTAGGGAAAACCACTAGACCATTCAGATATGACCTCAATCAAATCCCTTATGATTATACAGAAGTGAGAAATAGATTTAGGGGACTAGATCTGATAGACAGAGTGCCTGATGAACTATGGACAGAGGTTCGTGACATTGT
>SJXQ01008450.1:0-62393 GCA_006408695.1 Aepyceros melampus
TGACCAACCTAGATAGTATATTCAAAAGCAGAGACATTACTTTGCCGACTAAGGTCCGTCTAGTCAAGGCTATGGTTTTTCCTGTGGTCATGTATGGATGTGAGAGTTGGACTGTGAAGAAGGCTGAGCGCCGAAGAATTGATGCTTTTGAACTGTGGTGTTGGAGAAGACTCTTGAGAGTCCCTTGGAGTGCAAGGAGATCCAACCAGTCCAGTCTGAAGGAGATTAACCCTGGGATTTATTTGGAAGGAATGATGCTGAGACTGAAGCTCCAGTACTTTGGCCACCTCATGCAAAGAGTTGACTCATTGGAAAAGACCCTGATGCTGGGAGGGACTGGGGGCAGGAGGAGAAGGGGACGACCGAGGATGAGATGGCTGGATGGCATCACGGACTCAATGGACGTGAGTCTGAGTGAACTCCGGGAGTTGGTAATGGACAGGGAGGCCTGGCGTAGTGCGATTCATGGGGTCGCAAAGAGTCGGACACGACTGAGCGACTGAACTGAACTGAACTGCCTTCTAATACAAAGATTAAGAGCTTTTGCTGCCTTTAAAATAAATCGTATCCAGAAGGCTACAGTGGTTTTACTTTTCATTTTTCAACCTTATGATGGTGCAAAAGTGATATACATTCAGTAGAAGTCATACTTGGAGTTTTGAATTTTGGTCTTTTCCCAAGCTAGAGACATGAAGTGATGCTCTCTTATGATGCCAGTCAGTGGCAGTGAGCTGCTGGTCCCAGTCAGCTATGCAGTGTGAACAGTGGATACACCTGCAACCATTCTGTACAAACAACTTTTCTGCTTTTCATATACAGTATTTGATAAAGTACATGCGATATTCAATATTTATTATAAAATTGGCTTTGTATTAGATGATTTTGCTTACTTATAACTTAATGTAAGTGTTCTGAGAACATTTATGGTAGACTAAGCTAGGCTACGATGTTTGGTAGGTTAGGTGTATTAAATGGGTTTCTGACTTAACAATATTTTCAATTTAGGATGGGTTTATGATCATAATACCATCATAAGTCAAGGAAGATCTGTCATCTAGTTTGCTGAAATAGTGCTGTAGTTCTTTCAATAGAAATAGTTATATAAGAGGCCTTTTAATTTATCTCGTATTTTTCTTCTGCAGTCTCTATGCCTTTGATATTAGATGTCAGTTCATGGATATGTGATTGTTCATTTACAAGTATTATTTAATTAAACATAATATTCTTTCACTATTTATTGATATTTTCAATAGTGAAACCACAGGATTATATAACACAGTCCTACCTCAGAGATATTTCAGGTATCGTTTTAGACCTTAATGATAGAGTGAATAATGCAATCAAGTGAATCACACTGGTGGCTCAGACAGTAAAGAAACCACTTGCAATGTAGGGGACCTGAGTTTATTCCTTGGGTTGGGAAGATACCTTGAAGGAGGCATGACCACCCAACCCAGTATACTTGTCTGAAGAATCCCCATGGACAGAGGAGCAAGGGGGCACAGTTTATGGGGTCACAAAAGGTCGGACACAACTGAGTGACTCAGAATACCACAGAACAGTGCAAAAAAAAAAAAAAAAAAAGAAAGAAAAGAAAAAAGAGTTATGTTTACACCATATTGTAGTTCATTATGCAATAGTCTTATGTCTAAAAAAGCAATCCACATACATTAATTAAGACTTTATTGTTAAAAATTGTTAACTATTATATGAGCCTTCAGTAGTCATAATCTTTTCACAATAGTAACATCAAAGATCACTGAACACACATCCCCATAACAAAATTAATAATAATAACAGTTTGAAATATTGCTGGAATTACCAAAACATGACATAGACACACTAAGTGAGCAATGCTGTTAGAAAAAATTGTGTCAATAGACTTGTTTGATGCAAGGTTTCCACAAACTTTCAATTTGTAAAAAGGGATATGTTCAAAGCGCAAATAAAATAAGATATGCCTATATATATATGTGGAAGGCTAAATTCTTGTCGAGGTCATCAAGGTCTTTTGGGGAAGTGATATTTAAGAATTTGAGATGTGGAAAAAGGATGAGATTTAGGCAGGTCAAAAGAGTAAGTGAGAAAAGTATGTTTTTCAGAAAGAAGAAACAGCTCTGGTGACAGCAATTTGAGAAACCAGAAGGTATACAGGATTACTCAAGACAGTCCATTTAGGATGATGTAGAGAAATTGTGTAGAGGCAGAAATGATTGCAGAGGTCAGATTTTGGAAGATCCAATAAGCTGTATTAAGGAATTTATACTTTTCCTTAAATGTAATAAACTGCTAAATGGTTTTGGTTTGTCAATAATATTATCTGATTTATGGGTAAAAGAAAACTGCACTTAGAGAGAGAGGATAGAGAGACATAGAGAGAGAAGGCTGCCATTTATGACAACATGGATGGACCCTGATGGCATTATATTAAATAAGTCAGACACAGGAGGACAAATATCATATGATATCATTTATACATATAATTAAAAAAAAAAAAAACAAGAAACCTGAACTTGTAAAACAGAATGGAATGGTAATTACCAAGAGCTAGTGGGTGAGGGAATTTGAAAGATGTTGTTTAAGGGTGTGCTTTACTAAATTGGTCAGTTGTGTCTGATTCTGTGTGACCCTGGGAACTGTTAATCTGCCAGACTCTTCTGACCATAGGATTCTCCAGGCAAGAACACTGGAGTGTTTTGCCATGCTCTACACTGGGGGTTCTTTCCTCCCCAAGGATCGAACCCATGTCTCTTACATCTCTTGTATTGGCAGGTGGGTTCTATACAGTTGTCACCATCTGGGAAGCCATTGTTTAAGGGCACAGATTTGCAACTAATAAAAAAGTCCTAGAGGTCTAATGCTGTTGTTGCTGCTGCTGCTAAGGCGCGTCAGTCGTGTCCGACTCTGTGCAACCCCATAGACGGCAGCCCACCAGGCTCCCCCATCCCTGGGATTCTCCAGGCAACAACACTGGAGTGGGTTGTCATTTTCTTCTCCAATGCATGAAAATGAAAAGTGAAAGTGAAGTCGCTCAGTCATGTCGGACTCCTAGCGACTCCATGGACTGCAGCCTACCAGGCTCCTCAGTCCATGGATTTTCCGGCAAGAAGGTCTGCACCAGTGATTATGGTCAACAGTGCTGTATTATGAAATTTAACATAACACACAAAAATGATAATTGTGTAATATAATCAAGATGTTAACTAATGCTACCATGGTAATTATAATGAAATATGTGTGTGTGAAATCATGTCTCATATCTGAAACTTACTCAATATCATATATTAATTATATCCAGTAAGATACAGAATGAAACATAAAAAAATAAAAATAAATAAATAGCTCTGGCTTTACAGTAAACTGTAGAGAAGAACTTCTGACAGCAGGAATACAAATCAGCAGTTGTTTCTGCTTCTATGTCTGAGGTGAGCCTGGCCTGGAACAGAGGTATTGTGATGGTCACAGAACTGAATTAAAGAGACATTAAAGATGTTGAACCAGTTATGTTAAATGGTTAAATGTTGTAAAACAAAAAGATATAGAAATAACAGATGATTTTTTTTAGTTTTATGTTTGAGAAAGTAGGTTGGACGTTGTTTCCATGTGATTTGATGATCCTAGGGGATAAGTCATAGGTTTTGGAGTGAGCTGGAAATCATCATGACAGGCAGTGATACCACAGAAAGAGGATGTTTAGAACAGGAAAAAAAAAAAAAAGCCTAGGTTAGAGATCTTACATTAACAAAAATTAAAGATTCTACAGAAAAGAGAGAGTTTCAAAACAAAAAGAGAATGAGGACCCAGAGAGATGGGATAAAAATGAGAGAATGACTTGGTTATGAAAACCATGTGCATGTAATGATGAGAAAAGTGCAAGACATGATGCTTCACATGGGGAACACAATTTAAAATGGAAGAGAATTAAGGAAACGGAAGTGGGTTTCCAAGCAGAGTTCAAGGCCTAGCCAAGATAAACGGAGATTATAAATGTAATGTGGATTCAATCTATATTTGTTTCTCTATAAAACATTTTAGTATACAGGATTATCATTATCATCTTTCTAAATTCCATATATATGTGTTAGTATACTGTACTGGTGTTATACATATTTCAATGCCATTCCACAAATCATCCCACCCTCTCCCTCTCCCACAGAGTCCAAAAGTCTGTTCTATACATCTGTGCTTCTTTTGCTGTCTTGCATACAGGGTTATCATTACCATCTTTCTAAATTCCATATATAAGTGTTAGTATATTGTATTGATGTTGTTAGTATACTAGACTCTGTGGGAGAGGGAGAGGGTGGGATGATTTGGGAGAATGGCACTGAAACATGTATACTATCATGTAAGAAATGAATCGCCAGTCTAGGTTCAATACAGGATACAGGATGCTTGGGGCTGGTGCACTGGGATGACTCAGAGGGATGATATGGGGAGAGAGGTGGGAGGGGGTTTCAGGATTTGGAATTCATGTACACCATGGTGGATTCATGTCAATGTATGGCAAAACCAATACAGTATTGTAAAGTAAAAAACAAACAAACAAAAAAACCCCACACATAACATTTTAGTAAAGTAAAAATCCCAGGGCTTCCCTGATGCCTCTGTGGTAAGGAATCTGCCTGCCAATTCAAAAGACACAGGTTTGATCCAGGATGATCCTACATGCTGCAGAGCAACTAAGTTTGTGCACCACTACTGAGCCTAAGCTCTGGAGCCCAGAAGTCACAACTGGAGGCCTTGTGCCACAGCTACTGGGCTCCCCCTGTGGCTCAGACAATAAAGAATCTGCCTGCAATGCAGGAGATGGGGGTTTGATCCCTGAGTCTGGAAGATCCCTTGGAGAAGGAAATGGAAACCCACTCCAGTATTCTTGCCTGGGAAATTCCATAAACAGAGGAACCTGGTGGGCCACAGTCCATGAGGTCTCAGAGAGCTGGGCACGACTAAGCAATTTGCATACGGATATATGGCCACACTATTGAAGACCACACTCATACAGCCCATGCTCCACAACAAGAGAAGCCACCACAATGAGAAGGCAACAAACTAGAAAGTAGCCCTCACTTACTGTAACTAGAGAAAAAAACAGTGAAGAAACAAAGACCCAGCACAACCAAAAATAAGCAATGAAAAAAACGGCATATACCAAATGAAAGTGCTTTAAGTATTAGAGGCCTGGGTCCAAATTTGAGAACTGCTGCTTATTATTAGGTTGTTTCCTTGGGCAAATTGCTTGATTTCTCTAAACCTAATTTTCTTATGATCCCTACATCACATTCAATTTCATCAGTATTACATTACAACCTGATTCAGAGTGATGAGCTCCTGGTAACTGCTTGCTGTTTTTATATGTTCAAAATATAAGTCTGGGGTCCATGTTATTTAAATCTTGCATGGCCTCACATTTTAAGAACACTGTTCAACTAAATAATTTTATGTTAATATAAATTTATTTAATTGTATGTTAATTACTTTACAATATTGTATTCGTTTTGTCATACATCAACATGAATCCACCACAGGTATACACGTGTTCCCCATCCTGTAAGCCCCTCCCACCTCCCTCCCCATACCATCCTTCTGGGTCATCCCAGTGCACCAGTCCCAAGCATCCAGTATCATGCATTGAACCTAGACTGGCGATTCGTTTCATATATGATATTATACATGTTTCAATGCCATTCTCCCAAATCATCCTATGCTCTCCCTCTCCCACAGTCCAAATGATTGTTCTATACATTTGTGTCTCTTTTGCTGTCTTGCATACAGGGTTATCATTAACATCTTTCTAAATTCCATATATATGTGTTAGTACACTGTATTGGTGTTTTTCTTTCTGGCTTACTTCACTCTGTATAATAGGCTGCAGTTTCATCCACCTCATTAGAACTGATTCAAAAGTATTCTTTTTAATGGCCGAGTAATACTCCATTATGTATATGTACCACAGCTTTCTTATCCATTCATCTGCTGATGGACATCTAGGTTGCTTCCATGTCCTGGCTATTATAAACAGTGCTGAGATGAACATTGGGGTACATGTGTCTCTCAATTCTAGTTTCCTCAGTGTGTATGCCCAGCAGTGGGATTGCTGGGTCATAAGGCAGTTTTATTTCCATTTTGTAAAGGAATCTCCACACTGTTCTCCATAGTGGCTGTACAGTTTGTATTCTCACCAACAGTGTAAGAGGGTTCCCTTTTCTCCACACCCTCTCCAGCATTTATTGCTTGTAGACTTTTGAACTGCAGCCATTCTGACTGGTGTGAAATGGTACCTCATTGTGGTTTTGATTTGCATTTCTCTGATAATGAGTGATGTTGAGCATCTTTTCATGTGTTTGTTAGCCATCTGTATGTCTTCTTTGGAGAAATGTCTATTTAGTTTTTTGGCCCATTTTTTGATTGGGTTGTTTATTTTTTCTGGAATTGAGCTGAAGGAGTTGCTTGTATATTTTTGAGATTAGTTGTTTGTCAGTTGCTTCATTTGCTATTATTTTCTCCCCATTCTGAAAGCTGTCTTTTCACATTTTTTATAGTTTCCTTTGTTGTGCAGAAGCTTTTAAGTTTAATTAAGTCCCATTTATTTATTTTTGCTTTTATTTCCAATATTCTGGGAGGAGGGTCAGAGAAGATCCTGCTGTGATTTATGTTGGAGAGTGTTTTGCCTATGTTCTCCTCTAGGAGTTTTATAGTTTCTGGTCTTACATTTAGATCTTTAATCCATTTTGAGTTTATTTTTGTGTATGGTATTAGAAAGTGTTCTAGTTTCATTCTTTTACAAGTGGTTGACCAGTTTTCCCAGCACCACTTGTTAAAGAGATTGTCTTTAATCCATTGTGTATTCTTGCCTCCTTTGTCAAAGATAAGGTGTCCATAGGTTCATGGATTTATCTCTGGGCTTTCTATTTTGTTCCACTGATCTATATTTCTGTCTTTGTGTCAATACCATACTGTCTTGATGACTGTGGCTTTGTAGTAGAGCCTAAAGTCAGGCAGGTTGATTCCTCCAGTTCCATTCTTCTCTCAAGATCACTTTGGCTATTTGAGGTTTTTTGTATTTCCATACAAATTTTGAAATTATTCATTCTAGCTCTGTAAAAAGTATCATTGGTAGCTTGATAGGGATTGCATTGAATCTATAGATTGCTTTGGATAGTATATTCCTTTTCACTATATTGATTCTCCAATCTATAAACATGGTATATTTCTCCATCTATTAGTGTCCTCTTCGATTTCTTTCACCAGTGTTTTATAATTTTCTATATATATAGGTCTTTAGTTTCTTTAGGTAGATATGTTTTTAAGTATTTTATTCTTTTCATTGCAATGGTGAATGCAATTGTTTCTTTAATTTCTCTATTTTCTCATTATTAATGCATAAGAATGTAAGGAATTTCTGTGTGTTGATTCTATATCCTGCAACTTTACTATATTCATTGATTAGCTCTAGTAATTTTCTGATGGAGTTTTTAGGGTTTTCTAAGTAGAGGATCTTGTCATCTGCAAACAGTGAGAGTTTTACTTCTTCTTTTCCAATTTGGATTCCTTTTATTTCTTTTTCTGCTCTGATTGCTGTGGCCAATACTTCCAGAACTATGTTTAATAGTAGTGGTGAAAGTGGGCACCCTTGTCTTGTTCCTGATTTAGGGGAAGTGCTTTCAATTTTTCACCATTGAAGATAATGTTTGCTGTGGGTTTGTCATATATATCTTTTATTATGTTGAGGTATGTTCCTTCTATTCCTGCTTTCTGGAGAGTTTTTATCATAAATGTGTATTGAATTTTGTCCAAAGGCTTTCTCTGCACCTATTAGGATAGTCAGATGGCTTTTATTTTTCAATTTGTTATTGTGATGTATCACACTGACTGATTCGCGGATACTGAAGAATCCTTGCATCCCTGGGATAAAGCCCACTTGGTGATGGTGTATGATATTTTTAATGTGTTGTTGGATTCTGATTGCTAGAATTTTGTTAAGGATTTTTGCATCTATATTCATCAGTGATATTGGCCTGTAGTTTTCTTTTTTCGTGGCATCTTTGTCAGGTTTTGGTATTAGGGTGATGGTGGCCTCATAGAATGAATTTGGAAGTTTACCTTCCTCTGCAATTTTCTGGAAGAATTTGAGTAGAATAGATGTTAGCTCTTCTCTAAGTTTTGGTAGAATTCAGCTGTGAAGCCATCTGGACCTGGGCTTTTGTTTGCGGAAGATTTCTGATTACAGTTTTAATTTCCGTGCTTGTGATGGGTCTGTTAAGATTTTCTATTTCTTCCTGGTTCAGTTTTGGAAAGTTGTACTTTTCAAAGAATTTGTCCATTTTTTCCATGTTGTCCACTTTATTGGCATATAATTGCTGATAGTAGTCTCTTATGATCCTTTGTATTTCTGTGTTGTCTGTTGTGATCTCTCCCTTTTCATTTCTAATTTTATTGATTTGATTTTTCTCCCTTTGTTTCTTGATGAGTCTGGCTAATGGTTTGTCAATTTTATTTATCCTTTCAAAGAACCAGCTTTTGGCTTTGTTGATTTTTGCTATGGTCTCTTTTGTTTCTTTTGCATTTATTTCTGCCCTAATTTTTTAGATTTCTTTCCTTCTACTAACCCTGGGGTTCTTCATTAAAAAAAGTTTAATACTTTCATCCACCTTAAAAATTACCCTATAAAGCCCACAGTAATACATTTTTAAAGTAATTTAAAACTTTGTTTTCTCATCAATATTATTTCACCTTCAATCTGCTTTGTAATATCTAATATTTTATGCAGAAAGAGCCAGATTATCTCTGACAACTCTGATTAGCAGGGTGGTTTCTTCACAGAAATGCATTACTTGCCTCACTTTCTGTAATAATGCTTTTTTTTTCTTACTTACTTTATAGCTTTGCTCCATGTGTCTTTCCATTCTAAGGCTCAGGCTGAGGAATAGTCTTACATAGAAGCTCTTTTTTTTTTTTTTTTGCAAAATTAAAGAAGAAAATCATTGTTCTTTTGTGAATTGTGTGTGAATATAGTGAATTGTGAATATTTGTGAATTGTGTGTGAATATAGTTAAACCTTCTGCTTAGAACTTCTACTCACATGTTATTGACCAAAACAAGGCACATGGCTAAATCTGACGGTTGAATGAGAAGATACTCTTCTTTGGAAAACAGAAATTGCATGGCAATTGGTAGACATGCATAATCATCTTACAGGGAAGGAAATAATTGAGAACAATTAAATAATCAACACAATAGGCAGCAAAATTTATATGTGGTTTAGTCAGCATTCTCATCCATCTTCAAATAATCAATCTCAGGTAAACAAAGGTAAAATCATTTTATGTTGGAAGGTTGTGAAATGGGAAGGGAAGAACTTGGGGACACATGTTAATAAATTTTGATCCTGATATATAATTATTACTGAAATAAGAGCAACTAGTGAGCAATCTAGGAATCTAGGACATTTTTAAATCAGAAAGTTTACATTTGAAATTTTAGAAGTTGTAACCTTTCTAGGTGGTAATAATATTTAAGGTAAAAGCATGCAAATATGTGGCTAAAATAAGATGTTGTTGTTATTCAGGCACTAAGTTGTGCCCAGTTATTTGCAATCCAATGGACTGCAGCACTCCAGGCTTTCCTGTCCTTCACTATCTCCTAGAGTTTGTTCAAACTCATGTCCATTGAGTAAGTAATGCTATCCAACAATTTCATCCTCTGTTGCCCACTTCTCCTGCCCTCAATCTTTCCCAGCCTCAAGGTCTTTTCCAGTAGGTCGGCTCTTCACATCAGGTGGCCAAAGTATTGGAGCTTCAGCTTCAGCATAGTCCTTCCAACGAATATTTAGGGTTGATTTCCTTCAGGACTGATTATTTTTTTTTCTTTGCAGTCCGAGGGAATCTCAGGAGTCTTCTCCAGCACCAGAATTTGAAAGCATCAAGATTACTAGGGTTGAGGAGGTAAAGAACTCCCAAGGCTAAATTATTGAGTGAATCTATAAAATGCTAGCAGGATACAGAGTAGAGAGGAAGATTATAACCCAGATGTAAAAGCTTTAAATGACTGAAGGGACTGATACACGGCAGTGACAAGGAGAAATGGAACTGGTATGTAAGGATCACAGACTTAACTGGTACTGGAGAGAGATATATTTGGAAATATTATTGGCCAACATCATCATCCATGAGTCTTTAATGTCTTCCAAAAGTTAGATGAGGTGGTTAAAACTAGCAGAGAGTGTGGCTTAAGATTTTAGTGAGCAGGCTGCTATATTTCCTACCATGCTATGGTCTTGTTGTTTAGTCTCTCAGTCATGTTTTATTCTTTTGAGACCCCCATGGGACTTTCTGGGCAAGACTAAGGAGTTGGTTGCCATTTCTTCCTCCAGGGGACCTTCCTAATTTAGGATTCTATCCTAAATCTCTGAGTCTCTTGCATTGCAGGCAGATTCTTTACCACTGAGCCACCAGAGAAGCCCACATACTCTGGTTTAGGTGCACTCTAAGACCTTCCCAGGTGGCTCGGTGTTAAAGAATCTGCCTGCAAATGCAGTAGATGCAGGTGACATGACTTCCATCTCAATAAGAGTGGAATTGAAATTAGATCTGAATTTAAGCATTGTTTATCCATGTCATGAAATCTAAGGACTAGATGATTTCTTACTCTTTCCAGGTCTAGAATTCTTATACCCTTATCATCAAACACTTACTTAATTTTATAATGCTTTGATTAACTTCCTCTGCAAAGTTCTTACATTTTTAAAGAAATTGGCTATGGATCTTCAATTGAATGAGATCCTGTTATAGTTTCTTATTTATTTATGATGGATGATTTTCAGTTCCACTATCTTCCAAAAGTAAGGAAAAGAAGAGTATTAAGTTTCTGCTGCTCCGTATTTGAAACATCTTACGAGTAGTTTGCTATAAGCTTTATGCAGTTCTATTCATCTTTTAGCAATCAAACTTTATTATTTCACCAAAAACAATGATAGAGTTTGAATCTGAACTATGTTGAATTAGAATTCATGAAAATGTATATCATTATAACAAAACAAAATTTTAAGACTAGTGTATTAGCATCCAATATGTTCTAGGAATCATTGAACTTTTAAGTCATGAAAACCTTATACCATAAATTAGAAGCAATAAAATCTTTCTTCCTAAGAGGAAAATTTATTGTCATATGTCAATGAGAAAAAAAGAAAGATATTTTGATAAGAAAAAGTTAAAATGCACTATGAATTAAAGTACAAAATATTAAGAAATTTGAATGACATTGAATCTGATTTCTCTATCTAATAAAATGCTATGTAGAATAATACAAAGGGAAAAAGTCTTGTCAGATTCATGTATAATGAAAAACTAACAGAAATGAATGTATTATTTAAAATTTATCAACATTTACATGTATACTATGCCATATTGATTTTAAGGAAAAAGTCGAAGGAGTGCTTGTTTCTATTGTGTGATAACAGATGTAAATATCAATGGGAAAAATATGCACACCTCCTGAAGGAGTCTTTTGGGCCTAGAAATAAAACAACAATTTCAAAGGCCCTTGCTGAATCATCTAACTTCGGAGAAAACAAAACAGAACTTTAGGTCCCACCCTGATGCTCCAGGCCAGTTACATCTGTCTGGGACTGATCACCCGCTGTCCAGAAACCTTCCACCCCCTACATCTGCACAGAAGACTTATCACCCTCTGCCAAACTACAAATGCCATCTCAACTGAAGAATACCCAAAACCTCCCACTTGATTAATGTTTCCCTTATCGCTTCTACAAACCTCCCTATAAAGATGGAGCCTCCCTGATCCCTTTCCATGCTCAGACTGGTCGTTAGGCTGACTGTTTCCCCTCCTTGCCTGAATAAAGGTAACCTGCTTCTGTTGAGGTCGTCTTTTCTCTTTCTGCCTCCACCAGAACTATACCTTACACCTCCTATGTACTCAATACCATAGAGAAATTTTTCTCTTGGGACTTCGTATTTGTATAATAATTATATAAATGTACAACCTTGAATATACATGTACAAATGGGGATATAGAAACACAGTTACTTTGGAAAATATAAGTTTAAGCAATGTGCCAAACCTAATGGAAAACCTGTTTAAGGTAATCATCAGATGTATGTGACTGAAAGTTTTCTTTCCTGATCCAATTCTATGTTTTCATGACCTATAATAAAACTGTATGCATTAGAGCACTACTCACAATTAACATTGAAGGTAGATTTTTTATTTTTATGAAGGTTTTCATACGTTCAGAGTTACCTTTAAAGTTTGTAAATTCATTTCTCATGTTTGAAAAATATTTGACAGGCTTGTTCTTTTATTTCATATCATTAAATAATTAAATCTCTTCACTGGCATTGAGATGACAATCAGGGTTACTGTATCTTACATAGCTCTATATTAGCTGAAATAATTTAATTTTTAGATTTTTTTAAAAAAGTTGAAACATGATTTTCATGGCATTTTTTGATAGATGTTTTATACAGTCCATTTTTTAAAATTCTTTATTTCCAGTTGTTCAGGCTTCCTTTTACACCACTACACAATGGGAAACTGTTCTTTTGATTTGCAAAGAATACACGCTGATGAATACCACTATGCCATACATTATGCAAAGCCAAGCTCCCTGAAATATCCCTGTAATGTGTTATTGTTCTCCTTGACAAAGAAGTAAAACTAATGGTGAATGCTGGTTGATTTTCACAATACTTAACGAGGTCTTGGACTTTTTTTTTTTTTTAAACTGTGCCTGATTTTAGACTTTCTTTGTTACCACAAAGGTTGTGTTTTAAATTTCTCCATATTTTATGGAATAACCAAGTAAATAGTTTTAATTTGTACCAAGATTATATTTTAGCTACTACTATCAGTATGGTGGCCTATAGTATGTAATCTTTGAGACTTTGTGGTCTTTTAAGGTCTGTACATTTGCCCTCTGTCTCCTATATATAATATAGTTCTTTAAGATACATGGGCTTAATTTTAAAGTTTCATGGATGCATTTATTTGATAATTATATGACACAGAATCAGGTAATTCTTATTAATGCTAAAGCAGTATTTTTTTTTAATGTCTGCATTTCTTAAATATACCATGAAAATAAATTCAATGAAATGCCCATATCACCCCAAATACTTTTGGAAAAACCTGGCCAAATAAAGTTAAGTATTATATTTATTTAAGGGTTTCATTTTTGTTTTTAATGTTGCTTGGGACACTTCAGGATTGTTGTTTTACAAAACATATTCAATGAAGTGTTCCTTTATTCTCCTCTTGTTAGCCATAATGCTTGTACTTCTTAGTTTTTTCATAAATGAATATTATACTGTAATTCATCTTTCAATAGAGATCTCTCAGTGCCTAGGAATAGCAGAGGAAAAAGTACACTATAAAATGAATACTAATCTAAGCTATCTTCCATTTAATTTTTTTTCTCAAGTGTAATGGATTTGTTAGCTAGTCCATCCCATACACTAGCCACGTACAGCTAAGCCTATATTTTTTTTATAGATAAGCTGATTTCAGTACTAGTGATCTCAAAGAAGTTCTGAATATTATTAACAATATTTGAAAGTCAAATGTTTACATTGAATTCACTATGAGAAAAAAAGAATTTAGGTAAATGAGTGAATACTGTTTTAGAATCAAATTCTCTATGAAACCAGAGACAAACCAGACTTCTATTTATTCTCTGTTCTCTTGGCAAGTTGTTCTTAATATAAGACAATAATAGAAAAATCATTTGTCTTTGAGTAAATTGGAAAATATGAGATATTTAAAATTAATTGGTAGCTCTTTTTCATTTTGATACCTAAATATTTACAGCTGATTTACTGATTAATTCAACCTGGTTTGAGGTAGTTGTAGTTTTCTATAAACAACCATAAACTAAAGCTAAAAGTAGCTCTAGATAAAATTTAGTTTGTGATTTTTACTTTTCTTTTACTTTTTAAAGATTTTCTATACATTAAGAGAAAAGTGAAGTGAAGTCGCTCAGTCGTGTCCGACTCTTTGCGACCCCATGGACTATAGCCTATCAGGCTCCTCCATCCATGGGATTTTCCAGGCAAGAGTGCTGGAGTAGATTGCCATTTCCTTCTCCAGGGGATCTTCCCAACCCAGGAATCGAACCCGGGTCTCCCACATTGCAGGCAGACGCTTTACTGTCTGAGACAGAGAAAAACTAATTATAATTCTATAAATTAGTTGTCAGATTTGTTTCTGGGATGTGATAGGAGTAGTCAAGTGAAGCAAACTTACTAGTAGATTTATCCTAATGATTGCATAATTAAACTTGCAGTTTTCACATACAGCAAAACATAGAGCTGTAATCCATTTGCTTCTATAGAGTGTGTTTTGTTTTTTTTTGTATCAGATATATGATCTGTTTAGGTGATAACATTAAAGTAGACTTGACTCAAATATTTGGGAATTCACTCAACATTTTTCTTTTATTTTGTTGCTGTGGCCAATTCTGGCCAATTTGTAATTCATACAGGTTTCATCTTGGAAAATTCATCAGATCTCATAATCACTTTCTTTATGTACATAAGTGATAGAGAGGCATAGCTATATGTTTAATGTACAATATCAGACACCAAACTATGACTGACACACTAAAGAACAGAATTCCTTAGGAAGGTCAACATGAATGAAATTGATGTTTCTTGAGCACTGCTGGGACCTTCATATATGTTGTCATGCACTAACTCATTAGGCTCAATTACTGCATCCACTTTTTGAAGGTAGAAAAAGTGATTTAGCTCAGAGAAATCAGACAATTTTCCAAGGCTGATTATTAGTGGTAAGAATTCCAATCTAGGCCTCCCTGAGTCCAATCTTCTGCTCATTCTACTACAACAAATGTTTTCACTTATTTCCCTGTCACTTTGAGATATTCACTGTTATTACAGAGTAGTTCTATACTCCCTGAGGCTTGTTCTGACAGCCCTATCATTTTAAACCGCCTAGCTTGAATGTGTTTTAGATCTAAAACTTTTTATTAGCTTCAGAAGATTCCTGACATTTATTTTATAGAAAATTTTTAGCAGAAAGTCTTCCATCTCTTGCATAATGTAGAATTACAGAAATTCTCTGGTCAGACAGGCTACATGACAAAGAACAAGATTATAAATGCATTGAAAATGGCAATCTGTTCAGAAAATCCACACCTGAGTTTAAGACACTAGGCTAGTTCTTCAGAAAAAAGCAGTATTTACATGTGAGAGAACATTTGCATGCCAACTGTATTTAGAGACAACACTAGATGCATTTGAAGAATCAGTTTCAAAATTTGGAATTGGACAGTATTTTTTATAAAAGAGTTGATTTCTCATAACTTAATACAAAAAGCTAAGCCTATGTAGGGAGGAGAAAGCTTTTCCTCTAACCCTCCTTTTTTTCCTTCTGGGAACTGGATATTTATACTGACAAAAGACAGATTAACTATTTATTGTTAATTTATTAACAGAACTTATTAACACATGCAGAGCATGTATATGTAGGAGAAACTCAGTGATAACTCAGAGGTGCTTAGAATTTGGATTTATATGTCATCTTAACAAAGAACAATGCAGCCTGTAATAAAGTGAAAGACAAAGAAAAAGATTAAGCCTTTAAGGGTAGCAATGTGAGAGGGTAAACCTATGGAAAAAACTAATGGAAAATAGGAGTTGCTTTAGTAAGATTTGTTATGTATATCTCCAAACTGATAAGAGTCTCTTGTTTTTAGGCAAATGGAGGAAAGGCAGAGAAATTTTTGGGGTGTCTTCTGTTTCTCAATAGTCTTTAGCTCAAAATAACCATTGTGCCAAAGTGACTTATTTGGGGGAGGTGAAAAAAGCAGTCTTAAAACTCAATACTATAAAAAGTAAGATCATGGCATCCAGTCCCTTCATTTCATGGCAGATAGAGAGGGAGCAGGAAATGGCAACCCACTCCAGTATTTTTGCCTGGAGATTCCCAGAGACAGTGGGCTGCCGTCTATGGAGTCGCACAGAGTCGGACATGACTGAAGTGTCTTAGCAGCAGCAGCAGTAGCAGCAGAGGGGGAAAAGCAAAAACAGTGACAGATTTTATTTTCTTGGGCTCCAAAATCACTGCTGATGGTGACTAAAGCCATGGAATTAAAAGCTGCTTGCTCTTTGGAAGGAAAGCTATGACAGAGTATTAAACCTAGGCAGAGTATTAATAAGCAGAGACATCACTTTGCCAGCAAAGGTCCAGATAGTCAAAGCTATGGTTTTTCCAGTAGTTATGTTGGATGTGAGACACAGACTACAAAGAAGGCTGAGCATCAAAGAATGGGTGCTTTTGAATTGTGATAGAGAAGACTCTTGAGAGTCCCTTGGACTCTAAGAAGATCAAACCAGTCAATCCTATAGGAAATCGTCCTGACTATTCATTGGAAGGACTGATGCTGAAACTGAAAATCTTGTACTTTGACCACCTGGTGTGAAGTGCCAACTCATTGGAAAAGACTCAGATGCTGGAAAGAATGAAAGCAAAAGGACAAGGAGCAACAGATGATGATATGGTTATATAGTATCACCGTCTCATTGGACATGAAGCTAAGCAAACTCCAGGAGATACTGAAGGACAGGGAAGCCTGGTGTGCTGCAGTTCATGGGGTTGCAAAGAGTTGAACATGACATAGTGACTGAATGACAATAACATTCTCATGTCTTATACCTATAACTTTAAGTAGGTTACAGAGCTTTGATAATTGTTACACCATTTGTGTAATTTGTTCCCAAAACAGAACAAAATAAAAATAATTAATAATTCACTAAGTTAACTCTTTTGATTGAATTTTCTAATTTTTTTTAGAATAAATACCATGGCATATGATGCTTCCTCAGTGGCTCAAATGGCAAAGAATCCATCTACAATGCAGGAGACACAAGAGATATGGGTTCAGTCCCTGAGTCAGGACAATAACCTGGAGGAGGAAATGACAACTCACTCCAGTGTACTTTCCTGGAAAATCCCATGAACAAAGTAATCTGGCAGGCTACAGTGCATAGGGTTGCAAAAAGTCAGACACAACTAATGCAACTTAGCATGCACACACAAGTGGTTTATAGTTGCAAATATCTTTATTCTCAGTATAGGATATACACATTTCATTATTTACTTCTGTATACTGACAGTCTTGGAAAAGAAATGAGTAAAATATTAATATTTTAACAATAAAGACACAAAATAAACACTATATAATGAAGGAAATAGCATGTAAAATTAATCATCATGACTAGTTTTATTTAACCACATACTAGTAGACTACCAGCAAAAACATGGGTCAACTAATTTGCTGCTAGAAATATAGTAATGTGTAATACTAATACAGTGACTCTATTAATACTAATATTAATAGAGTGACAGACTTTATTTTTAGGGGGGCTCCAAAATCCTGCAGATGGTGTACACGGCCATGAAATTAAAAGACACTCCTTGGAAGAAAAGTTATGACCAACCTAGCCAGCATATTAAAAAGCAGAGACATTACTATGCCAACAAAATTCTGTCTAGTCAAGGCTATAGTTTTTCCAGTAGTCATGTATGGATGTGAGAGCTGGACTATAAAGAAAGCTGAGTGCCAATGAATTGATATTTTCAAACTGTGGTGTTGGGGAAGACTCTTGAGAGTCCTTGGACTGCAAGGAGATCCAATCAGTCCATCCTAAAGGAAATCAATCCTGAATATTCATTGGAAGGACTGATGCTGAAGTTGAAACTCCAATACTTTGGCCACATGATGCAAAAAGGTGACTCATTTGAAAAGCCTCTGATGTTGAGAAAGATTGAAAGTGGGAGAAGGGGATGACAGACGTTGAGAAAGTTGGATGGTATCACCCACTCAATGGACATGAGTTTGAGTAAATTCCAGGAGTTGGTGATGTATAGGGATGCCTGGCGTGTTGCAGTCCATGAGGCTGCAAACAGTCAGACAAGACTGAATGACTAAACTGAATATAAATCTATTTCTAAAAATGTAAAATCTGTTTCAAAACTTTCACTCAAAAGACAAAAGAATCAAAGTACAAACAGTGCTTTTCTATGGCTTCATAATTATGTCTCATTTAAAGACAGAACTAAGCCTAGAAACTAGGCTCCTGATTTCTGCTCTGAGATTCTTTCCACTAATCAACAAGTGGCTATTATCCTCACAGCAAACACTTAACATATTGTTTAATCCTTTTTAGACAGTTTTCTAAATGCTTCAGATCTATTAACTCATTTAAGTATCACAATAACCCTATGAAGTAGGTATGCATAAATTAATTTTTTCTCTTTTTACACATGAAGATTATGAGGACAAATAATTAAAGAGTAGAGAGATTAAACTTCCCAAGATTACTTGGTTAGTACTTGTCTGATGTGTTATTTAAATCTAAACCCTCTCCAGAGTATTTTCTCTTATTTTTCACTGTTTCATCATTTTCACAGCATGTTCTAATGTGATTTTTTATTGTCATACAAAATGTTAGATAATAAATCATTCAAACTACCACCAAGTACATCATAAGTAGATAATTTAACCAAAAATTATAACCATTAGTGTATTTCATGAAATACTTTTTACTAGACATTTTTTTTAAACAGGAGGCTATTGTTCAAGACTATAACTATAATAGAGGTGTTAATTCTCAAAATGGTAAGTGTACACCTATGGTGGATTCATGTTGATGTATGGCAAAACCAATACAATATTGTAAATTAAAAATAATAATAATAAATGAAAAAATAAAATAAAATATTTTAGTATTCACATTGACTAAATTTAAAATGTTAGTATTCATACATTATCACATATTTTAATTACATTTTATCTGATATTCTATTTTATGTGAAATTTATCTTGCCAGTCTCTATGCATCTTCTGGCCAGGGGAATTATGACTGCAGACACTTGGCTGCATTAAAAGTTATTCTTAAGAAAAAAAAAAAAAGTTATTCTTAAGAATATGAATGTATAGAGTAAATGATCAAAAATTCTTTCTGTATTTACTGAATTATTAGTAAAATTGCTTAGGCCAAAAAAATCTTTGTTTAATCACAGGGCATAACCCATTTTCAATAAAAAGTGAGTAGTTTAATGACAGAACTAGTAAAGAAATGGGATATCAAGAGCAGTAAGTTACCCTAAGAAGATGATTTTATAAAATATCCTGCTTAAATAAATTATGAAATATTGATATTTATGAATGTTTTCAAATTTTATATGTGGCAAATGAGGGAGTGAATATTGGATAGTCTCATTTAGCTGATAAGAAATTTTGCAGTAAATGTACCTTTACTATGTTAAAAGAAACCGATTTCAGATTATTTTAGTAGTGCATATTTGAGTGTATCCTATCACCAGGTAACAGAAAACACTAGATAGTTCAGAGTTTTGATATGTAAATTCAAATTGGGAACTCATGTACACCCGTGGCGGATTCATGTCAATGTATGCAAAACCAATACATTAATGTAAAGTAAAATAAAGTAAAATTAAAAATTAAAAAAAAGAAAATAGATATTTTATAATGGATATTTTAAGCATATAGGTAATGCTTTATTTCATAAACTGGAGGTATCATTAACTGCTATATTGATATATTTTTAACTTAAGGATGATAATGGCAATGACTATTTTTTAAATTGTTTCCTGTATATCTTAGAATGCCATATCTGTATTAATAAACAGATAGATAGATACATAGATATCTCCTAGAAATAAAGTATTAAACTATATATGTATATAAAAAAAAAACTGTTTATTATTTTTACAAGAAAGTTAATAACATAATTTTGCAATTTTGTTTCTATTTGTTAGTGATGTTTAATTGCAAGATTTTTAAGGTTGTAATGACTCTTTTTGGGACTTAAACTATTGTCTGCTTTTCATGGGTCATGGTAATTATCCCCTGGGAAAACAAAGCGAAAAAAATGCTGACCAAATGCCAGTTCTAATTGTTGGGGTGTGCATCTACCATGCAATTTTTCTAATTTATCATGAAGATGCAAATGGACTTCAGAATTGATTTTATTTTTGATTAAACCCTTTATGCAAATTATTATGCAAATTAATGCCCTTGAGTTCAAGACAATTTGTCAATACAGTACCACTGAAACAGACAAAAAGAATCATAGCATATTGAAACCAATCCACAGAGGAATTATGAATATGGCCACTGGCAGCTATCTGTTAGATTTATCTTATGCATAGAGCCAATCTGAAATTTAAAGACCAAAAATAATAGTAAAATAGAGACTAAGATTATTATCCAGGAAATCTCAGTTGAGTAAAAACACAATTATTTTTAGAAATGTATTTTTAGTCTTTCTTTTCTAAATTGACTTGCTTGATGATTTGATTGATTAAGCATACTAGATAACTGGTTCATCTATATTAACTTGAAGAATGTATATATTACATATATGA
Organism: Aepyceros melampus; assembly: GCA_006408695.1. Classification (NCBI taxonomy): domain Eukaryota; kingdom Metazoa; phylum Chordata; class Mammalia; order Artiodactyla; family Bovidae; genus Aepyceros; species Aepyceros melampus. The sequence continues at coordinate 20,427 of SJXQ01008450.1, forward strand.
AGAATATATATCAGAGTAACTTAATAGTAATCAGTTTACCATTTTTAAGTAGTATCTCAAAATAATTTGAAATTATGAACAGACAAGTTATTAGTAGTTCTTTTAAATCTTCATAATTCTTCAAATTTTATAATCTAATAGGATAAGAGTAGAACTCAAATGAGGAAAGTAGAAAGAGTTGGGATAATTACCTGAAATAATTTAGATTAAAGTACTTTGTAAACTTATAGCAATAAAACTCTTAGTTTTGACAGGGATTGTCTTATTTTTAAGTTTCACTGAGCTGCCTCATTCTTGTGTACAAAAATAAAGCAATTTAGAAACACACATTTGATTTTTAATAAATTTCTTTAACTTGTGTATTTGTTAATCTGAATTGATATTCTCTGCTCTCTTTTCTAATGTTAGAAGATATATATCAGGTAAGTCAATTAATATTTTAACAATATGCTCTGTGCTAGTTGCATCATGGTAGTATTCTAATATCCTATATAGCACAATTAATTTTAATTCATTAATCTTTAATAGCAACTATGCAAGAAATGTTTAATGTCACAAATCAATTAATGTAGAAAAGCTTTGCAGCTTTAAAATATTTGAGACTCAACGGGGTTTATTTTGATTATACTCTAAACTTAGGCTATGAATAAGCTCTCAGAAAATTGCTGTTCTTAAACATAACAGTGCATACCTCAAGTTTAAAATCATTGTTCTTTTCTTCAAGGTTTTGTATATTAAAAATATAATTTACTTAAACATACTCTCAAAATATTGGAGTAGGAAATGGCAACCCACTCCAGCATTCTTGCCTGGAAAATTCCTGAGCAGAGGAGCCTGGAGGACTATAGTCCATGAAACCACAAAGATTCAGACATGACTGAATTGCTGAGTGTGCATTCTCAAAGCATATATTTAGCAGAATACAAAACATTCCATATAGAAACTTAAAATATAATTTTTTGTCTTTATGCTATCCAACTCAATTCCTAAAGAGATTTTACTCCCTAATTTATGTAATATGTTCAAGTTCATAAAATCAAAGCATATTGATACTCAATAAACTTTCAATGATCTATGTTTATTGAGTTTTATTGTTTATGAATAAAATTTGATATGAATTATTTTGCTCTAATGTATTCATTAGATTCCCAAGTATGAAAGGTTAAAAAAATATGTAAATGAAATAGATGCACAGGCTGTTATAAATCTACATTTCTCTCTAACTATGCTTAAAATATAAATTTAACATTAAAACATAATGGAAAAGTAAGTTTTAGTTTCATATCATCACAGAATTCTTGCTATTGAATTTTTAAGACTCTTAGGGTTCTAACTTGGTTTTTACAACCACCTTCTGACCAAACTTGGGCAAAAACATTGGCAACGATTTCCTATCATTTCTACATAGTTATTTAAATAAGAAAATTAATTTAATAAATTAAGCAGTTGAAATGTATTTATCATGTTCCTTCTAAAATATTGTTACTTTATCACCCTTTGTCAAACCTGGAAATGTATATTTAGGTTATTTTCATCCCTGTGATCATGCTTATGTTATTTTAGAGATTTGATTTATTGGCTTTGATTTATGTTATTTTGGAGATTTGCTTTATTTGTTTTATTTTTTGGATTTCCCTGTGGCTCAGACTGTAAAGAATCTTCCTACAATGCAGGAGACCAAGGTTCAATCCCTGGGCTGAGAAGATCCCCTGAAAATATAAAGGCAACCCACTCTAGTATTCTTGCCTGGAAAACCCCATGGACAAAGGAACCTGGTGGGTTACAGTCCAAAAAGTCGCAAAGAGTCAGACACGACTGAATGACTAGCACTTTGAGCATTTCTGGTTTCAGTAAAATAGCTGGAATGGAAATCAGACTGTGTTCTGCTAAAGGAAAATGTAAACTGAAGAAGTGGAGTCAACTTTGAAGGCTATTTTCAATCAGTTTGCCATTTGAGATTTTGCATATTCACTGTGTTCATCACTGAAGTCATCATCTTTCTCTTAAAAGTCACACCTCTTGTGTTCTCTGTGTTATATTAATCTAAGTCAAAGAAATGAGTTCATTCTACACTGTAGCCTCTCTCTGTCTTCCATATTTGGTCAATCCAAAAAAAAAAAAAAAACTTCATAAATATATCTGAATTTCAATGTGTGTTCTCCATTTCCATAAAAAAAAAATTTCAGTTTTCTGAGGTTAGCCTTGGGTAGCCAACTTTAGTCATCCTGGCTACCCCAGTATTAGTGACCTCCTTCACTTCCTTTCCAGTCCGCTGGTCTCACACACACACACACACACACACACACAAAATGATATAAAACACAGTTACACAAAATTATATATTATGTACATACACTGTTCAATTTCTTGAATGATCTAGGTTTTCTCAAGCCTCCATGCTTAAATGATCTTTCCTAATTCTGGAAAATTCTGGAAGATTTAAACTTTCATCAAGTACTGTGTTCCTGTGGAATCTTTTATAATAACCTTAGGCTAAATTTTGAGCCCATCTCTTCTTTGGAGACAGCAGAGAATAATGCTAATATAGATGACATAGTTAAGAGTTGAACAGTAACATTTAAAGTAATCCAGTCTGGTAAATTTTTTGTTATTTCCTTCCTTGTTTTTAACTACATAACCAAGTTACTCTGGAAGTATGAAAAAGTGAGAGTGAAATTCAGACTTTGGGTGAGGGGAGCTATTTTAGAATAGGAACTATGGAAATTACATAACAGAGTTGAGCTGAATGGAGTTAAGTGAAATGATTTGTTAACAACACTGTGGCTCAGTGGTAAAGAATCCACTTGCAAATGCAGGAGGCACAAGAGATGCAGGTTTGATCCCTGAGTTGGGAAGATCCTCTGGAGAAGGAAATGACAACCCACTGCAGTATTCTTGCCTGGAAAATCCCATCGACAGAGGAGCCTGGCAGTCTATAGTCCATGGGGTCACAAAGAGCTGGATATACCACTCCACTGAGTGCTTAATAATGGTTGGAAATAAAAATGGTGTGTTTATCTTCAGAAGGGAGTTTAGTACCTTCACCTGTCAGTCTGGGAGTGGTAAAAAGGGAAAATGAATTAAGAATTAATCCAGGGGTAAGGATTAGTCAAAATCATTGAGAATTTAAGGATGATTAAAATAGTATCATAAAAATGAATTAAGAATCTAGACTGAGTTAGGTGGCAAAGATAATAAGTAAAAATAAACTGTAAAAAGCTCAAGGCTTGGCAATTTCAAGAAGCAGCAGAAACAACTGAATATAAATTCTAGTGGCAAAGTAAATTTTTTCAGAATTTCTGACAAGTGTGTCATATATATATTTAGTAGTATAATAACCTTGATTAACATTTTAGGAAAAACATAATAGATGCATTCGTAAACATGTATACTTTTCCCCTCTGCAACCAGCAAAATACCGATCAATTTACATTGTTCTTACAAAGTTACAGAGATTAGGAACATATATAATTGAAAGGATTTGTTAAGCCTTCATCCAGTACTATAAATGCTGCAACATTCTGAGTTTCTATTAAATAAAATATTCTATGCATTTTTAAAACATATATTTGATGCCTAAATTAGCATTACACTGTGGTTCCATAATTATAGAATTAAAATTATAACAAATTAATATTTCATTAAGAATAACTTTCAAAACAAGGTAAATAAAATTATTTAAGATAGAGTACCAAATTGGTGTCTTTTGCTAGTATAATTTAACAAGTTAAGAACTTTGGAGAATGCCTCCTGCATTTTTAATTAATGCAATTTAAGAAAATTAAAAGAAAGATTTTGAAATTCTAGGATTATCCCTCTAGGAAAACTTGTCATTTTGAAAAATTATCAGATGCAAAATTAAATGATTTAAATTCAATGGATTGATGTATTTCTACTCTAGATTTTTAAAGTGCAAATGAGCTTAAACTAGCATTGGACTTTCAAAAACGCCTTAAAAATCTTGATAATTTAAGACATATTTTTTCTGTTAATTTTGGGCTTTCCCCTTGAGACAGTACTGTCTTTGATACTTACAAGAGTTCTTTCTGTTATATTGACAATAAAAATTCAAAGCAGCAAACATTTATAGAAGACATGATGAGGATATTTGAGCTACATGAAAGTACCTCTGACTTCCTAATAAATATACAGGGGCACTATGAAGTAAATTTTTAAAATAAATAAACTGTTTCTTTAGAATATAAGATACAGTTGTTCAAATTTTATTTTTTTTCTACATGAGTGAAATAAATTATTTGAAGTTTAATTTATAAAATAGATGCTCTGGGTTACTTAAGAAGCCTCAGCTCTCTTAGTATATTGTTGTCTCAACAGCTCTGAAACTAATTGAATATTTTCATTTATTTCCTGTCTTTGTTCTAGTGATTTTAGAATTTGTATCTCTTAGTAACTACATTTCCACATTTATTTGTGTTAATGACTGTATTATTTTTTTTAATGAATTCTTAATATAGACTAAAGGTCATAAATTATATTTTGTTTACCAAAATACATTTTAGAAAACTTTCTTTTTTAGTAGCAATTTCAGATTCACAGCAAAATTGAGAGGAAATTGCAAAGATTTCAAATTTACTCTTTGTCTTCACACATGCATGGCCTTTTGCATTAGCAACATCTCTTACTAGAAAGTCACTTTTTTTTCTTTTTTCTTTTTTTTTTACCAAGGATGAGTCTACATTGATATATCATAATTATGCAAAGTTCATATTTTACCTTAGGGTTCATTCTTGGTGTTATATATTCTATACATTTGGACAAATGAATAATGACATATTGTAACTAAAATATCATGCAGAATATCTTCCCTAAAATCCTGCATACTCTGTCTATTTATCTCTCTCTTCACCTACATGCTTAGCAGGGACAGATCTTTTCATTGTCTCCATAATTGTACATTTTCCAGAATGTCATACAGTTTGAATCACATAGTTTGTAGCCTTTCAAAGTGTCACTTAGTAATATGCACTTGATTCCTCCATGTCTTTTCATGGTTTGATAGCTCATTTCTTTTTAGTGATATATAATATTGTCTTGGTATACCAGAGTTTATCAGTTCATGTATTGGAAGACATTTTGGTTGCTTCCCAGTTGTGGCAATTATGAAAAAAGCTACTGTAAACTTCCATGTGCAAGTTTCTAGTAGACCTAAGTTTTCAACTCCTCTGGATAAATACCGAGTGCCAAAATTGCTGAATCATGTGGTAAGAATTTGTTTAGTTGAATAAATTGCCAAACTGTCTTTCAAAGCGGCTGTACCATTTTGTATACACACCAGTGATGGATGGGAAATCTTGTTTGTCCATATCCTTGCCAGCATTGGGAGTTGGTGGTTTCATACATGCAGTACCAAAGTGACATTCTATAAGAATGCATATTTAGGTAGCTGAAGAAAGTTATTACCAAAAAGTAATGATTATCTCTATCAGGTAGAGCAAGTTTTGAGATCTGTCAGGGACAGTGGAAAAAATATGGAATTCTGATAATATTTTATATTGTACATGAAAAGTTATCACATGATTATTTGCTTTAACATAATTTAATCTGCATATTTATGTTTTATTTTCTTTCTTGTATGCTTGTTCATTGAAACAATAAGTGTTAAAAAAAAATAGAGTCACATAGAATTTGGGAATGTACCATTCCCATAAAAGTAACATAGACATGTGGTGGAAGGAAAACAACTTTCAATGATCATAACCAGTTCAGTAATTCTGTTAAGAGTGTCGACTCTGGATATCAAATCATTAGGTAAGACAATATTGCTTTTAGTTATTTTACAACTTATTTTTGTTTGATCAAAGACTTTTGAATGTCAAAGAACTTATGGCTGACAATTTAATTTAATTAGATTTTAATGATAAAAGTACAGTTGGCATTTAAGTGATATATCTTACTAAAATTTATTAAACAAACTTCTTAAAATGGAAATTTAAAATAAGCAAATTAAATAATTCAAATTACTTTAATTTTTAACCATCAGTCTTTCTGTTTGCCAAACACAAGAAAGGAAATAATAAATGACATATTACCAAGGAAAAATGATTGCATTGTAAAATATTTATTAACTTTACTTTTCACTTGGTTAAAGAATAAGCCACTAAACTTAATTTGACCTAGAAACTAAACATATAAACATATAATAGTCCCAGCAGCCCTAATTGTTGGAGACACTTAACTTTTACCATATAACCTTCAAATCATCTCTTTGAATTTACTCTTTGCTTCTAAATCTCACTGTTTTCCCAAGTGTTTCATGTGTCTCATTTCATATTGTTAATAAAACAACTCAATCAACAAGCCAGGTTTGTATGTGAGAAGATTTAGGCTAAGGTGGAATTAAAAGCCAAGCACTCCTATATACATTTTTATATTCTTTTTTAAAACTACAGAACATTTTATCACCTTTTAGTAATCTATCAAAATTTGCCTTTTAACGTGATCTTATTTTCTTTACAGGTATTTTTCCTTTGAAAAGATAAATCTTCAGGAAAACAATTATTAATCTGATACATTAACCTTTCCTGTTTTATAATATAAAAAGTATTATAACAGTATGTATAGCTATCATGGTCTTTTAACTAAGTCATTGTCTTTCTTTTCTATGTTTCATTACATATCTCTATTCAGATTTACTCACTATATTAAGATACACATGTACACAAGCATAGACTTACCTTGTGGCTCAGAAGGTAGAGAATTCACATTCAGTGCAGAAGACCTGGATTCTATCCCTTGGTTGGGAAGATCCCCTAGAGAAGGATACCCCAATCAGCCACACAATTCAAAATAAAATAATACTAAACTGAAATAAAGTGTGAGGAAGTCAAATATTGCTATAGAACATATGAGTTTTCTAAAGGTATCACATAGGAAATAATTTTCAATAGAAATTCTGTTTCCTAACACAGAAAACAGACTTGTGAAAACAGTAGGGGAAGACGAGGGTGGGACAAATTGAGAGAGTAACATTGAGAAATATACATTACTATAGGTAAAATAGATAACCAGAGAGAATTTGCTATATAACTCAGGGACCTAAATTCCAGTGTTCTGTGACAACCTAGAGGAGTGGGACAGGGTGGCAGGCGGGAGGGAGGTTCAAGAAGGAGGTCTATGCTTAGTCATTCAGTCATGTCTGACTCTTTGTGACCCCATGGACTGTAGCCCACCAGGCTCCTCTGTCATGGGATTCTCAAGGCAAGAATACTGGAGTGGGTTGCCATTCTCTTCTCCAGAGGATTTTCCTGACCCAAGGATCGAACCCAGGTCTCCTGCATTGCAAATAGATTTTATACCTTATGAGCTATAGGGAAGTTGTATACCTGTGGCTGAATGTTGATATATGGCAGAAACCAACACAGCATTGTAAAGCAGTCAGCTTCCAATTAAAATAAATAAATCTAAAAGAAATAAATGTTTCTTTACCTTCTTGATAGAGAAAGAATGAGAGAGGAAACTAAAATAATCTCAATATGCTCAACATGTCAATGCCCAAACAACCTTGCTATTGAAATACTACCTCAATCACCCTCACAACCACCAGTGAGGTTAACTCTGAAAGAAATATTCACATTTCATATTACTTGGGAAGCCTCAAACATCATGAATTTTATTAGTATGACCAAAATAAATCATCTGAAATTTACCCCTCAAAGTATTCATATGCCTTCACAGGGCACGACCTACCAGCTTCTGTGTCATACAACAAAGGCTTTCATGAATTATAGTGCTATGAGACAGCTCATTGGACTAGAATCTCGTCCAAAGGAGAACAGAGTGCAACAGTTTGACAGGAAATAATTAATGGCAGAACAGATGGGTTTATAACTACAACTTAAGATACCTCTGGGGTTTGCAACAAATATTCTTTGTATGGTGATGCATGTACAGATGAATACATATTTTTTGGAGGATAAGATTTGATTGTAAGAAAAAAATGGGAAAACAAAATTAGGAAAGTGATACTAATGAAATTTTGTTTTCCCTAAAGGCTTGTAAGGTCTTTTGATGTCCAGGTTATATATTAAGATGGTTTAAAATAGTGAATCAAGATAACACAAATCACATGATAAATTATTTCTGAAGTGAGTAAACCCTGTTTGTGTACTAGAATTCATAGCTATATATAATATTTTGAAATTTAATAGTGCAAAGAGTTACTACCCTAATCATACATGTATGCAAATAAAACAAAACCATTTCCTTAACCCTATTTCTGAAGTTGTGGAATACATTTTTTAACATGAGCCAATATAGAACTATAAAGGTAAGTAATAATTTTAAGAAAACTCAGAGTTTATTTTATTATTGCAATTTATATTATTGTGACAAAGAGTTGACACATGATCTATTAATTGCTATATATGCAGCAAATGTTAAGTATCTCTAACCTTAAATGAGAATCAAGGAGAAAGTGTGATTTGTGACTTGTTAAGCAATATGAGCCAGATGGTGGGACTAAACATTTCCTCTTGAGTGTTCAATGTGATATCAAGGAATAGAAAAGCAAAGTCTATGTCTCACAAAGAAAAAGCAAGGTTGAGTATATCCAGAGAAGAGTAGGTTCAGCCTATTTAAGAGACCTCTGATTACACATTTGTGCTGAATGGTACATTAAAACATTCACAATTAAATCAGTCTTCAGGCTGGGGAAATACACACACACGCAGACAAACACACACACAGACAAACACACACACATACATTGGCACAATAAATTTGAAAACAGAAATAGAAACAGTGCAGATAACAAGGAGTAAATTTCTCTCAAGTGGTTTAGCTCAGCCCTTTGAAGTGACAAATTGAAATTTTTTCTAACTCACCACTAAAGACATTTTTAAGTTCAAACTAGATGGTTATTTCAGACTTGAAATTAAAAGATGCTTACTCCTTGGAAGGAAAGTTGTGACCAACTTAGCCAGCATTTTGAAAAGCAGACACATTACTTTGTCAACAAAGGTCTGTCTAGTCAAGGCTCTGGTTTTTCCAGTAGTCATGTATAGATGTGAGAGTTGGAGTATTAAGAAAGCTGAGCAGCGAAGAATTGATGCTTTTGAACTGTGGTATTGGAGAAGACTCTTGAGAGTCCCTTGGACTGCAAGGTGATCCAACTCGTTCATCCTAAAAGAGATCAGTCCTGGGTGTTCATTGGAAGGACTGATGTTGAAGCTGAAACTCCAATCCTTTGGCCACCTGATGCAAAGGATTGATCAATTTGAAAAGACCCGATGCTGGGAAAAATTGAGGGCAGGAGGAGAAGGGGACGACAGAGGATGAGATGGTTGAGTGGCATCACCAACTCAATGGACATGAGTTTGGGTAAACTCTGGGAGCTGATGATGGACAGGGAGGCCTGGCATGCTGCAGTTCATGGGGTCACAAAGAATTGGACACGACTGAGTGACTGAACTGAACTGATGATGTTTGTAGGATACTTATGTAGAGAAGCTATTACCTAAATTTGAGTCTTGATATTTTTGGACCCATTTTTATCTGGTATTTTCTGAAAGGCAATAATTTGGCAATCCTTTAGTTTACTTCTTTCACTTAGAAATGCTAAATATGCATACTGTCTGAATAGGCTTGGTACAGGGAGTCATTGTCTAGTTCAGTATATAATTTTCCTCTATAATTTTGCTTTGCTAAAAACCAATTTTCTATTTCTTATCCCATATTTTAATGATACAAAATTAAATAAATATTTAGGCATTCTGGAAAATAATTTCCACAGAAATGAGCTTCTGTTATCTCATCATTTTGCCTTTGTCACTCATACAAAAGTCACTGACTCCTACCTTGCTGAGTCATAGCTATCCCAGAGACCATCTTAAATAGCCAGATTCCTTTCCCTCAATGAGATCCTAAAAAACAGTACAGGTTGAAAATTCATTCTTTATCTTTCCAAGTTAGCTTCTTATGTACATACAAAGGAATAAACTGCACTTAGAGTTTTTTTTAATGAATGAAAATTTAGTCTATGAAGAAATTTCTGTTTGCAGGGGAAGAAATATAGTTTATTAGTTATAATCTACACCACTCCACCCCAAAGTTGTTATTAGATAAAATATATTTTAATCTAAGATCATAAAAGCCATTCCTCACTTAATGGAAGTCATGAGAACTGAAGTGGTGAAACACAAAAGAGGATTTTTTTTTTCCCCTTGTGGATCTGATAGAGAGGGAAGTAATCCCAGGTTTAAAATATCTGAAAGGAGTAAGACTGGAGCTAGGCAGAGGATATATGCATGTGGGAGGAATTATTTTAGTAGGTGCTGCAGTGTGCCTCAGATCACTGCTTTAGGAACTGTTTTCCTCCACTGCCACGGGGTTTAACTGCTGAGTTTTTCCTGGATTACTTCTTCCTGCTTAAAAGTGCCTCCAATGAAAATTTAGTCTATGAAGAAATTTCTGTTTGCAGGGGAAGAAATATAGTTTATTAGTTATAATCTATACCACTCCACCCCAAAGTTGTTATTAGATAAAATATATTTTAATCTAAGATCATAAAAGCCATTCCTCACTTAATGGAAGTCATGAGAACTGAAGTGGTGAAACACAAAAGAGGATTTTTTTTTTCCCCTTGTGGATCTGATAGAGAGGGAAGTAATCCCAGGTTTAAAATATCTGAAAGGAGTAAGACTGGAGCTAGGCAGAGGATATATGCATGTGGGAGGAATTATTTTAGTAGGTGCTGCAGTGTGCCTCAGATCACTGCTTTAGGAACTGTTTTCCTCCACTGCCACGGGGTTTAACTGCTGAGTTTTTCCTGGATTACTTCTTCCTGCTTAAAAGTGCCTCCACTTAAGGCCATGCTGTTCTTTACAATGACCTGACTAGAAGTACAAAATCATTTTACTTCAGTTCAGGACAACTCTACAGTGACATCTCTATTCAAGAATTGATTTTGGAACAGCTGAGACCTTTATTGGGGCTGAATTGCAGTTCAATTCTGCTTTTTGCTCAGTTTCTTCTCTTATTTGGAAAGTTCAGTTCAGTCGCGCAGTCGTGTCCAACTCTTTGCGACCCCATGAATCGCAGTACCCAGGCCTCCCTGTCCATCACCAACTCCCGGAGTTCACTCAGACTCACGTCCATTGAGTCTGTGATGCCATCCAGCCATCTCATCCTCGGTCGTCCCTTTGTCCTCCTGCCCCCAATCCCTCCCAGCATCAGGGTCTTTTCCAATGAGTCAACTCTTTGCATAAGGTGCCCAAAGTACCTACAAAATAGTGTCCATCTCTGAGTCAGTTTCCTAGGAACTCTAACATAGAGCCCAGGAGGATGAATAAGAAAAGCTCATTCTAAGGTAGTCAAAGGAAAAGTTGGTTTAAAAAGATTTATCAGTTTGAGTCTTGACCTAAACTCCTTTGGCTACAAACCCATCCCCACTTACCAAACAAAACCTTTAATGAAATAACATCTTTGGAATAAATTTATTTACATTGTAAAATGCTTATAATTGCTGATTCCAGTATTGTCTGGAGAGAAACTTTATTTCCAAAAGAAGATAGTCATGTAGGATTCTATAATTTTCACAAACAAGTCTATTCCCAATACTAGCATTAGAATTAGTCCATGGTTTGGATGAAGCATGTAGTTAAATCATCTCTTAAACAAATTAGAAAAAAAAAATTCAATCATACATGTATTAATATGATTCAGTGCCTACTAGGAAAAAGGAAGTGGAAAGTATTTGGCCTATGCCAATTGATAATTTAGTAAGAGAGAGAAGATTTTTGCACAAATATTATAAGACAGAATATTGACAAATGTTCTGAAACATTCAAATAAACAGCAATGAAGTCAAAGAGAGAATGACCACTTCTTTCCAACTTGGAATCTAAGAGGATCTTATGGTTTCATAAAAATGGTATTAAAGAAGACTGGGGGAAGAGAGATGTCTAATTGTCTGAATGCTTGATAAAAGTTTCCTTATTAATTTGAAATTAATAACCAAAAATATGAGAGAAGAAAGAGCTGCTATGAAAGGAAAGATGATTGTTATTAAATTTGTCATAGGAACTGACATTAAAGATGACATTTAGAGTTGGAACAGCATAGAATGCACAATTATCCTGGCATGGGGAAACCCAATAAGGCAACTGCTAGAAATCCAAACAAAATAGTTGCTATTGTTGCTCAGGTAAGATGGCATGGTATTCCCATTTCTTTAAAAGTTTGCCACAATTTGTTTTGATCCACACAGTCAAAAACTTTAGTATAAACAATGAAACAAAGGTAGATATTTTTCTGGGGTTCCTTTGCTTTCTCTGTGATCCAGAGCATGTTGGCAATTTGATCTCTGGTTCTTCTGACTTTTCTAAATCCAGCTTGAACATCTGGAAGTCTCGGTTCACATAATACTGAAGCCAGACTTGAAGGATTTTGATCATAACCTTACTAGCATGGGAGATGAGTGCAATTGTCTGGTAGTCTGAACATTTTTTAATTTCCTTTTTGGGAATTTGGATGAAGATTGACCTTTTCCAGCTCTGTGACCACTGTTGAGTTTTCCAAATTTGCTGAAATATTGAGTGCAGCCCTTTAATTGCATCATCTTTTAGGATTTTAAATAACTCTACTGGAATTCCAACTCCTCCACTAGTTTTATTGGCAGCAGTGCTTCTGGCCCACTTCACACTCCAGAATGTCTGTCTCTGGGTGAGTGATCACGCTATCGTGGTTTTATGGGTCATTAAGATTTTTCTTGTACAGTTCTGTGTATTCCTGCCATCTCTTCTTGATTGATTCTGCTTCTATTAGTTCTTTAGTTTCTGTCCTTTATTGTGCCCATCTTTGAAAGAAATGTTCCTTGGTATCTCCAATGTAATAGAAGAGATCTCCTGTCTTTCCCCTTCTGATGTTTTCCTTTTTTTTTTTTTTTTTGCATTGTCCATTGAAGAAGACCTTCTAGTCTCTCCTTGCTATTCTTTGGAACTCTGTATTCAGTTGGGTATACCTTTCCCTTTCTCCCTTGCTTTTCACTTCTCTTCTCTCCTCAGTTATTTGTAAAGCCTTCTCAGACAATCCCTTTGTATACTTTCGTCTTTTCTCTGCTTTGGGTTGGTTTTGTTCGCTGCATCCGTACAATATTATGAACCTCTGTCCATAGTTCTTCAGGCACTCTGTTTACTAGACCTGATTCCTTGAATCTATTTCTCACATCCACTGTATAGTCATAGATGATTTGATTTAGGTCATATCTAACTGACCTAGTGGTTTTCCCCACTTTCTTTAGTTTAAGCCTGAATTTTGAAATAAGAGCTGATGCTCTGAGCCAGTCAGATCCAGGTCTTGTTTTTGCTGACTGTATACAGCATCTTCATCCTCTGCTACAAAGAATGCAATCAATCTGATTTCGATATTGACATTCGGTGATGTTCATGTGTAAAATCATCTTCTATGTTTGCTACAAAAGGGTGTTTCTTATATAGTATCTTCTCCTTAATTTCTGACATTGTCATCCTTTCCATCATTTTTTTTAAACTGTATTTATGGAAACTTTTGTCCCAGGCATCAACTGTTAATAAATAATGCATGCTGCTGCTGCTGCTGCTAAGTCGCTTCAGTCGTGTCCGACTCCATGCGACCCGATAGACGGCAGCTCACCAGGCTCCCCCATCCCTGGGATTCTCCAGGCAAGAACACTGGAGTGGGATGCCATTTCCTTCTCCAATGCATGAAAGTGAAAAGTGAAAGTGAAGTCGCTCAGTCATGTCTGACTCTTAGCGACCCCATGGACTGCAGCCCACCAGGCTCCTCCGTCCATGGGATTTTCCAGACAAGAGCACTGGAGTGGGGTGCCATTGCCTTCTCCATAGTCATAGTCATAAGGGAAGCAATTGCTGACACTCCTCTCTGGTATGGCAGCTTTGGTGAAGGAGGCAGAGTATCAGTTTGTCATCAAGACTTCCAAAATTTAGGTACTCCTTGCTCCTATAATCCTACATACTAGATTCTAAAGGGATGAAGACCATTTGTCTACATCAGCATGAATTAAGGGCTCTTAAGCATGATATTAGAACCAATTGTTTCTGCACATTTCAATTTTTCTCTTCCATATTTGATTCCCCAAATACTTTGTTTCTAATTTCTTTGTAAAAGTCAAATCATTTACATGAAATATATCCTTTTATGCTTAATTACAATTGCCTTGTAATAAATATAACCTGTGTCAGATTACCATTGTTCTACATCCTGCTTATTTTTAATATTACCATCTATTAATGGACTTTCCTTGCTTATTTATCAAAGTAATTTACCCATACACATATACCATACACTTACAATCTAAATTAATAGAAAATACAGAAACTTAATTTACAGTTGCATTAGTGTAAAAATGTGATCATTGATAAAACATTTCAAGAAGTAGTACACATCATAATTCTGCATTAAAAATATCAGGACTGATTAGAACATACATATTCTATTCTCTTCAATGGTTTATAAGACCCTGATACAGAAATCCATTCAAAGTAAGAATGAAAGCAGCCATTATGAAACTAAGAAGAGTAGTAGTTTAATAGCTCACAATAATGTCTCTTTGGAACAAGGCAATTAACTGTTGCATCCAATGAAAACAGCCATGGGAATTTAGGTAGGTGAAGTGTAATTAACTAAATTAGAAGTAATGAAAATGCTACACTTAAATTGTAGCAAGATTGTATAGAGACTTGATATACTATAGTGGTTTGTGGTCCATTTGAACTCCTACATACAATTAAAAGACATTTCCTCTAAAAAAGATCAAGGGATTTTTATTAGGGAAAATTGCCACTGCTTGCCAGCTCTTTCCTAATGAACTTTAAAATGCCTATACTGTACCTGTGCCAATTGGCCCCATTTTGTCTGCAGGCAGGTGGTTGATGCCATGCTCTTCTCACTGATGGCTGAGTGATAATAGTTTTGCTATGGAAAATCTCTGTGTCCTTCCAATCAAGTCTCAGACACAAACTCTTTCAGTTAGTAAGTATCTAACAAGTACAAAGGAAATGACATTAAAGGTCAGTGATAGATATGGTATTAAATTAAAGTCATCAGTTCAGTTCAGTCACTTAGTCATATTCGACTCTTTGCGACCCCATGAATCGCAGCATGCCAGGCCTCCCTGTCCATCACCAACTCCCGGAGTTCACTCAGACTCATGTCCATTGAGTCCATGATGTCATCTAGCCGTCTCATCCTCGATCGTACCCTTCTCCTCTGGCCCCCAATCCCTCCCAGCATCAGGGTCTTTTCCAATGAGTCAACTCTTTGCATGAGGTGGCCAGAGTACTGGAGCTTCAGCCTTAACATCATTCCTTCCAAAGAAATCCCAGGGTTGATCTCCTTCAGAATAGACTGGCTGGATCTCATAGGATTTAGTAAAATAAACTTCTATTATCTATTGGATAATTGAGCTAACAATTACAAAATTATCATTAAGATTATGGCCTTTAAATCTATTTTAAAAGGAAATCCATGATACAAATGCATCTATTTATGCAAATGGTATTTTATAAAGGGTGGACTCAAAATTATCATATATTTATTGGGTTTTTATTGAGAATAATATTCCCTTAATACCAAAGAAATCCCAGGGTTGATCTCCTTCAGAATAGACTGGCTGGATCTCATAGGATTTAGTAAAATAAACTTCTATTATCTATTGGATAATTGAGCTAACAATTACAAAATTATCATTAAGATTATGGCCTTTAAATCTATTTTAAAAGGAAATCCATGATACAAATGCATCTATTTATGCAAATGGTATTTTATAAAGGGTGGACTCAAAATTATCATATATTTATTGGGTTTTTATTGAGAATAATATTCCCTTAATTTTTTATCCATCACTTTGTCAAAAATACACATTATGAAAACAATATAGGCAGGAGTGTTTCAGCCATCCAATCAGTCTCCACCCAAAACATTAAAAACATGTGTTAGAAACTAAATTTGAATGAAATAATTGTCTGGAGTCGCGTTAGGCATTACTGAAAAAATGGAGGCATTGTCCCAGATCTCTCCCCTCATTCCGCAGGCATGGACCCAGGATGAAGGAGTTAGGCCTTGTAATTCTGACTTGTCTTTTCCTCTCCTCGGCTGAATTGACTGAAAAGGAATATTAAGGTGCTTATTGTTCTTGAGAGGAGCATGAGAAAGCACAAAGCCTTCTGTAGCTGTGCTCAGAGAATAATTCATAAAGTTAATCATAAGTACTTTGGCCACCTCATGCGAAGAGTTGACTCATTGGAAAAGACTCTGATGCTGGGAGGGATTGGGGGCAGGAGGAGAAGGGGACGACCGAGGATGAGATGGCTGGATGGCATCACTGACTCGATGGACGTGAGTCTGAGTGAACTCCGGGAGTTGGTGATGGACAGGGAGGCCTGGCGTGCTGCGATTCATGGGGTCGCAAAGAGTTGGACACGACTGAGCAAATGAACTGAACTGAACTGAAATCTGCCATTGGACCATATGGCACCTATATGCAAATTAGAAGGCATCTCATCTTTATATAGCATTTGTCAAAGAGTGTCACTGTTCAAAGACAAAGAACTCTTCCTTCAGGCCACCCTTCTCCCCCAAAGCTGGGCACACACCACACGATATCTACACAGGCCATCAGCAAAGTATACGGTATTGGCCATTTTATGTCAATACCAAATTCTTGGCTAAATAGCACACCAACACTGCACTTAGCTTTGCTAAAGCCAAAATTCCTAAAACTCTGACAAACACTGTTAACACTAAATTTTCCATTACAATATGGAATAAAAGAGATGAAGGTCAAGTGAAGGACAACTGAATTTACAAATATTTTAACACCCAACTTTAGTGAGAGTTTGGCTACAGTGTAATATAACCAAATAGTTACACACTGATGCCTTTGCCATGAGTATAGCCTGAGTATAAAGACAGGGCTAATGGCTTTGATACAAATAAGGAAAACGATGACCTGAACAGCCAAACTCCTACCATAGAACCAATGACTTCAAGGACTGTTCACTACCTCCCAGACAGGCTCGTGCCTACTACAGTCGGCACAGCCTTCGTTTTTGCTCAGAACCATTATACTTTTTACCACAGAGGATATGTGTACATTGAAAGAAGCAGATAACCCACCATCCAGTCTATAATCTTACACAGCTTGACACAGTCATGGTGTCAAGTTTCTTGACATACGCCGTTAATGCCAGTCCTTTCTAAGTCATTTTACATTTTAAACAACTAACAAAGACTGTAAGAAAACTGCGTAACCATCTTACAAAGTAGTGGCGGTGACAACAAAAAATCAGGAAAATAAATGTGTTCAAAGTATAGGTTTACAATGAATCAGTCAAAACTAGTGATCATAGCTTTAAATGGAGCATTTCTT
The DNA here is from genome assembly GCA_006408695.1 of Aepyceros melampus. Lineage (NCBI taxonomy): Eukaryota > Metazoa > Chordata > Mammalia > Artiodactyla > Bovidae > Aepyceros > Aepyceros melampus. The sequence continues at coordinate 37,813 of SJXQ01008450.1, forward strand.
TTTTATCCTTTGAAAGCCAAGTGTCACATATAATGTGACACAAAAATTGTCATTATTTTCTTAAGGTGTATTTCCTTGAGGATATTCATGTTTGGATACATGCATATATTCATGAGAATCACAGTAGAATGACAATATGCTATTTAAAAGCACAATTATATAGTATAAGTGATTTATGGTAAACAATACAAAGAAGAATAGAGGACAAGAAACAAGAAGATTTTAGCCTTTGATATATGTGACCATGCTGCCTTTTTGCTAAATCCTAAGCAACTCACCTTATATGTCAATAACAGCAAAAAGTAAGTTCAGAGCTGAAATTATTTCTTTAGTGGTATGAGAATGAAGAGGAAAAATGTTAGCATTTCTCATACTCTTACTCACGCTCGTGTTTACTCGCTCAGTTGTATCTGACTCTGAGATCCCAAGGGCTATAGCCTGCCAGGCTCCTCTGCCCATGGGATTCTCCAGGCAAGAATACTAGAGTGGGTTGTCATTCCCTTCTCTAGGGAGTCTTCCTGACCAAGGGATCGAACCCAGGTTTTCTGCACTGCAGGTGGCTTCTTTACTATCTGAACTACCAGTCACTAGATCCCTTCAAACTCCATTAGGCATTCACTTTTTTTGGTTCCAACAAATAGATTTTGACTCTCTAATTGGAAATAGATGCATTGTTTTAAAATTAAAGGGGAAAGTCATGCATTACTTGGTTTAAAAGAACAAGGAAAATATTTATGTGATGGTTTGCCAGGAGTTAACTAAGAACAGCCTAATGACCAGATTCACAACTTCCTACTAAAATGTATTAAACTATGCCACATGTATTTTATATGGTGGCTGTCAGTCCCCGGACATCCAAGGTCTGAGCAGCTGAAAGGGATTAGAGGGAGAGTGCTTAAACAGAGTTCTTGCATGTGTTTGGACAAGTCGGTAATGTTCCTTAGAGCACTTGCTTTTTTCCTTTTTAAAAACAGCCAAATTGGTTTATGTTGATTTTCACATAGGAAATTTTACTAAATATCTGTTGAATGACAAAGCAAAAGATGACAGACACTGCATTGCACTGGGCAAAGGATGCTCTTTTCAATAAATGAATTAATTATATATCCATATGAAAAAAATAAAACCTGATCCCCAGCTCCACCTCACACCATATAATACAATCCATCTGAAACAGATTTTTAGATCCGAATGTAGAAAGCAAAACAACTAAGAATTTAGAAGAAAAATCTGTAGATTATCCTCACAACCTTAAAATAGGCAAAGATTACTTCAAAAGGATACAAAAACACAAGTCAAAAGGGTAAAAAATATATATATAATAAACTGGACTATATTACAGTTAAGAACTTCTTTTCACTTAAAGAACTATGAAGAAAACAAAAAGCCACAAAGTAGTGACAATATTTGAAATACATTTACTCAGTGGAGAACTACCAAACAATAGGAAATCAGACAATCCAATAGGAAAGAAGAAGGTCTAAAATATTTTTTAAAAATATAACGAAATGGCTGATAAATATATAAAAAAGTTGCTCAACATGTCTCCTTTCAAAGAAATACAACAATGTGACACCACTATACAGTCACCAGAATAGTAATACCAAGTGTTGTCAAGGATACAGGGCAAATAGAACTCTCACAGATAAGAAATGCATGCTTATGTTCACCAAAAGACAGGTAGAGGAATGTTTATAATGGCATTATTTATAATAGTGAGAAACTCCAACAAATTTCTATGATAAGATGTAAGCAACTATAGTATATTCATAAAATGGAATATTATACAACTGTGCTATCTGATACAGTAGCCATTAGTCATGTGTAAAAATCAATTTAAAAGATTAAGTGAAGTAAAAATTTAGTACCTAATTCACACTGGCCACGTTTCACGGGCTCAAAGTCACATGTGGCTAACAGCTACCATATTGTATAGCACAGACATAAACCACTTTCATAAAGTACTATAGCGCATTGCTATTAAACACCAATGAGAATTCCACAAATGTAATGTTGGGTTAAATAAACCAGACACAAAGGAGTCTATACTGTATGCTTCTATTCATATAAAGTTCAAAACTAACAAAACTAGTCTATGTTATTAGAAGGCAAGATAGTGGTCCCCCTTGGTGATTGGGCATATTTTGAAGAAAGCCTGAATTTCTTCTGAATTTCTGGTCATGTTAATCTGGATGAACAGATCTGTATGCAAATGTGTTCATGTGGAAAAAAATACACGAACAACATGAATGATGTGTGCACTTTTCTGTATACAAAAATTACCAAAATAAGAAAAGAAATCAGTCTCAGTCTGTTGCTCAAGCCTTTCTTTGCTTCAGAGTTCTCCTCTGATGAACATGAGCTCAAGATAACATCCTGCATAAATGATATGGTATGCCTTGGGATTACGGATTAATTTTGGCCAAGGAAGGGGGATTACAAAATCTCATATTCATTTTCTATTTTTATGACTGCCATGGGTGTAAAATGAATAAAGAACTACAGTGGAACAAGGAGAGAGTGAGGAAAAAATTCAGCTAGGACATATTTGCAAGATATTAAAAGTGAAGGTATACAAAGGAATTTTGAAAGCAGATAAAGGTAGTAGAGAATCCATGTTGATCAACTCCCCAACATGAGTCCTTAGAGAGAAATGAAAACGTGGTAAATGAGCCTCAGAAAAAAAATGTGGTTGACAGATCAAGTTGGCCATGAAAAGTCTGTAGATTCCTTTACACTCTTTATTAGAAAGAACACTCTCAAAAATTTGTAGATGCAGGAGTTGAAAGTTGCCCTGTGAAAAATTATAGGCTATCTTAAAGTGGCCAGTAGCCAACAACCCAATTAAAATAACTATCACTACCAATACCTCCAAACCTGCATCTGATTTTGAACGCTGAACAGTTTTAAAAAAACTTACATAGTATAAATATTATAATTACTTATGGGACTGAGTGGAGAAGGAAATGGCGACCCACTCCAGTATTCTTGTCCAGAGAATCCTGTGGACAGAGAAGCCTGGTGGGCTGCTGTCCATTAGGGTCGCACAGAGTCGGACACATTTGAAGTGACTTAGCATGCATGCATGCACTGGAGAAGGAAATGGCACCCCACTCCAGTGTTCTTGCCTGGAGAGTCCCAGAGACAGAGGAGCCTGGTGGGCTGCCGTCTATGGGGTCGCACAGAGTCAGACACGACTGAAGCGACTTAGCAGCAGCAGCAGCACAGGACTGAGATTCAAAGAAAGAAAAATCTCCATTTCACTACAGACCACTATCAAAACAAATCTGTTTTTAATTGTCTTCTTTTCTTCCCTTAAATTTTCATAGTACTCTGGAATGGACAGTGTCCAGAAAAGGTAGGAGCTTTAAATTATAATAAAGTAACTTTAACAACAGTTCATCTCTTTGCTAAAGCTCTGGAATCAGAGAATCGGCATGGGAAAAAAAAAAAAATTGTGTTGGAAAGCATTTCAGAGGTTGTCTAGTCCATCCCTGGTCTTATTTCAGCAAAATTGCCTTAAAGTATTTCACATGTTAAAAATACATTCTATTTTTGAACACATCCAGATAAGGAGATTTTTGTACCTCCCTTGGTATCCCATTTCAATGACTGTCACTCTGAGGAAAGTTTTCCTTAGCTACCTCCTAAATCTGGTTATACTGTTTAAATTATTTTCAGTTTGCTTTATTCTTAATAAAGATGGAAGATGAGTAGCATTTATTCTCTCCATGATAACAAATTCATCTTATAATAATTGATAAACTATTCTTTTTACCATTTGCAAGATACTTTCACATAGATTATTTAACCCTTCAAATAATCCTATTATCATCTATACCATCAAACAGATGAGGACATTCAGGCTTAAAGAGTAAAGAAATTCATGTGTAGGGAGGAAATGTGACAATCTCAAGGTTATTCAGTTATTCAGTGTATGGGCCCAGCTCAGTTACTCACTTCACTTATAACTGTTACTATGTCGCTAACTCCTCAACTTCCCCCACATCCTACAACAGGCTTAGTAAATGCAGAGTGCAACTGGAGGGCCTGCACTGATGGGGAATCCATGTGTTATTTTATTTTTTAAATTGGTGGCATGATTTTGCAGTGGTTAATTGTGATTTGTGCCAGCATCTTTCCTCTTCTACTAACTGTACCCAGATTTCCCTCAGGGACTGTCAATCAAATTGCCCAGCCTACTCCAGACACCTAGCACAGAAGCCAGGCTAGATGAACCCAGCAAGCTTACCCAGGAATTTGAATCCTGAGTGGGGGACAAAGACTGAAAATGGTCAGAGTTCATGCTTCTCCCGATGAGTTCCACAGACCTGTCCCGGTTTCCAGGAGTTGGTCCTTTTGCTTTGTTTCAATTCTCTGAGTGACCTCATAGGCCCATCAATTCTTTTTCTACTTAAATTAATTAAATGCTGGTGTTGGCCTCTGTTGCTTGCAAGCAGAGAACACTGACTGACAACTCTTCAGAGGGATAGATACCGAAACATACTGATTAAGGTCTGCCTTTATCATGTTCTTATCATAGAGATGACAAATATTAAATGCAAATCAGTCTTAGAAAATTCCCCTATGTTCAAAAATGTAGTACAGTAATTTCTTATTCAACTGATCAAAGGCAGGCAGAAATAAGTTGGCAAATCTTTCAGAATCTTGGCTACATTTTTCTTTTAAAAAATAGCTGCTGGAAGCTTAGATTTCTCGGGGATTAGAGAAAATTCAGAAAGCTGTAAATATGTTTAACCAGGTACTTTCCCTATGACATGTCCTTTCTTAGAAAGGTTCTGGGAGGACAAGAGGTACTACAGTAACATGTCCCCTCAGCCTCTCCACCCTGCAAACCTTCTGTCTGGCTGGTCAAAGGCAGCTGCAGCCTCGGTGCCAAGAGAGCCCTGGTCATCAGGACTTTCGAGTCTAATAGTAGAAACTAGAACAGAAGAGGACCATGTCTACCAACATCAGCACATGGCTGAGCTCTACTCATAACTATCTTGAGTTCACTGCATGAAGACTCATCAGATTCCTTTCTCTCCCTGGGACTGGCAACGTGAGCAAAGGCCTGCCAATACTTTAAAACTGCTGTAAGAATACCTGGATTTCACAGAAATCATAAGCCAACAGTAAAGGGATACCAGGACCCAGTAGCCAGAGTAATTTGTCCAGGGTACAAAAGCTCCTATAACATTCCTGGCATGCTGTGTGGGAAACAACAAAACGCTTCCTCGTTGTAAGGTAATCTGCAATCAACTAAGAAAATAACACACATGCATGTCAAACAACAACAGGCAAAGCAGCAAGAATGCCAACTGCCAGGGACACACAGTAAGCACATACACATCAAGAGTTCAAAACCTTGTGATCTACCTCGTTGAGCTGTAACTCAAGACACATCTAGCCATGTTAACAACGAAATTTTATCGAGCTGATTTCAAGGCTCAACTAAAGAATAATCAGAAGAGCATGCCTGTATAAAATAGGAAAGCATAAAATAATAGGGATGAAAACATCCTTTCTTTTGGAAAGTAAGAAATGACAGAGTAATCTATTTCACTGTTGAATGCCTTGCATCTAGTGGAGTCTTAAATGGATCTTTTGATTCTAAGCAATAGTTAGTCCCTTTCAGCGTTAACTATTAACACTTGTGTTTAAGGAAAAGGAACACTAATATTTAGAAATAAATAAACTCAAGTTCAAAGTATTCAGAAGTCCTCAAACATGCTCTCTTACTTGGGCTGAGTCCAACCAGCTCACCTATAAATATTACTTGTTTGGCAAAAAATGTCCAAGAACAGGATAGTGGAAAAACAACTAGGGAAGAATTAATCTATTTTTGGTAAAAGTTTTCAATTTATTACAAGCTCCCCTGGAACTGAAGATCCCTGGAGCACTGAGCAAGGGCTGTGAAGAGACTTGCAATGTCACGCCATCACCTGGGCAGAGGTTGCGGCCTGGACTCCCCCTGACCACTGTGCCAGCCCTAGCTAACCAATAAGACTCTCAATTAGGTGAAGGAACACACAGGAGCAAAACAAATTCTAATATTTTGGCACAAGAGTCCCATAGACTAAACCACAGTAAACAATTTCTCAGTTAAGAATGGGCCACATCATTTGTAAGCTACATTTTGCTTTACAAAACATATGAACTCAAGAGCAAGAAGAAAATTAGGCTGGACAGTATTGGAAAATGTTTGTTTTTATTTATGCTGCTGCCATAGACTATGGCCAATGTGGCAGTAGGCACAAAGAAGCTTTTTAATAAATCAATCAGTTATGTGTTTTACACCTTTAGGGTCACAAAATACAAATCACAAGGCGTGGCCTCCAAGTAATTGCTAGTAAAATGCACACTAACCTTTAAAATATTTACAAAATATTAGCGCACACTGTAACCAGAAACTTTTGTAGAAAATTCTAACCTAAACACAAATTATTATTATTATTAAGTAGGTATCGTAAATAGAAGAAAATAAAATTCAAACTTCTTAGCCTGGCCAAAGCATCGGTGGTATAGTGGTTAGCATAGTTGCCTTCCAAACTTCTCAGCCTGGATTCAAAACCTTTCAGAAGCACATTTTAAGCCTTTTGTTTATTTTGTTCTTATTTCTCCAGTTATCCTCTATAGGAATTCTGTTCAAGTTAAACTGGCCAGTTTACACATTGCATACACATCCCTTTCTCTGAACATTTACTCCAGCCATTCCTTCTCTCCAAATTGCCTCTCCCCCAGCTCTGCCCTTGTGTCTTTCTGAACTGCTTCTGCCTAGCCCTGGTTGACCCTCTCTGCTTCCCTGGCAGCCCACTGCATTTATTCCCTTATGCATCAACAGCTATCTACTGACCGGAATAATCACTTCAAGAATGGGGTGGGGCTGGCGGGGGAGAGGGGGAGTTGTTCAGGGCAGAAGAGGAGGCTTTCAGTTGTTTATGGTTACAAATGATTTACTTACTCATAAAGCAAGTATTTTTATGAACACTATTGTGTACAAGATACTATGCAGGGTCAATGAAGAATGCCAAGATAGAACTTGCCAAGAATGCCAAGATTTACTTTCAAAGAGCCTAGAAGCTAGTCAGGAAAATAAGATTAATACCCAAGTCATCATAACTAATACAAGCTAGTCAATTATCAATACTCCACTGTAGGTTCTGCTAAATGGGTGGGATCACTTAGTGCTACATAGGGAGCAGAGAAGAACTCTGGGAGGAAGCAGCAGCTGGGTGGAAAAGCAAGGAGACAGACAACATTATTTCCTTAATAAGCTTTAAGAAAGGCAAGGAGTGGGCGGAGCTCAGGAAGTTAATGGAGAAAGTAAGGGGTGATACTTTAAAACTCGTGTGTGTTGTAGAGAAATGGAGCAAATGTGAGAGTGATTTTTGTTATGAACTGAAAGGAATTAAACATTTTAAGTAATTCAGAGGTCAGCACACTCTAATATCACTGTATTAGGTAGTATGTTAAGTAACCAAGATTTCATAGGGAAGATTTTATAGGTTATTTATGATCTCTGAGAAAAACTTGTATTATTACAGTAATGTTTTATGATGTTGATTTTTAACTGAATGGTATCCAACACAGTAAAGCCATCTTAACTAGAAGTGATACAAAGAGCTCAAATAACATACACTGAGCATTCTTCTTTGTGTTCTATGATTAACGCATCAATTTCACATCATCTTCTACATCTATGTGACTGTACAATGTCTTCATGCGAATCTAACATCAAGGCAAGATCCTGAAGGAGTCTTCTGGAGCACCAAGAAAAACAGTTTAGAGGTATAATTAAGGAGTTGGTATTGTACTTTAATGTGTACAAAGACATAAAAAAAGTGAAGTTGCTCAGTCATGTCTGACTCTTTGCGACCTCATGGACTGTAGCCTACCAGGCTTCTCCATCCATGGGATTCTCCAGGCAAGAATACTGGAGTGGTTGACCATTTCCTTCACCAGGGGATCTTCCCCACCTAGGGATTGAACCCAGGTCTCCCACATTGGAGGTAGACGCTTTAACCTCTGAGCACCAGGGACTGGCATTATGTATGTGTATATATATGTATTGATAAGACATATACACACATCAATTACACCACACATGTGATGACCAGAATTCATCAGATCATCATATTATCAACCAACTGTAGTCATCGGCATTAAAAACAAAAAATTTCTTCAACAGAATACTCATAACTGCAACAAAACAAGCATACCACCTATTTCAGAAACTCACTACACTGAGATTTCTGAGGGGGAAAATTCCTGATCCTTTTAAATTCAGACTGCTTCCATATCCAGACAGCTTCCTGTGATTCAGGTACCATATTTCCACGAACCTACTCAGATCCTTCCATTCTGGAGAGGAGAAGCTGGGAGGACTATTTGTGGAAGGTCTTGCTGTTATTTGTGGAGAGACTCTCGCTACCATCGGAAAATGAAGTGTGAAAGTATCAATTAGATAAGAAACAGCCAGTTCATTTTAAGGAACCACCTCCAAAAAAGAAATGCCTGATTTGAAAATGATCTGTATATTTAGAAGCTTCGAAATAGTAAAAGAAGTGGAGGTACAGAGAACTGCTTTATTTTACCTATGATTCATGTTTTTGAGTTACATCTCAGCTTATGAGTCATACTGGGCATGCAGACTTCTTGTTAGTACCCATTGATCCTGGTATATGAAAATATCCTCAAGAGCAGACTATCAAGAGTACTAAGAGAATGAAAATGAATGCTTTGATTGAAGGTCCTCAAATAACTGCAGGTACAAATGCAGTGTTTTGTCAACAAAAGGTTAAGGTTTTACTAACTTACAAGATCAGCACCTACATGTTGTAAGGAATGAAGACTGCATCCACCCTTAGACATTCTGATTGATTAACAGGAAGGGAAGACATTTCTACAATTCTGCTGCCCTCATAAACTCCCAGTATAAACTCAAACCCGAGAACACCCTCAGATGCACCAAACTTGTTAGGGATCACATAGTTATAATATTTGGAGGGTAAGCAATGACAGCATTTGTTTTCACCTGAAGAAAAACATCTGGGTTCTCTTTCAGTTAGGAAATAATGCTGAATATTGGGAAAGTTTGCTTGGTTTTTTAAAAGCTAAAATTTTAGATTTTTTCCCCTAACCCTTTCTCAAGTGGTTTTAGAAGTTTCCATTATTTTAACACAACTGCAGGGAAACGTGTTTGAAAGGTTACTGGAAGTGACAGATGGGCTTATTTTGAAATAAAATTAAGCCTGTGGTACTACTGAAAGGAAGTCACGAAATCCAAAATTAAACTGGACAGAATGGTCTGAAGCTGTTTTTGTACTTTGTTCAAGGAAGCACAAAGAGTGGGAGGCTGAGGCAAGGCCACCACTTCTCATGTGAATCCCCTCACTCGGGTCAGTTTGTCTTGAACTGATAAAATTCTCTTCTTAACGTAACATGCGCCCCCACATTTTAAACATCCATACACCCACTGTCAAATATCCAGACATGTCCTTCACTGATATCACTAAGAATACAACTCCAGTCTTTTATAGCTGTGACTTTAATAATGACTTAAGGAAGAAAAAACATTTATAAACAACTGTGCTGAGCTATAAAAACCTCATTTTAGGATGAGATGGAAAATGCCCATTTAAAAAAGACAATGTGCATCCCAGACATGTGAAGATACCATTCGCCCTGGGATGGCTTTGGCAGCCGTTCTCAGGAGGAGCCATGCCTACCTTATTGTGCTCGTACTTGTAGGGGATCTTGAGCGTGTCCATGGCTCTGATCATAGCCTGCATGGCCGTGAAGATGTTCTGATACACCAGCTTGGTGAAGCCCCTTTTGTCTTCATCAGAGTAGCCAGACCCATGGATGATTCTCATCTGCTTGATAAAGGTACTCTTGCCACTCTCTCCTGTCCCTGCAAGAGAAACGACAGGAGCTCATCAGACCATGAGACCTTCTCACAGTCTTCCAGACAACTACACTGTTAACAGGAACAGGCCTTGGATGTGGCATCCTGAGGGCCTGCTGAGAGGAGCATCACAGGAGGGCAGCATCGCCAGAGGGGGAAGTGCCTCCGGGGTGAGCACTCAGCAAGATGAGAGGAGTGAGACTCCTCAGAGGCAGAGTTTAAAAACATAAACAAACAACTGTCACCTTTTTGGAAGCCACTCAGCATGGAATTTTGATAGTGATTTGTAACCATGTATCTTATAAGAAACACAATGAAAGCAGCATGGTTTGAACAGAATAAACACTTGATAAAGCTCTCTTCCCTGCAGTATGTCTGAAAAGCTTCCAGCAGACCGGGATGGTTAGCCAGGATCTGGATCTGGAGATGACAATGCACTTATACAAATGCTGTTCAGACACCAGTAGGACAACACGCCGGAAAACTTCTAGACACTTCCTCTCACTTTAAAATGGCGTATATGGAGAGTATGGTATCCAGGTAAGAATCCAGATACTTCAGGACAGCAAGTAGCAACTGTATTTATTTCCAGAGGGGTTCGGTTGCCTGAGTTGTGTCAAGGAATCACTCAATTCAGGAAAGACACAGGAACTTTCCTTCTTTCTGCCCACTCTTAACTATGACACAGAAATTCACTATTACTGATTTTTTTTCTTCTGTGTTTTCATTTTCCCCTTCTTCAGTATTCCTTTTTGGTGACCATGAGCCTGCAGAGAATCCATAACAAAGCTACAAATGCCCACTGGGGAGGAGGAAAGACAGAAAGATGAGATTATTTCACTGAATGACAACATATTTCTTCTATGGTGAATCTGAAACTATATATCTAAAAACTTCATTTTTAAAAAACATAAGTTGCTTTGGAGGGTGTGCAACTTCATTTCTGAATCTCTCTCTCTCACTTTCAAATCTCCTTGAAATTTTCAAAATAATAAATGTCCTCCCCTAACGATGTGGGGGAAAAAATAAAAGTTTTTAGGATAGTAAGCATAGCAGAATACAATAATAATAATAATAATAATAATAATAATAATACTCAGGATGACTGCAGCGCCCTTGCTGCCATTTCCTATCAATAAGACATTAAAAAAAAAAAAAAAAAGGCGGAAAAGGAGAACTGAAAACTAGGATACGATATCTGTCCTAATTTTGTTTGGTTTTTCTGGTGGTTGGATTTCATTACTATCTTTATAAACAATCATGAAAAATTCAAAAAAGTATTACAGTTTTCATAGAAGCATTCTTAAATGACTACAGATGTCTTGGTAAACACAGAAGCCTCACATAATTACAAAGAAGATTTCTAGCCCCACAGTCCTGTGGTCGCCAATTCTTTATCCTTTTCATATGACCTTTAATAAAGTGATCTGGAATTTCTTGAAATATAAAATTAACATTTCCTTTATCATTTTCATATGATTTTAATAAAGTGATTCAGAATTCCTTGAAGCATAAAGTTAACACTGCAATATGAATGCAATCAACACATTTTAACAAGATTAATGCAAGGAGTTAAAAATGAACATGTAATTCCATCCATGAATACTGGGCTGGGGAGGGTGGGGGCGCAATATCTAAAGAGAAGTATCCCTAATGGAAATAAAGCTAGGAAACTGTTTCAACAATTTATAGGAAGAAACCAGTATCTTTACTTTTCTGAGCAATTCAAGTATGGAAGAAAAAGATCCAAATTGCTTCTCTGCTTATTATCATTATCCTTATCCTTATCCTGGCTCTGAGGGCCCAACTAGAGACATAATCATCAAATCAGTCCCTCTGCCAGTTTTTTCCACACCAAAAACAGAAAGAAACCTTAATATGTGAAGTTACCTGACCTGCCTCTTGAGAAACCTATATGCAGGTCAGGAAGCAACAGTTAGAACTGGACATGGAAAAACAGACTGGTTCCAAATATGAAAAGGAGTACGCCAAGGCTGTATATTGTCACCCTGCTTATTTAACTCATATGCAGAGTACATCATGAGAAACGTTGGGCTGGAATCAAGATTGCCGGTAGAAATATCAACAACCTAAGATATGCAGATGACACCACCCTTATGGCAGAAAGTGAAGAGGAGCTAAAAAGCCTCTTGATGGAAGTGAAAGAGGAGAGTGAAAAAGTTGGCTTAAAGCTCAACATTCAGAAAACTAAATCCCCATCACTTCATGGGAAATAGATAGGGAAAGAGTAGAAATGGTATCAGATTTTATTTTGGGGGGCTGCAAAATCACTGCAGATGGTGACTGCAGCCATGAAATTAAAAGATCCTTACTCCTTGGAAGAAAAGTTATGACCAACTTAGATAGCATATTGAAAAGCAAAGACATTACTTTGCCAACAAAGGTCCATCTAGTCAAGGCTATGATTTTTCCAGTGGCCATGTATGGATGTGAGAGTTGGACTGTGAAGAAGGCTGAGCGCCAAAGAATTGATGCTTTTGAACTATGGTGTTGGAGAAGACTCTTGGGAGTCCCTTGGACTGCAAGGAGATCCAACCAACCAGTCCATTCTAAAGGAAATCAGCCCTGGGTGTTTTTTGGAAGGACTGATGCTAAAGCTGAAACTCCAGTACTTTGGCCACCTCATGCGAAGAGTTGACTCATTGGAAAAGACTCTGATGCTGGGAAGGATTGGAGGCAGGAGAAGGGGACAACAGAGGATGAGATGGCTGGATGGCATCACTGACTCGATGGACATGAGTTTGAGTGAACTCTGGGAGTTGGTGATGGACAGGGGAGGCCTGGCGTGCTGCAATTCATGGGGTCACAAAGAGTCGGACACAACTGAGCGACTGAACTGAACTGAATGACATGAAAAGAAAAGGAAAGAGAGTCAGGCAAGAGGCCACTTCTCCTAGCTGAAGGCTTTTACATACTCCCCCCACACCCAAATAAAATCAAGAAAGTAAAGAGAAGACATCTAAAGCATGCTGGCTTGTTTCAGTTAAGTCATGTTGGGCAAGAGCAGTCAACACCTGGCCGCTCTTGGGATCTACGCTAAGCTCCGGGGCATCACACTAATGAAGACTCCAAATACAGGTGGAACACAGGACCCATTAATGAATGGAATGGGGAAAGAGGAAAGGAAAAAAGAATCCAAAACCTAACTCCAAAGTTGAGATATTTTCCTGTTGCCCTGGACACACCCCAGGATCCTCTCTCTCCATTATATCACTTGCTTTGTGCCCCAGGAGGCTGGCTGGGAAGGATTTCACATCAACAGCTCTCTTGGCTTCAGTTTTCTTGGGTTTAATCCATAGGAGACACCAAGAAGAGAACACAGAGCAGGAGGATGAGAAAGGGGCATCTATTTCCCCCGTTTGTTTCCTGCAAGGGCCCCACAGACACGCTGTGTCCCCTTCAAGAGTCTACAGCTCCTGCCAGGTGGCCCTCTCTGGGTTCCTGTACCTGCTCCCTTGCCTTGCTGGCCCCTGGTTACTGCACTCATTAGCTCTTACTGGTTGCCTACACTGGATTAATACCTTGTAAACAGTACCTGAACAAAGCTCTGCTCAGTCACCTAGCTGGAGACCCTGACAGATGTAAATACCCAATGGAGAGCAGGGGCAGCCTAATAAAGGAATGAATAAGAAGGCAAGGAGTGGGGGGTGCCTTTTCTTCTTCTGCCCTTTCTCTATAAATCTTATTTATAAGGTGCTCTCTTGTTTACAAAGTACTGCCTTTTTTCTAGTCACTAATTCACTCTTTTAACACTCTTCTGGAAGCCAATCATGATGATAGAGCCCAAACTAGAATCCAGGGCTCCCGACTCATCTTCAAAAGTGCTAATAAATCTAGTACTTGTCCCCCAGAGCATGTACACTTGAGCCCACCTGCCCCCCAGCAACACACACTTCAAGATTAACCTCTAATCTGACAAGGCAAATGGTGGGCTCCACTCCCTGAGTCTCCTGTCTCTTATAAAGGAAACTAAAGAAATTTGTGTTCAAGGCATGTGGACACAGAGGAGGAGGGCCAGGGTGAAATGAATTCGGAGAGTAGCACTGACATATAGACAATATCATGTGTAAATAACTAGCTAGTGGGAAGCTGCTGTACAGCACAGGGAGTTCAGCTTGGTGCTCTGTGATGACCTAGAGAGGTGGGATGGGGGGCAGGGAGGTTCAAGGAGGAGGGGGTATATGTATACATATATTTAACAGCCGATTCACTTCACTATACAGCAAAAACTAATACATATTGTAAAGCAATTATATTCCAAAAAATAAATATAAAGAATAAATCCGTGTTCAACCCTTTATATTCTGCCACTGTGAAATACACTGACACTATCCTCTCAAAACTCTGAGACAGATGACTTTTCCCTCATTCCATGGAAAAGAAAAAGCCTTGGAGAGGTGAAGCATCCGAGCAAAGATGACAAGGCTGGTAAATGCCAGCACAAGGGCTCAAGCCCAGCCTGCACTTGCCCAGCCTGGGTTTGGCTATACTTTCACAATTACAGCTGTGCAAATCCAACATAATTAACTTTACTGCCTGTAGTCCAAAAATGTCTCCACGTGGTCTTGACTATATTCAACTTTCATCCATCTAACCGAACTCTGAATTTACAAATATTATTTCAATTAATAGTATTTTGAATCTTGGTGTCATCTTCCAAGACTGGCCATCCAGCCCAGGTAAATTTCACGTACAAATTTAATACTCACTCACACTTTGATTGGAGAAGGCAATGGCAACCCATTCCAGTACTCTTGCCTGGAAAATCCCATGGATGGAGGAGCCTGGTAGGCTGCAGTCCATGGGGTCGCTAAGAGTCGGGTACGACTGGGCGACTTCACTTTCACTTTTCATTTTCATGCATTGGAGAAGGAAATGGCAACCCACTCCAGTGTTCTCAGTGTTCTTGCCTGGAGAATCCCAGGGATGGGGGAGCCTGATGGGCTGCCATCTATGGGGTCGCACAGAGTCGAACATGACTGAAGCAACTTAGCAGCAGCAGCAGCAGCAGCAGCACACTTTCATGCAATTGTATAACTGCTGCAAATTAAAAGCGAATACAGCGCTTCACTTAAGAGGAAATCTGTGTAACGCAAATGCTACAGGTACAATGATAAAAGGAGTCAAACAAAAATTATTCTGTACTATGGAATAAAACATCAACCAAGCAAAAAAACTCAGCTTCTTTGTTCCAGGAAGAGTTCTATCATGGGAGATAAATGAACTATTCTTCACAAATGGGTAAACCAAATTTCATTTTTTCTCGTATTTTCATAAACTTATACAATATTCTTGGGGTTTGAAACAGACATTTTAAAAATCTACTCTGGATTAGAATTTCTAAAATCTGTTTAAAAACAAACAAACAAAAACATCCAGCTGTTCCAGATTATAAAAATGACTTTGTTTCCTAAGGCCACATGGAAAGCATAATGAAAGCCTTCACAATTCTTTATCTCTGAATGAATGAAAGCACACTTCTACTAGTAGGTTGGTCTGTGAATCCGGTGCTGGCTAATCTCTTTTCACAGCACTAAGCATAAGCAACTTTTGACCTACCTCAAGAAATACAAACCTACTGTTTCCAAAGCCACTGATGAAATAAAATCTAGCAAGGAGCCCTTACATTAAATCTGGGGGTGGGAGCTCCATCTTTGCTAATTTGAATATATCTCCAATAATAGTATATAATAACAAGTATATCAAGATAAACAAGGAAGGATGTGAATCTAGAAAAATTTTGCTTTTCATCTTCATTAGTCTCTATAAATGTGGCTGAAAATTTTCACCATAAGTTATTTGCACCTTTCATCAAGTACTATGCCTTTTCTTATCTCAGTCCATCAAAATACCCAGAAATAAGACTATTTAAGAATCATGCTATGGACTTCCTTGGCAGTCCAGTGGTTAAGACTCTGCACTTCCAACGTAGGGGACATGTTTCAATCCCTGGTCAGGGAATGAAGATCCCACAAGCCTGCACGGTGTGTTTCAAAATAAAAGAAGAATCACGTTGTTTAAAAAGGCCACTTAATCTAGCAAGTACAATTGGTTTTGAGGGATACTGTTTTTCTTCCCTACCCAGTGGATCAGGATAAGGCACAGAGAGCAATCCCAGTTCATTTCACATGTCCTTCCATCAGAGCAAATATAATATATAAATTTAATATCCTACTGTGGACTGCATCACTTTGTAAGGTATTAGAACACAGCATGTTTGATGTACAGACTCTCTCTCACACACACAATCTGATACTTTAGGCTTTGCCAAGATCTTTTAACACAGGAGTATTCCTATATACAGCTTCTGCCACAAATCCATATTTACTCTATGTATCCTACTCATACTAAGCCTCTGTAGTTTTACACTGACTACTCTGCCCATTCTCAAGATGCAGTCTGCAATCAGTTCCATCCAATTCTAAAAGCAGGCCAGTTTTTCTTTCTTTGGGCTTCTTGCTCAGCATAATCTTTTAAAATTTATTTTATTCAAGTATTAATATGCCTTACTGTTTGGTCACTAGGTCGTACTTGAATCTTTTGCAACCCCATGGACTATAGCCTGCCAGGCTCCTCTGTCCATGAGATTTCCCAGGCAAGAATAGTGGAGTGGGTTGCCATGCCCTTCTTTGCCCGCAGGGGATCTTCTCGACTCAGGGATCAAATCCCCATCTCTTGCATTGGCAGGCATATTCCTTACCACTGAACTACCAGGGAAGCCTTTACTAAAGTAAGCTGCTGCTGCTGCTGCTGCTGCTGCTGCTGCTGCTGCTAAGTAACTTCAGTCATGTCCAACTCTGTGCGACCCCAAGGATGGCAGGCTCCTCTGTCCACAGGATTTTCCAGGCAAGAGTATACTTTAGCTATACTAAAGTAGTGGAGAAGGAAATGGCAACCCACTCCAGTGTTCTTGCCTGGAGAATCCCAGGGACAGCGGAGCCTCGTGGGCTGCCGTCTGTGGGGTCGCACAGAGTCGGACACGACTGAAGCGACTTAGTAGCAGCAGCAGCATACTAAAGTAGAGCTGACATATAATGTGTTAATGTCTACTGCACAGCAAAGTGATTCAGTTATGTATGTGTGTATGTATATACACATTCTTTTTCATATTCTTTTCCATTATGGTTCATCACAGGATACTGACCATAGCTCCCTGTGCTTTACAATAGAGCCTTATTGTTTAGAAGACAGTTTTTCTTATCCCATACCCTGATAGTTCTAAATCCAATAACATATTACCTTCTTAATGGTTTCATGAATTGTCACTTGTAGTTGAAAGCAATCAAGGACTCAATGGTTCCTCTTTCCCATGGAAGTTGGCTTCCTGGGCTACATTTTATCAAAAGGGCTATGAAGCACAGTCCACATATACACAAGAATTGCTCAGTGTCCTAAAAATGTCAGTTACAACTGTTACTGTCTGAAGAACACGCTGTGCTCCATTTCCCCTGGAAAACAATCACTGACCACTGCACATGCAGGAGCTGCAAGAGTTTGTTTCTTTTATTCTACAAGTCAGAAAACAGACCTTCTCAGGGCCTCTTATCAGCTCGGTGAGACCCACACCACTGCCACTTTTTTTAGGCTCCCAGGAAAAAGAAGAAATGCCTAAACAGAGCTCTAAAGACTGTGGTATTTAAAGTTGTACAGTGAATATATCCGTTTTATCCTTCCAGTGCCTTTCATGACTGTATTTGGAGATATTGTCAAACCATCAGAGGTCTACATCTAAAGCCTTTAATTAATGTGAAAGCTCAGGCCAAATGCCCCTGCCCTGCCCTCTTGATTGGCTAGCACCCAGATAAAGAGCTGCTAAGAACAAACCCAAGTCTCATGGAGCTCAATTGTAATCCAAGTATCTGCACTTAAGGTCCATTGGTTTAGGCCAAGAGTCTAAAATATGGAATCTCAGCACCACCAAAGCTGAACTTGGGCTACTTCCACATAAACTTGGATAAAGCAGAACCAGAAATTTCAAGGAGGAATTTTCTACCCACAAGCACATTATCAACCCACACCTGCAAAGACTTAATAGCACTGAGATAAAAGTGATTTAATAACACTGAGTCAAAATGCAATCCATGTGCCGTCCACATTCTGGCTTATGTACTTTGAAATACACATATTCTGCCTCCCACTCATTTTCCTCCACTTATACTGGAAGCCTGCTCATGAAACTGAGCAGCTCTAATACCACAATCACCATGACTTCCTCTCCTTAAAGACTGTACTTGGAGAGCAAGAGTTGGTAATACTTAACTCTTTACCCCCAGCAAGGCTGAAGAAGGTACCGGATAGTTTTTTAAATGTAGCATGGAAATTACTGAATTGAAAATCACCCACTGTAAATGGAAACTGAAGAGATGAATAAGTTAGTAGTAACCAGAACTGTTAATAAAAACTCACTCAGTCACGTTATTTTTACGACAGGCAAAAATGCACTGAGAATGCAATTTATTGAAAATGTTTTGGGAGAGGGAGATTACCTAGTCCTTCAGTCAGGACGATGCCCTGGAGGAGGAAATGGCAACTCACTCTAGTATTCGTGCCCAGAGAATCCCACGGACAGAGGAGCCTGGCAGCTACAGTCCACAGGGTCTCAGAGTTGGACAGAACTGAAAAACTTTCACCTTCACTCCAGGCTTCTTAAAATAGAAAATCCTCCTGAAAAAGGTGCTTCCAAGGTTACTCAAAGATAGATGAGTATTTTCTTAGAATGTCCATTTTACCAGAGCATGTTCATGGTAAACATCCATGTATTAAAAACTATCATCAGTTGATTGTACTATCTTGTGACTATACCAAACACCCTTAAAATGTACAGTTTAAAATGATGAACTTTATGGTATATAAACTTTGTACCAATTTAAGAAAATTTAAACTAAATCAGTATGATGTTAGAGATGTAAGAAACAAGCATTTGATCCCTTGGTCAGGAAGATCTCTGGAGAAGGAAATGGTAACCCACTCCAGCATTCTTGCCTGGAGAACCCCATGGACTAAGGAGCCTGGCAGGCTACAGTCCATAGGCTGGCAAAGGGTCGGACACGACTGAAGCAACTTAGCTTGTATGCACGTGGTGTAGTTTGGAGAACAGGAAGTTTATACAAATATTCAGGCTAAAACTTTTTCAGGTTTCTTTAAGCCAACAGGCCCAACCTGCTCTGCACCCCTAGCCCTCTCCTCTAGGAGAGCTTGTTCACTCCCTTCTGCCTCTGGATATATTTCAGAGAAAAAGTTTAAGAAGCTCCAAACTTACTTATTTTCCAAAGGAGGGAAGCAAAGTGACTTGTTCAAGGATTTTGCTGGTTGAAAACTAATTAGGAAGAAGAGGGACTATAATCTCCAAGGCCTCCTGTTTGTCCAGGGCTCTTGATCTTAAGTCCCTGTAAATTTTCTTTTTATTAAACATTTTTCCAACTTAAAAAGTTACAATTATTTATTATAGAGAATTCAGAAAAACAAGAGAGTTTTCAAAGTTCCTAAAATCTGAATATTGTGGTATATTTCTTTCTAGACTCCTTTTCTGAGCAAGGGCTTCCCTTGTGGCTCAGCTGGTAAAGAATCCGCCTGCAATGTGGGAGACCTGGGTTTGATCCTGGGGTGGGAAGATCCCCTGGAGAAGGGAAAGGCCACCCACTCCAGTATTCTGGCCTGGAGAATTCCATGGACTGTATAGTTCATGGGGTTACAAAGAGTCGGACACGACTGAGCAACTTTCACTTCACAAATGTTCCTTTTTCTGTTTATTTTCTAAACTAAAAATGGAATAATCCTGTATACTGTTATTTTTCACTTAACATAGTCTGATAATTATTCCAAGATACTAATTATTCTTCAGAAACAGTTCATGGTTGTCTAAAAGGTCATCATAAGAATGTGTGATAACTGAACAATTCTCCTGTCATAACACGTTTTGAGTGCTTCTAATTTTTCAGTTTTATAAATAATTTTGTGATATACATCCCTGAAGGAAGGCATCAAAGAAATGCGATTAGGTGGAAACAGGTGTAAAGGCTCTGGCCAGTCGATATATATTATCAGTTGACACATCCATCAGACCTTTCTTTACCTCACTTTTTAAAAAAGCAACACCCTTGATATATGGTTTTATAACATATATTTGGTCTCCATCCCAGTTTTTGGCACAGGGCTCCTAAAACCCTTGGAATTTCTTAAGGGAAGAGAGCAAAAGGGTGTTTTTGTTATGTTAATAAGGTGACTTTGGGAAAGAGCCTAAGGAATGGCTCTGCTTGTCCCAGGAACCAGCCTCCAATAGAGAAGCAGAACTTTTAGTCTCACCCCCTGACCTGTGGGGAAGGGAGAAGGGATCAACAATTTGAGTTCAGTCACCAAAGGCCAGGTGGGCTCAGTTCAGTTCAGTCACTCAGTCATGTCCGACTCTTTGCAACCCCATGGACTGCAGCACTCCAGGCTTCCCTCTCCTTCACCAACTTCCAGAGCTTGCTCAAACTCATGTCCATTGAATCGGAGATGCCATTCAACCATCTTGTCCTCTGTTGTCCTCCTTTTTCTGCCTTCAATCTTTCCCAGCATCAAGGTCTTTTCCAATGAGTCAGTTCTTCGAATCAGATAGCGAAAGTACTGGAGCTTCAGCTTCAGCCTCAGCCCTTCCAATAAATGTTAAGGACTGACTTCCTTTAGGATTGGCTAGTTTGATCTCCTTGCAGTCCCGGGGTCTCTCAAGAGTCTCTGACATGACAGTTCAAATGCATCAATTCTTCTGTGTTCAGCTTTCTTTATGGTCCAACTCTCACCTCCATATATGACTACTGGAAAACCCATAGCTTTGACTATGGGTTTTGTGACTCTGTCACAAAAGTAATGTCTCTGCTTCTTATTGTGCTGTCTAGGTTGGTCAAAACTTTTCTTCCAAGGACGAAGTGTCTTTTAATTTCACGGCTGCAGTTACCATCTGCAGGGATTTTGGAGCCTCCCAAAATAAACTCTCTCACTGTTTCCATTGTTTCCCCATCTATTTGCCCATGAAGTGATGGGACCAAATGCCATGATCTTCGTTTTTTGAATGTTGAGTTTTAAGCCAGCCTTTTGACTCTCCTCTTTCACGTTCATCAAGAGGCTCTTGAGTTCCTCTTCATTTTCTGTCATAAGGGTGGTGGTATCTGCATATCTGAGGTTACTGACATTTCTCCCAACAATCTTGATTCCCGTTGTGCTTCATCCAGCCCAGCATTTCGCATGATGCACTCTGCATAGAATTTAAAAAAGAAGAGTGACAATATACAGCCTATTTGGAACCAATCTGTTGTTCCACGTCAGGTTCTGACTGTTGCTTCTTGACCTGTATACAGGTTTTGGAGAAGGCAGGTAAGGTGGTCTAGTATTCCCATCTCTTGAAGAACTTTCCCAATTTGTTGTGATCAAAAGTCAAAATATTTGGCATAGTCAATAAAACGGCAGATGTTTTTCTGAAACTTTCTTGCTTTTTCTATGATCCAATGTATGTTGGCAACTTGATTTCTGGTTCTTCTGCTTTTTCTAAATCCAGCTTGAACATCTGGGAGTTCTTGGTTCAGGTACTGTTGAAGTCTAGCTTGGAGAATTTTGAGTATTACTTTGCTTGCATGTGAGACGAGCACAATTGTGTGGTAGTTTGAGCATTCTTTGGCATTGCCTTTCTTTGGGATTGGAATGAAAACTGACCTTTTCCAGTCTTGTGGCCACTGCTTAATTTTCCAAATTTGCCGGCATATTGAGTGCAGCACTTTCGCAGCATCATCTTTCAGGATTTGAAATAGCTCCACTGGAATTCCAACACCTCCACTAGCTTTGTTCATAGTGATGCTTCCAAAGGCCCACTTGACTTTGCCCTCCAGGATGTCTGGCTCTAGGTGAGTGATCACACCATCATGGTTATTTGGGTCATGAAGATCTTTTTTGTATAGTTCTTCTGTATATTCTTGCCACCTCTTCTTAATATCTTCTGCTTCTGTTAGGGTCATACCATTTCTGTCCTTTATTGTGCCTATCTTCGCATGAAATGTTCCCTTGGTATCGCTAAATTTCTTGAAGGACCTCTACTCTTTCCCATTCTATTGTTTTCCTCTGTATCTTTGCACTGATTACTGAGGAAGGCTTTCTTATCTCTCCTTGCTATTCTTTGGAACTCTGCATTCAGATGGGTAAATCTTTCCTTTTCTCCTTTGCCATTCACTTCTCTTCTCAGATGTTTGTAAAGCCTCCTCAGACAACCATTTTGCCTTTTGCATTTCTTTTTCTTGGGAATGGTTTTGATCAGTGACTCCTGTACAATGTCACGAACCTCCATCCATAGTTCTTCGGGCACTATCAGATCTAATCCCTTGAATCCATCAGGAAGCTTTCAGGTGGTGCTAAGTGGTAGAGAATCTGCCTGTCAATGCAGGAGACCAAGATACTCAGGTTCGATCCCTCAGTCAGGAAGATCCCTTGGAATAGTAAACGATATCCCACTCCAGTATTTTTGCCTGGAAAATTCCACAGGCAGGCTACAGTCCACAGGGCCACAAAGAGTCAGAAATGACTGAGCAACTGAGCACGCACACACAAACACCAAAGGCTAATGATTTAATCACTCATATTTATATGATGAAACCTCCACAAAAACCCATAAGGACAGGGTTCAGAGAGCTTTCAGATTGGTGAACACATGGAGATTTGGGGAGAACACACACTCTGGAGAGGATGTGCAAGGTCTGTGCCCTTTCCCACTTATTTTACCCTATGCATTTCTTCCATGAGGCTGGTCCTGAGTTACACCCTTTTATAACAAACCTACAAGCTAGTAAGAAAAGTGTTTTCCTGGGTTCTGTGAGCTACTCAAGCAAATTAACCCAACCCGCGGGGTGGGAGGTGGGGTGGGAGTTGGTCCTGGAAACACCTGATTTCTAGCCCTTCAATCAGAAGCATAGGTAATAGCCTGGTCTTGAGGTTGACATCTAAAGTGAAGAACAGTTCTGGAGGACTGAATTTTTAATCTACGGGATCTGACCCTATCTCCAGGTAGAGAGATCCCAATCTATTCAGAAATCTGTTTCTATCCATATGATATATTCTGCATAAGGTGCCTATCCTGGTTCCTCTTCACAGCACGGAGACCTTGGGGAAGGTACTTGGCCTCTCAAAGCCCATTTCCTCATCTGTAAATACCACTACCTACTGCTTTGCTGTGAGTTTTCAGTGAGTTACCAAGTAAAAGCACAGTGTCTGATACACAGTAAGGACTCAATAAATTCTAGCTATAATTTACAGTATAAAATCAAATGGGAAAATGAGAGAACAGTCTGATACAGGCAGGGCTAGGGTAAAAGACAAAAACTAAATAATCAAGAGAATAGTTTAATGCAGTATTTTTCAAAGTGGAAATTAATGCCTCCCAAATACATGATGAACAACATAACACAAATTTAAATAGGATACTTTATTTACAATAAAACACAGTGCTGCCTTGTGCCAGACTGATATCTGAGAAGCTGCTTTAAATTTTGTATTCAAGGCAAGTACTTTATTCACCTTAAGTCTCGGCCCTGATCCTAATTCTCCACTCCCCAAAATAACTGAGATAATCATCCCCAGTATCTCAATATTTGAAGTCACATTACTCAGAGACTTTTAGTTTGAGTCCTTTATTCACAACTTTATTGGGTGTAAGCTGCATGCCACACAGTCTTATAGGCAGCAGGATCCAAGATACACAGTCCTTGTTTTAGCAAAGAGAACACCCAAGTGTGACTGGCAGATGACACACAGAAGATGAATTAAAAAAAAAAAATCTGATGGAGACAGGTGATATACATTGAAGAATTAAAGAAAAATGAAGTATAGAGTGACTTGGGGGGGATTTTAATTTGGGAAGTTAGGGACAGCCTTTCTAAGAAGGTACATTTAATGCTGATATCTGAATATTCAAGATGTAGCCACACACACACACATTAAAAAAAAAAAAAATTAGAGCAGCAAAAACTGAAACACCATTCCAGGCAGTAAACCAGCTGACACAGAGGTCAAGGTGAGAACAAGCTTGGCCGGTACACTGGAGGTACAAGAGGGTCAATGTGGCCGAGGTGTAGTAGTTACTGGGGAAGGAAGGAGAGAATACTGGTACGTCAGCTACAAATACAGAGGCTAAGACACATAGGGTGCTGTGTTCAGGACACGTGCCTGAATTTTATTCTAAGTGCACTAGCCAGCACTAGTTGGAGAATTTTAACCAGGGAAGTGACATGGTTTGACTTATGCTAAGTAAGGGCTTCCTAATGATGTGATGACTAATCTAGAGCCAGACATCTTGGAATGTGAAGTCAAGTGGGCCTTAGAAAGCATCACTATGAACAAAGCTAGTGGAAGTGATGGAATTCCAGTGGAGCTGTTTCAAATCCTGAAAGATGATGCTGTGAAAGTGCTGCACTCCATATGCCAGCAAATCTGGAAAACTCAGCAGTGGCCAAGGGACTGGAAAACGTCAGTTTTCATTCCAATTCCAAAGAAAGGCAATGCCAAAGAATGCTCAAACTACCACACAATTGCACTCATCTCACATGCTAGTAAAGTAATGCTCAAAATTCTCCAAGCCAGACTTCAGCAATACGTGAACCGTGAACTCCCTGATGTTCAAGCTGGTTTTAGAAAA
>SJXQ01008450.1:75653-155134 GCA_006408695.1 Aepyceros melampus
GGGTGGGACATAAGCCCAAAGACGCTGCAGGAAAATAGAGCCATTCAGCTTGGGAGGATGTTTGACCCCAGAAAGCGGAGGGTCTTGGCTCACCACAGACAACAACTCAGCCAACTATCTGAGAAGGAGAGGTCTACCTGTCAGCTTTCCAGTTCCTTCTGAGTCTATCTTCAGAGTGGGACTTCCTTCTTTGTTGGAAGTGGTGTAAATTCTCAGAAGATCAGGCACACCCATGCTCAAAGCTAAGTACAAAAACACACTGCAAAGCCAAATACAAACGGTTCCTCCACTGTTAATTGGAGGCCATCCATCAGATGAGGTTGATTTTCTTCTACGTGTTTAACATGGCACCTTCACAAGAGATAAGAACACTTAATGAAAATCTACTTGCCAACTTTAAAAAGTTAGCACTCAAAACACATATGAAGTGACTGTAAAGCTGCTTTACACAAAAAGTAGGAAAGTAAGGAGTAAACAGAAAACAGATTTTCTTAAATTCCACACTGCTTTGTTACCACTCTACCAAATGTACTGCCTAAGGTCACGTTCGTCTGGGTTATGACCACATACAAAACATAGGCCAGAACTGCTCTCCATATTTTATTCATGTGGCTTTTCAAGAAAATGTAAGATGATATTTATGTTTATTAAGAAGATAGAAAAAGCTCTTCAACTTTGTAAAATGCTTAATTACGTAGGTTAAAGATAAGCTGCATACTAAAATGAAAAATAGATCCTCCTAGGAAAAAAATATGGTTGTCCTAATTATACACGGATGATCTAATTAAACTGTCATTCACAATTCATTACAGCTATTAATGAAGTGTACATGAGAAAATGGTTATTACAGTTAAATTTACAGGAGTGTTAAACCTTCTTAAACATAAAGACAGCTAAGAACTGGTGGTGAAATTTCATTAGAAGTACATGAATGTTAGACCTCCTTATAGATCTTTAAAGGCCTCTTCTAAAGACCCTAGACCTGCCTCCTCGTTTATAAATGAGGAAATTGAGGTCTACTGAGTTAAGTGAATTGTATAAGTTCCACCCACTAACTAACTTTCCCACCACTTACCTGCTTGCCACATTTCCTGAACTGCATGTATTTCTTAGTTGTAAACAGATAATGCTAACATGCCCTGCTGCTGTCAGAGCCAAGGAGGGTAAGGATTCCCAGAGCAGTTCACAGAGCAAAATATTAGAAGGAAAGTTAACTAATGCAGAGGAGAGAGGACCAAATGCTGAGGTGGTAACATCACCAAGTACAGGAGAACCACCAGGCTGTTAGCTGATGGTACATCAAGGCAGAAGCAGCAGAAACTAAAGAAAACAGAAAGTCCTTATTAAATCTGCTGTGTCTAGAAAGAAAGAGTTCCTATGAATTTCAAGGTGAATAAAATATCTCTATTACTACTCTGCCTACTGACAGAAGAAAGTTTTTCACTTAAAACAAGATAGTACGACACTATCGACCACAACAGCAGAATCACCACTATGTCACAAGGATTTAAAGAATAAACAGAACACTCTTCTTTTCCAGCTTGAGGAATCTCATGTTTTCCTCTTCTTAAGATTCCACAGTTTAAAGAATGCTCCAAACTACCTAGGCAAAGGAAACCCCAAAGGTAGGTCATGCTGCAGTGCCTGAACCCCAACCCTTGCATACAAACCCTGGGCAAACGAACCCACACACTCTACCACTGGAAAACTAGTTTCTCAAAATGACTCAGAATCAAACAACAGCAACAAAAATAAAACGTGTTCTGTATTGGTGTTAACTGTATTCACTTTAAACATAGTATATTTATGATGACTTTCAAAGCACCTGCTGCTAAACAGACTGCTGGCCCCACATTGGGAAGCACACCGACTAAAGCCCAAGTTCACAGACCCAGACACCATGATTAGCTATGCGGCCTTGGGGCAAGTTACCTAATCTCTGCTGTGACTTTTCCTCATCTGCAAAATGAAGATAACGAAGCTTATCTCACTGAAGGGAATTCTGCAGATGAAATTCATGTAAAGCTCTTACTAGACTGGCTGCACAGAGTAATATTCCATAGCCATATTATGGTTAATAACGCCTACAGCCATTTGCTGTGCAGCCTCATCTCCCATCTCTGCCCACGCACCGGCCATGCTCCAGGCCACACGCAACTCCCCTCAACCCGCAACAGGCAATGCTCTTCAGACCTTCCCTTTGTTCCACATGCCCTTCTCTGTCTGGCAAGAATCTCCCTCATTCTTGTTCTTGAAGTTGGCCAACACCTCCAAGGCAGGTTAGCTGCTCGTTATGAGATTACATCTGGATTATAATTACTCATGTAACAAGAAAAAGTTTATTTATTAGAATGAGGCCAGGGAGGGGAAAAAGGAGCATAGGAAGGTTACTGTGGCAAGGGGCCAGGCTACACTTCCCAGAGAGAAGAGGCTTTAAAAAGGGTCTGTCTCAACAGGAAAGCAGAGATGACAAAATGCAAAAAGCCACACATGAGATGTGACTGCCCTGTTATTAAATCTCACAAAAAGCAGTCACAGATTTCATTTTCTGGGGCTCCAAAATCACTGCGGACAGTGGTTGCAGTCATGAAATTAAAAGACACTTACTCCTTGGAAGAAAAGTCATGACAAACCTAGGCAGTGTATTAAAAAGCAGAGACCTCACTTAGCAGACAAAGGTCCTTATAGTCAAAGCTATGGTTTTCCCAGTAGTCATGTATGGATGTGAGAGTTGGACCATAAAAAAGACTGAGTGCCGAAGAACTGATGCTTTCAAACTGTGGTGCTGGAGAAGACGCTCAGGAGTCCCTTGGACTGCAAGGAGATCAAACTAGTCAATCCAAAAGGAAATCATCCCTGAATATTCACTGGAAGCACTGAGCTGAAGCTCCAATACTATGGCCACCTAACACGAAGAGCCGACTCATTGGAAAAGACCTTTATGCTGGGAAAGACTGAAGGCAAAAGAAGCGGGCAGCAGAGGATGAAATTGTTAGATAGCATCACTGACTCAATGGACATGAATCTGAGCAAACTCCAGGAAATAGTGGAGAACAGAGAAGACTGGGTGCTGCAGTCTATATGGTCACAAAGAGTCGGACACAACTTAGCAACTGAACAACAACAATATGTGTGTATGCATGTGAACAGAGAAGGACAAGAGGCACAAGCGTGTCCACGAGGATGTCTGGGAAAGGTTCTGAAATGCTTCTAAATTCACATTCAGGCTAAGTTTTAGTCAAGTGTCTAAAGGGCAGAAAGTTACCAGGTACCATGAGTTATAAATGTTTATATGCCCATTTGCCAGCTTACACTGTTCCCCCACCATCAAATTCTCATGGCTGGAGAAACGGGAACGCAGAGTGGTTTGGAGCAGTGATTCTGGAACTTGACTGTGCATTTCAGTCCAGTCTGAAAATATTACTAAAATGCATGTCTGGTTCCAGGGTGCTGGGGCAGAACCCGATATTCTGCTTGTCTAACCAGCTCCCAGGTGATGTGACACCGAGGCACCACTTTAGCAAGGCCTCGGAGCAGATACTAAAACTAGGCTGCCTGTGTTCACAGCGTGGCTCTGCTACTTAATAGCTGTGTGACCTTGAGCAAGTTAGTTAAGCTCTCTGAGTCTCTTTTTCCCTTCATCTGTACATAAGAGAAAACTTCATAAGGTAGCTATTGATGATTCATGAGTGAACACACCCAGAAGAGTACCTGGCACAGAGAAAGTACTAGATTAATGCTACCATTTTTCTTATTAACACTCATCTCTTAATATCACCTGTACCTATCATAACAGTAGAAATTTTAAAAAGCAGAAATTAATGTTTTTGAATGAAATGCTATTTTTGAATAACACTAACATGTTTATCACCAGGCCTTCCCTGGTGGCTGCCTATAAAGCGTCTGCCTATAATGCAGGAGACCCGGGTTTAATCCCTGGGTCAGGAAGATCTCCTGGAGAAGGAAATGACAATCCACTCCAGTATTCTTGCCTGGAAAATCCCATGGATGGGACGAGCCTGGTAGGCTACAGTTCATGGAATCGCAAAGAGTCAGACACGACTGAGCGACTTTCTTTTTTTTTAACAGTTTATCAGACAGCATGAACAATAAATAAAACAATGTATGTGTGTTTTAAAGTCCCCAGGAACTGTAGCTAGCCAGGCTCCTCTGTCCATGGAATTCTCCAGGCAAGAATACTGGAGTGGGTTGCCATTCCCTTCTCCAGGATATCTTCCTGACCCAGAGATCAAACCTGGGTCTCTTGCATTGCAGACAGTAACTACATTAAAATCCCCAGAGGACAGTACTGTAATAAAACCGTGACAAGATTTAAGACTACTTACTTTAAATTGGAGGCTTCCCTGGTGGCTCAGATGGTAAAGAATCCACCAGCAATTCAGAAGACTTAGGTTCAATCTCTGGATTGGAAAGATTCCTTGGAGAAGGGAATGGCTACCTACTCTAGTTTTCTTGCCTGGAGAATTCCATGGGCAGAGGAGCCTGGTGGGCTACAGTCCATGGATTTGCAAAGAGTTGGACATGACTGAGCCACTAACACCCACACATTTTAAACTGATAAGAAGTTGCATCCATATCCTCCATCTCTCAAGACCTTGACTGCTTCAGCTCACTACCCCAACTCCAGGATACAAACTGTAGGTACTTGTTGGCCTTTTTTCACCCTTTTCCCAGGTAGAGGAGGCAGGCTAAGATCTGACATGGGGCTACGGGGGAATGAGGGGGCCAGACAAGTGGGGATGAAGAGGACTGAAGGTCTGGAGTGGACTGCAGCTGACGTGGGGGTGAGCCAACAGGGGCCTAAGCTCCCTGGGCTAGAGCAAGTTCTAAGTGATGATCCAGGCTCCCAGGGATGCAAGAACTAGCACACTGTCCTAACATGAGGGCAGAGTAAAGAAGAATGATGGCCACTGCTATGGACTGGTTATCCATGATGTTTCAGGCTCCAATTGTCCCATTCATCCTTACAGTGACCCTGGGAAGTTAAGTTTTATCACTTCCAAAGAGTAGGAGGCCTCCCAGTGCTGTTTCATCCATCCTCAAAATGAATAATCCCACAGCTACTGGCCCCAGAACCTCGAGACAAAAGGAGCAGCAGTCTGACCCCAAACCCACGGCTCTTCTAAGGCAGTTGCTCTTGACACTTTCTTGTTGGAAACTGACATTTGCTTCTCTGCTCAGGTGTCTTGATAAAGATGGCACACCTCTCCCATACGCCTGTGGTCTCTTCAAGGTGCCCCAGGATCTCTCCAAGAGAATTTCACACATGCCTCGAAGCCTTAAATGAAATCCTCCACATTTTAAATCAATCCCTCCACATTTACCTCTAGCAGCCACTTTCTTAGGATGAGATCACATACATGCAAACAGAAATTTTTATTATTAAAACAAAATGAGGGCACTGACGCTGAGAAGATAAGTCACTTGCCTGAACCCACAGAAACACCACATGTAAAGCCAGTCCCAGAACCCAGGTGTGCTAGACCCACGCACAGACACTTGTGCCACCAGGCCACAGAACAGCAGCCACACTCAGGAGCCTGGAAGTCAAGATCTGAAGAGAAAGAACAGTCACAGAGAGTTTCACCCAGACATGGAGATGAAGTTCAAGGGTAGGACAGAAACAAGAAAGAAAGAGTGAAACGGGACCACAGGACTCACGAGAGGAGAGGAGGCAGGAGAGGGAGAGGGAGGCAGGTTGTCATGGAAGTGGCTCACTGCAGGAACCAATCAGAAAATCAAGTCCTGAAACTTGACAGTGATTCAGATCAGGTGAGTTTCCCAGCAGAAAACTCAGGGAGTAAGGCAGGAGCCCGAGATCGGGATGGACCATACCACAGGTCAGCAGCAATGAGTGCCTCTGGATTTTTTGTTTTTGTTTTTTTACTTTTTACTTTACATTGGAGTATACTTGATTAACAATATTGTGTTAGTTTGAGGTATACAACAAAGTGATTCAGTTATACATATACATATATCTGTTCTTTTTCAAATTTCCTTCCCCACTAGGTTGTTACAGGATATTAAGCAGAGTTCCCTGTGCTATACAGTAGGGTCCTTGTTAATTATCTCTTTTATATATAGTAATATATGCATGTCAGTCTCAAACTTCTAACTACCCCCTCATTCCCCCCATCCCCGCAACTCTAAATTCATTCACAATGAGGGCCTCAAGTCTTAAAGCAGTTGGCTGGGATAAGGGAGCGAATGACAGCAGCTGGGGCGGGGCACACCAGTATCTCACACCACCCCCTCAATCACATCTCTGGGAGGTGGGTTTCGGGGAGCTACAGGAGGGGACATGTACTGCTCCATCAGTAGAGAACGTGGGGGCTAATGCCAAATCCAGCAGAGCTGGGTGCGTCACTATGCATCAAAAGAAAAACATTAAGAGACTTGTATGCAAATTCTCCTGTGGGCAGGAAGCTTTTCCATATTTTTTTATATCTTTATTCATATTAAAACTGAGAGGAAACTATGGCTTGGTTCAGAATCCTCTTTTCCAATTCCCTGGAATCTGGTTTTGGTATTGAACCCAAGGAAGGAACTACCCTCAGAAGAGTCCTCATTCATGTGGCCAAGCCTTACCCCATCTGGTGTAAACAACCCCCCTCCCCACCAGGTTTCTTCCTGTACTTTATTTCTTACAGATGTCCCTCCTTATTTATCCTGACCCTTCCCTTACTAAAAACCTCATCATATCTGGTTTAAACTACTTACTGTAATGCTCTCACCAGATTCCCTTCCTGAAATGATGCTCCTCTGGAGGCTATTATAAACAATTCCATTTAAGCTTCCATCCATGTGTTGGTCAGCTCTAAAGTCATCACCAAATCCTCAGTTCCCTACAAAGGAAATTTTCCACTTCAGGGAACAACATCATTCCCAGTCTACAGGAGGTTAAGCTTGCTCACTTCTTCTCTTGCTGATTCTTTCTTGATTTGTTTCTGTACCTCCACTCTAAATGGCTGTCACTGTGTGATTCAGGAAATCGCATTATAACATATTTAAATTCCATCTCAGAATCCACACCAGCAGCCATTTGCTCCAGCAAGTTTTCCCGTGAGGCCCACAACCACACTTTCAGGCTCATCTCTGCACCCTAATTGTGTATCCACACCAAACCTTCGTTATCTAACATCTGCCTCCTTGTGTATTAAAAACCAAAAACGTTTCACAGATAAAGAAGAAAATACGTAGAACTGGTTACCCGTCCTCTAGGGAGGGACTAGGAAAAGGGAAGGCAGTTTTCCCCCTCATTTTATACATCTCTGTGCTATGTGAAATTTCTTAATAAATATTTATTATAAAAGAACCAGTTGAGTGAATATATATATATTATGCAGAACTGATTCACTTTGCTGTACACTTGAAACAGAACATTGTAAATCTGGTATACTTCAATTAAAAAAAAATTTTTTTTTTAATGAACCAGTTAACTAGTGTAGAAAAATATATGTACAGGGATAGTCACTGCCCTGTCATTATGTCTGGGAAAAAAGTAAGGGTAGATAATAACAGGTAAAAACTAGGAACACCTGAGTCCATCAATAAATAGGGGGTCAGTGCAGTAAGTCGGATTACATCTATAAAAGACAGTACTGCACTGTACTTAGCCGCTCAGTTGTGTCTGACATTTGTGACCCCATTGACTGTAGCCTGCCAGGCTCCTCTGTCCATGGGGATTCTCCAAGGCAAGAATACTGGAGTGGGCCATGCCCCACTCCAGGGGATCTTCCCAACCCAGGGATCAAACCCAGGTCTCCCACATTGCAGGCAGATTCTTTACTATCAAAAGACAATACTGGGCAGCTCCTAAAAATACTATATTGTCATTGAAAACAACTATAATGTATTAAAAACAGGTTATGAAATAACACGTATCTTATTTTTTAAATCTCCATCTTTAATAAGATGAAAAGCATCATGAAGGCAAGATTTACATTCTCTACCTACCTTCACCCCAGTGTGCTTTAAGACGCATCAATAAAATACAAATGCTGAACATTGTCAACTTTTACCAGAATGATCTTCATTCACATACTTTAATCAGTCAACCACTGCTAAATATGCATGTGGACTCATCTTTCACAATTACCTTCACAGTCGGTTTACAGATTACGCAAGACAAACAAAGTCTCTCAGCTTTACAGTTTATTTGTCTCAAATGTTTTCTTCTAGACGGGCAACTTCTTTGTATGAAGCCCAACCTTTTCTCAGTCCATGGTTGGAATGAGCCCTCACTTGGATACTAGACAGGAAAAGAGTTCCTTAAAGGAGCAAAGGCTACAAAGATGAACTCCAAGATCCTTTCCACTCTCAAACTTAAGACTCTCCATACTCCATTAGTAGGAAAGACCATTAAGGGGATCATCTTGATGAGTTACCAAATCCAAGAGTTCTGAACGATCCCAAAGAAAGTTTATTTTTCAGAATATCTGTATTTTGCATTTCTCTATCCTACTCAATAAAGTGAAAAAATATGCCAAAACTAGGCTGATTCAAAATAGGAAATATAATTCTCTTTGTATTGAAGAGGTAGTTTTTGTGTTACTGTTGTTCTAAAAGTAACATTAGGGTAGAACATGACCAAGCAGTTCTACAAAACAGAGGAAAATAAAGAAAACTCTCAAACTGAACTTTTTTTACATGTGCCAAACCCAACATAAAAATGAAAACAACGCAGAGGATATTTGTTTTACCAGAAACTCTCTTTTCTATCTCCTAACTTTTGAAGGCAATGGCAACCCACTCCATTACTCTTGCCTGGCAAATCCCAGGGACGGAGGAGCCTGGTAGGCTGCAGTCCATGGGGTCGCTAGAAGTCGGACACGACTGAGCGACTTCACTTTCACTTTTCACTTTCATGCATTGGAGAAGGAAATGGCAACCCACTCCAGTGTTCTTGCCTGGAGAATCCCAGGGACGGGGGAGGCTGGTGGGCTGCTGTCTCTGGGGTCAGAGTTGGACACGACTAAAGTGACTTAGCAGCAGCAGTAACTTTTAGTTATTCTATCACAAAAATAGAGTGATAGAACACAAACAATAGGAAAGAAAAAAGTATATTAGCAGTATATACTACTATAATGCACTGTGCCTTTATTTCAAAGGACTCAAGTTAATCATTTATTTTTTTAAAGATTAACTTAAAACAGGAAATGAAAGATGAAGACTGCAGAAAATGAAGTTTTAGCTTTTATAAAGTTATTCTTTAAGTTGTTTACCAAATTTCAACACAAAATGCCCATTACACATTTAATTTATAAAATGTCTTCCAAACTCAGTTTACCATGCTAAATCAGAAAGATGTCACTTGGCCACTAAACTCAACATTTGTTTCATTCCATCTAATGCTTAATAATTCATAGGTAAATGCTTAAGAATTTTTCATCAATAAATAATGAACAAAAACAAAATATCGGATGTCATGCTGGTGATTCAAACCAAAAGACAAGACTGAGAAAACATGAAGAATACTTCCCACAGAGAGAACAGAGAAATATAAAATGTATCTTTAAAAAGAACCCTATCAAAATGAACAGTTCTCTATAATTCACTAATCAGAGGTTTTAATAAACATAAAAAAATTTTTTTAACTCAGACTTGGACAAAATCACATTCTCCAGTAACAGCTGCACGTACCATATTGCGTGGTCAAGTCCATTATCTCCAATACTAGAAAGAAATCATGCGAACAGTGTGGATGAGAGGTCAGAGAAGGCAGAGTGCTCCTAATGCTCCTCTTGGAGTTACCCCTCCTGTCTAAGTGTGTTCCCAGCGGGGGCCGTCCCTGGAGGTGTCGGGTCAGGTGTAGTTGGCAAGGACTTGAAATGCTTCTGATTCCCTGCTGTCTCTCAACAAAATCATTTTTGGATGTTTATTGTGATTCCCATGTTTATGATATAAAAATAATAATTTGTATGCTGTAAAAATAGTTCAGTGTTTTTAAGGTAACAACCAAAAGATGGTGTCCATTAGACCAAAAAACTGCATGAAGGAGAGGTGCAGTCTCCCCGTGGCCCTTTCCCAGAACGAAATCTACAGGAGGCTGGCCTGGCAGTGTGCCCATTTGAAAGGGGTGAGAATCAGAAACTGCTTCAAGGGCCTGTCTCCCAACTGGCTCTACCCTGCAGTGAATCTCTGTGCCCCTAAACCCAGTGGCAAGCCTTCTTTTCCTTTTTTAACAAAAATAAAATATTGAGCACACAGTTCATGTGTGACCGCTTTATTAAGTAAAATAATCCTCTTTTGGTGTTTAATCTGCCTATGTTTGAACATATAAGTGTCGTGCCTCAAAACTAAGGAAGTAAATCGAACACAGCTGGCTGGCAATGAGACAGAACCAAACAACAATTACAATGAACTCTTGCACCAGTGACCTCGTTTAATACCTGCTGTGGCGTGGCCTGCCCTGAAAACCAAACTCGGCCCTTGGGATTTCTCCTTCCTCAACACAAACTCACTGTTAAAGAACAACTGATTAAACAGTTATCACTCAACATCACAATATTTAAATCTCTATTCTTATCAAACTCCAGAGTCTGGCCACAAATATTTTGTATCCCACTTAACTGAACGGCAGAAAACATGCTTTCTCCCAGAAAAAAAAATTTAAGATGTCTTTGAAACTACATAATGAAAGCTGTTTCGTTTCCTCATCACCTGAGTTTTTCACATGATCTTGCAAAGTCCAGTTTCATGCTTTGGTTGCATCTGATACTGACCAATGGTCATATCATCATGGAGACTGAATCCCCCTGGGTTGCAGTGAAGAGGCACTGAAACCAGATTTGCATCCTCTCTAGAATATTCTGTCTTCTTCACAATTCACCCACCATACACCAAGTGGTTTTAGAGGATTCCAGTTAATAGGAAGTCATATTCCTTTCATTAAATTGGTGTCAAAGCAAAGAGTGTCGAATGTATCATCAGCCTGGTCACGGTGCCGCCATAGTGGGTCTTAGGGAACAGAACGGAGAGTATTTGAATTTTCAGACTGGTGTTTCAGAGGCACCCTCAAGGTTGATAAAAGAGGCGAATGATAGCAAGAATTGTGCTCAGTGACACCGTTGAGTGTACCAGCTGGGTGACTTTCCACTATGTCTCAAAATTTCCTGGATGGTTTACCATCAAATCCTAATTAACTCAGATCAGCATTCAAGGCTTATCATATTTCAAAGAACATTCAAGCTAAAGAGATACAAAATTAGGATCCCAGTATGCAAAGGGCCTTCAAGATCCTCCACCTCAAACCCTCATTTATTGCAGATCTATAAACTGAGGCACAGAGCTATGAAAAGCTCAGACGAAATGCAGATCAGGCTAATGACAAAACCAGTTTCTAGCGACAAGGTCTCTTGACTTTTGCTACAGTGCTATTCAGCTGACAAAATGTCCTCAGTTGTTCCTGTGTTAACCACCAACACAATAACAAAGCCCTCCTAAGGAAGGCAATGGAGGCATCCAGATAAAATGCTATATTAGCACTCTGGGTAACACGCTCAGTGTTCATTAAATTTGATCCTGACCATTACACGACTTCTGTTAAACCGGGTCTCTCTTGCATAACCACAGAATAATAAAGCTAGCCAGAAATGAGCCTGAAATAGTTTAAGAAGATGCAGGTACGACACCCGTTATACTATCAACTCTGAAAATGTTCAAAATCTACAGTAATTACTCCAGGATACATACAGGTCAGGGGGAGGTACACTTCCTAGAATCTTTACTTATTATTGAAGTCATCAAAGAAAAGTATTTGTTACATTTTGTTTCTCCATATGCAAAGCAATTTATATAATAATAAATAACAGTAAGTTCTATTAAGCAAAGTTGGTAAACCAAGATGTTTGCTCAATAATTCTCAAAAAGCTTAAATCAATTTGTTAAAAGTTTGACTAGTATAAACATGAAAAAATTAAAGCAGGTATTTAATCTGCCTACTTCAATCCACTTAGTAGATTAATTTTATGGGTTAATTCTAACTGTTTTTATAGGCATTATAGACCTTTAGATTTAGAGGGTCATTAAATCTAACACTTAAGATTTACAGGACATAAAGGAAGTGCTCTCTACTAATAACTTTGCCTACAACATTCAGTAGACTTTTTTGATTTAGATTTTTACAAAATCACCAGCACATAAAATTGTCTGACACACTGATGACAGGTAATCACTGTTTCCACTCAAAACCAAGATGTTTCCTTTCTTCCATTCTTCTTCAGTGAGTCCATGAATAAGCCAATCCATGATAAAGAACTTTGTGTGAAATGGTTTTGATTTCTCTTCTTCTTTACCAAAGAGTCATTTTTCATTATTAAATAGTAACAACAATATGGGTGTTGAGCACTTGTTCCTTACCAGGCTTTGTTCTAACCTCCTCTACCTTTGTCAACTAATTTAACCTTTCTAACAATCTTATAAAAGGTAGATAATATTACTGTTTTTACATTGAAACTCAGCATCAGCCCCTCTTAAATGGACTGGCATGACTCACTAGACCCCATACTGAGGGAGAAATGCATAGCGCCTCCAAAACAGGGAATCTAAAGGTAACCACTAGTAAAATAATTGATTTCTTATGCAAATGTAAATCCTTAACCACCTTGCTAAGGCCCTGTCATGATCCTTGCCCTTGCCAGGTTTCCTTTCTCATATCCTCAGAATGTGGGAAGGGTTGAGAAAATGGTTTCAAACTCCAGAAGATCATGTTTTCCATTTAATACAGTAATATTCCTTACTTTTGAAGCCATGTATCTTGAGAAGATCAATTTCTAAGGCAAACACTACAACACTTTTAGATTAGCACTGCTCAATTACAGAATCACTTCTTGACATTCTAAATTCTAGTTTTCAACCTCTCCCGATCCAGTGGCGAATACAGAGCCCACGAAAGGTGACAACTGATGACACCCTCTCATCCCTACTCTCAGCCAAAAGAAGAGAAAATATATAAACTAACCACAGTTTTGGAGATGGAGGAGACCATACCTCAGCAATGCAACATGTATTCACTATACTCCACATTTCAGGAGGGCCCCTCCACGCCTAACGCTGGGCACCTGGAATACAGTGCCTCCCTCCTCAAAGACAGCAGGTGAGGGGGTCAGAGAACACCTGACTCATACCACCGCAACTGGACGGAACAAAGAATGGTATAAAGGGCCACGTAGGACAGCATCACTCACTCTGGATTTTGAAATAGAAAGAAGTGTTTCCCAAGTGCTTAGGTGGATGGGCAAAAGAAATAGTAAGGCTACAGCTCAGCACAGATATGATAAAGCCCTGACACAGTACTCTGAATGGAGATGACAGCTGATCAAGTAACCTCATTTCAAAGGACCATTGGAGACGGTAAGATCAAAATAAATGTTGGCAGTGTAAAAATAAAATAATAATATCCACAACAGATAAGGCCCCTATCCCTGGGGGCATGCAGCATGTCACCATTTGCACTACACTCGGGAAGGAACAGAGTCACGCTTGCATGGGAAGCAGTTAATGAGAAGTGACTGCTCCAAGGGCGGTGGAGCGCATGGGGAATTTGCCTATTCTTTGCGAACTAGGTCAGATTCACAGAGACGATGGGATTTCATGAGTAACTTGAATGAAAGGAAGGTCAGGTATCTGGAGGAAGGAGGAGGTTGCAGGCATCAGGAAGCCCACCTTCTGGTGTCAGGGTGAACCCTCCATTACAGAATAAAGGAGGAATAGGTTTGCACCTGCTAAAGGGAGCAAACTGTGGGAACCCCAGGGGCAAAGTCCAATCCAAATAGGATTTGTTTAAGCAAGCAGCTAGTGCCACCAAGACACTTCTGCTGGCCACACTGTCTGTGTGATATGTCAACCGTGTGGGTTTATACAGTGTCCTAAAAAAAAAAACACATATTAAATGGCAGG
Organism: Aepyceros melampus; assembly: GCA_006408695.1. Taxonomy (NCBI): domain Eukaryota; kingdom Metazoa; phylum Chordata; class Mammalia; order Artiodactyla; family Bovidae; genus Aepyceros; species Aepyceros melampus. Next base: position 89,574 of record SJXQ01008450.1, read on the forward strand.
CGCATTCTTACAAGATCAAACACCATATTATTAGTCTAAGCTTAACAATGGAAACAGTGACAGCCTTTGTATTTTCTTGGGCTACAAAAATCACTGCAGTTGGTGACTGCAGCCATGAAATTAAAAGACACTTACTCCTTGGAAGAAAAGCTATGACAAACCTAGACAACGTATTAAAAAGCAGAGACATTACTTAACAGACAAAAGTTCATATAGTCAAAGCTATGGTTTTTCCAGTAGTCACGTATGGATGTGAGAGTTGTACCATAAAGAAGGCTGAGCACTGAAGAATTGATGCTTTTAAACTGTGGTGCTGGAAAAGACTCTTGAGAGTCCCTTGGACTGCAAGGGGATAAAACCAGTCAATCCTAAAGGAAATCAACCCTGATATTCATTGGAAGGACTGACGCTGAAGCTCCAATACTTGGGCCACCAGATACAAAGTGCCTACTCATTAGAAAAGACCCTGATGCTGGGAAAGATAGAAGGCAGGAAGAGAAGGGAACAGAGGACGAGATGGTTGGGTGGCATCATCACCAACTCAATGGACATGAGTCTGAGCAAGCTCCAGGAGATGGTGAAAGACAGGGAAGCCTGGCATGCTGCAGTCCATTGGGTTACAAAGAGTTAGACACAAATGAGTGACTGAACAACAAATTAAATTCACAAACATGTTTTTTAAAACACAAATTTTGCCTTTATAAATGAAATGTGAGCAACTTACTTGATGTTTCTAAATATCACTTTCTTCACATTTATAAAAGCAACAATAGCATAGCTATTAACTGATAAACTTGTTGAAAGGATTAAAAATACAAATAATGGTGTTCAGCTTAGCACCTGGACCTAGGTAAGTTTTCAGTAAATGCCGCTAGTTATTCTTCATTGTTTTTTAAACAAGGCCTTTCACAGCCCAGAATTTACACTTTCCATGATCAGTCATGGGCTGTGTGTCTTCTATATCCTACTGTTAATACAAAGAGAATAACGATTATTTTTAACAACTGATCAAGTAAAATGTATTTTTAAAGTATAGCTATAGCCCTAAGCCATAAAATACACTGCTAAAAAATGATTTTCAAGTTTTGCATTATTATGGGTTACTCTGGTCTGCATTAGGCCAAAATTTTAAAACTTCCTTTGGAGGTTATGAAATTGACCAAATGTAAGAATGATTATATGCAAGACTGATTATATATTTACAGAACCAACTAAGGTTAAATTATTTGCTAAAGTTTTTAACTGGGCCAAGATGTCTGTAACTAAGTGCCTCTAAGGTTAGTCACAATCTAACGTCATTAACAATGAGCCAGGTGAGGGACATGCAGGAAGTGTGCAGGGCAACAGGAAGTAGTAGAATCTGTGGCCAAGCAGACGGCTTAGCCTGTTTAAAGTCACTCAAAATGTAAAAAGGGTGAGAGGTGAGGAGACCGCCATGTACAAAACACAAAATATACCTGGAGGCTGATTTCCACCCAGAGACTAGCATATTGCAACCCCTGATAAACTCAGTTCTCTGATGATTTCCCTTTTCCCAACTCAAAGTGAAAGTAGGAGTGTTAGTAGCCCTGTGACCCCTGTAGCCCACCAGGCTTTTCTGTCCATAGGATTTCCAGGGCAAAAATGCTGGAATGGGTAGCCATTCCCTTATCCAGGGGATTTTCCTGACCCAGGGTTTGAATTCGGGTCTCCTGCATTGCAGCCAGATAATTTACTGTCTGAGCCACCAGGGAAGCCCCTCAAAGGTACTCCACAAATTATATGTACTTATGAAAAGAGAAATAAAGAAACAAATGAAAGAAATATGGAGAAATAAAGACTTCACTATGCATACAATATAAGCCTCAATGTCACTCTTTTTCCAAAGACTGTTGTACAAATACCTACATCCAAATCATGTAGGGAGAGTGTCCTGCATTTTTAACAAGTTTCCCAGAGTGATTATTCATACACTGAAGAGAACCCTCTTCTCCCTATAATAATTCTTTTATTTGGTAAAATTTTTCTTTCCTATTCACATTTTTAGTTGAGTTCTGTCACTCCAAAGTCTCTAGTTTCATTTAAATTTTCCAACTTTCACTCTATAATAATATTTTTTCTTTTCTTATATATTATACATTGAAGAACTATTAGTTTGTAATCTACTTCATCTAATTTACTATATGTAATTTTTATTTTTATAGGTCTTATTACCTCTTTATACTAGAGATAATGTGAAAATGTGTAAATATTAAATGTGTGATATTGAAAACCTCCATAAAATACAAATAGATCTTTAAAAAGAGACTGCCATCACAAACCAGGATTTTATAAAAAATAGTTCTTTGAATAAATCTTTACACTAATACTTGAAAATATTAATCTACCTCAAAGTATGCTTTTAAGGAAATCACAGTTTTGAATGTTTATGAAAACATTATAGCACAGCATATATGAACATCCAGTGAGTATCCTTTCAGTTCAGATCAGTTCAGTTGCTCAGTCGTGTCCGTCTCTTTGCGACCCCATGAACTGCAGCATGCCAGGCCTCCCCGTCCATAGAGGGATAGACCAACGCCCGGAGTCTATCCAAACCCATGTCCATTGAGTCGGTGATGCCATCCAATCATCTCATCCTCTGTTGTCCCCTTGTCCTCCTGCCCTCAATCTTTCCCAGCATCACGGTCTTTTCAAACGAGTCAGCTCTTCGCATCAGGTGGCCAAAGGATTGGAGTTTCAGCTTCAACATCAGTCCTTCCAAAGAACACCCAGGGCTGATCTCCTTTACTCACTGTTTTATTTCCTCACTTATTTTTTATTTCTATAATTACTAAGAATCTTTTTTTTTTTTAGAATATTTAGAATTAAAGAATCTTTAATTCATTTATAATTACTTTTTCCTTTCTACTCCCCACAATATTTACACTATGATCATAAATATTCAAAGTAAAGTTTTTAAAAGTCAGGGAAATCTCTGCTTTCCAAATAACTGCTGACAAATCTAACTATAATGAAATCAATTTCCTACAGTGATATTCTCTGAAACTAAGAATGTCAACATTCAGATCCAAAGAAAAAGGGGCTCCACAGTTCTGGGAATCCTGTGCGTTCAGTCTGGGCCTCTCCCTGTGGGGCCTCGGGGCCTGCAGGGGTAAGGTGAATGGGACCTGCTGTGTCACCATCACCCTCCTTTGCACGGCAAAGGTAAATGGATCCCTTGCCTCTCATTCAATGCCAGCTCTTTCCTTTTTACTCACATAAGGATAACCCTGAACTAAGTGTGACAACTGTCATTAGTCTTCTGGGTACTGGGGCTTCCCAGGTGGGTCAGTGGTAAAGAATCCGCCTGTCAATGCAGGAGATGCAGGTAGGATCCCTGAGTTGGGAAGATCCCCTCATGAAGGAAATGGCTAGCAACTTGCCTGGATGGACAAAGAAGCCTGGCAGACTACAGTCGATAGGGTCGCAAAGTCAAACACAACTCAGCCACTGAGCATGCATGCACACTTCTGGGTATCAGAGAAGACAACAGGTACAACTTCAAAGAATCTTTAATTCATTTATAATTACTTTTTCCTTTCTACTCCCCACAATATTTACACTATGATCATAAATATTCAAAGTAAAGTTTTTAAAAGTCAGGGAAATCTCTGCTTTCCAAATAACTGCTGACAAATCTAACTATAATGAAATCAATTTCCTACAGTGATATTCTCTGAAACTAAGAATGTCAACATTCAGATCCAAAGAAAAAGGGGCTCCACAGTTCTGGGAATCCTGTGCGTTCAGTCTGGGCCTCTCCCTGTGGGGCCTCGGGGCCTGCAGGGGGAAGGTGAATGGGACCTGCTGTGTCACCATCACCCTCCTTTGCACGGCAAAGGTAAATGGATCCCTTGCCTCTCATTCAATGCCAGCTCTTTCCTTTTTACTCACATAAGGATAACCCTGAACTAAGTGTGACAACTGTCATTAGTCTTCTGGGTACTGGGGCTTCCCAGGTGGGTCAGTGGTAAAGAATCCGCCTGTCAATGCAGGAGATGCAGGTAGGATCCCTGAGTTGGGAAGATCCCCTCATGAAGGAAATGGCTAGCAACTTGCCTGGATGGACAAAGAAGCCTGGCAGACTACAGTCGATAGGGTCGCAAAGTCAAACACAACTCAGCCACTGAGCATGCATGCACACTTCTGGGTATCAGAGAAGACAACAGGTACAACTTCGGGTTTGTTTTTTATTAGAGGTAAAGAAACTATATATTCGACTTAAAATGCTCTACTGAATCATTCTGCCCTTTCTTTTCAAACCTTTCCATTCTTTCATTTTCTCTACTCTTCATTTTCTTCTCTCCTAACCCCCTCAAAATCAAAGACTGGGAAAATAATTGAAATTGGTTGGTTATGATAGGAATCTCTTTTTCAAGTCCTATCTTTATTTTAATATATTTGGCTTAGTCTATGAATTTTAATAGATTTGAAAAAATTTTCCAAATGGTATAAAATGTACCCTGGGTTTTATTTTTATTCAGATACAGTGAGGCCAACAGATCAGGAAGACAACTGCCATTGAAAACACAGTTTGTTGCTCACAGTTCCCAAGAATGGACATCTCACACCACATGGGGCCTAAAGGGGAAGCACCAGGGTCAGGCAGGAGACAGTGAGGGAGCGTACAGGCCAGAGTCCTCACTGCGGTTTTCACAGGAAGAAACAGGCCGGCAGATGGGATGGGCTAGTCTGAACCATCTCCAGGGCTCTGATGTGAAGGAACTGCCCCTAGTTGTTTAATACCAAGTCCTGGGGTGATATTAGGGTGGCAGGATGATGGCTCACCTATGAGAGCTCTAAATGTGATAGCGGGTAGCTGTGGGCTCTGGACTGGTTGGTTTGCATATGAAAAGTATGCTCACAGGAAAGTCAGTTGCTATCTCGAGGAATTAGCCAGCCCTGAGAGGAGCAGTCTCTCCACAATCAGCAAAGCCCTAGATGCAAGATGGTCAAGAATATATGGCTAACACAAAATACCATTTGTAAAAGATGTGATAACCAATTTAAATTAACACCACAGAGAATCCAAAGTATCATTTTAGCATGTTACATCAACTTTCCCTGCACTAACACAAGTTCAAAAGTTCATTTTCTGGGCTTTCCTGGTGGCTCGGTGGTAAAGAACACGTCTGCCAATGCTGGAGACACGAGTTCAATTCCTGGTCCCGGAAGATCCCACATGCCGAGGAGCAATTAAGCCCATGCATCACAACTACTGAGCCCTGTGCTCTAGATAGAGTCCAGCCGCTCCAGCTACTGAAACCTGTGGGCCCTAGAGGCCGTGCTCTGCAACGAGAGAAGCCATCGCAACGAGTAGCCCTCACAATGCACTAGAGAGTAGTCCCCGCTCACCACAGCTAGAGAAAAGTTCACACAGCAACGAAGAAACGACAGCCAAAAATAAACAAACACACACATATTTGTTGGCTTTTTAAAGAGTAATGGCTTTTTAAAAAAAGTTCACTTTCTTTCCTTCATTTTTTAATGCCAATTTTTTTTTTTTTAATGTAGGACTAATGAGTACAGAACAGAGAAGGCAATGGCACCCCACTCCAGTACTCTTGCCTGGAAAATCCCATGGACGGAGGAGCCTGGTGGGCTGCAGTCCATGGGGTCACTGAGGGTCGGACACGACTGAGCGACTTCCCTTTCACTTTTCACTCTCATGCATTGGAGAAGGAAATGGCAACCCACACCAGTGTTCTTGCCTGGAGAATCCCAGGGACAGAGGAGCCTGATAGGCTGCCGTCTACAGGGTCGCACAGAGTCAGACACGACTGAAGCGACTTAGCAGCAGCAGCAGCAATGAGTACAGAACAGAGAAGGCAATGACACCCTACTCCAGTACTCTTGCCGGGAAAATCCCATGGATGGAGGAGCCTGGAAGGCTGCAGTCCATGGGGTCGCTGACAGTTGGACACAGCTGAGTGACTTCCCTTTCACTTTTCACTTTCACGCATTGGAGAAGGAAATGGCAACCCACTCCAGTGTTCTTGCCTGGAGAATCCCAGGGACGGGGGTGCCTGGTGGGCTGCCATCTATGGGGTTGCACAGAGTCGGACAGGACTGAAGTGACTTAGCAACAGTAGCAGCAATGAGTACAGAAAGCCTGGACCGGGAAAATCCCATGGATGGAGGAGCCTGGAAGGCTGCAGTCCATGGGGTCGCTGACAGTTGGACACAGCTGAGTGACTTCCCTTTCACTTTTCACTTTCACGCATTGGAGAAGGAAATGGCAACCCACTCCAGTGTTCTTGCCTGGAGAATCCCAGGGACGGGGGTGCCTGGTGGGCTGCCATCTATGGGGTTGCACAGAGTCGGACAGGACTGAAGTGACTTAGCAACAGTAGCAGCAATGAGTACAGAAAGCCTGGAAATTATTTAGTACAAGCAACCATTTCATAAAAGATGTATCATATCATTCTCTGTATGAGATATCTTTAATATATTTCATTTTTTGAAACATACAGTTAGGGATCCAACAAACAAAACCATAGAAAATTTTCTTCCTTAAGCACACCTAACAGAAGTAAATAAAATATTCTTTCCTTCAAAAGTAATAGTTGGTAATATTTTTACACACAAAATTAAACTAACAAAGATAAATGCTTTCAGAACCTGATTATAACAGAGTGTGAATGTATATTCATTATTAAAAACAAACAATGGGAAACAACTAGAAAATCAAATAAAATATACAAAATAATTATTTTAAGATACTAAGTAATAGGCAATACAGGAATACTAATAAGATAAAACCTATGGTTGCTTTCAGATAACTGCCTGAATGCAGTTTCTACACAACATGTCAAGGACAGAGGTGAGAGTTCAGGTAGGCTGAGAATGCTAAAATCTGTACGACAGCATGTTGCAAAGAGAGAGATGAGTAGAAGGAAAGCTCTGGAGATGGGAAGAGGCACATTCTTGAATCTCTGACTCAAAAATGATCTAAGAATGAGTGGGGTAACATTCCATGAGGCTTGGAAAAGCAGCACTAGAAAGCATAATCCAAACAATTTCCAAAGTTCACACATGTTCACATTCCCACCAGTCAGAGGAATAATACACGGGTCACTGAATCATCAGAAGTTAAGTTTACATAACCACAGAAGAAAGAGTGCTCTAAGCTCACCCGGAAAGTGAAAGAAAGTGAAAGTGTTAGTCGCTCAGTTGTGTCCAACTCTTTGTGACTCTATGGACTATAGCTTGCCAGGCTCTTCTTTCCATGGAAATTTCCAGGCAAGAATACTAGAGTGGTTTGCCATGCCCTCCTCCAGAGGATCTTCCTGAACCAAAGATCAAACCCAGTCTTCTGCATTGTAGGCAGATCCTTTATCATCTGAGCCACCAAGGAAGTCCAAAACTCACCCTACTGAAGCCTAAAAGCAAGTCTAAAAACTATCAAACTAATTCCAAGTGATTTAGTTACATGACAGAATGAAGTCCATCACTATTTAAAGGACTCCCCCAAATCCAGCAATCAACAGTGTAAGATTCACAATGCCTGGCATCTAATCCAAAACTATTAGGTAAATAAAGAAATAGGAAGAGATGATGTAAAAGTAGGAGAAAATCAATAAAATTATATTCAGAAAAGATAAGCACATTGGAATTAGCAGACAAGAATATATTTTCAAAAACCTATACTAATTCTGTTCCACGAGCTTAAGAAGCAGAAGAAAACATAACCATAATGAAGAAAGAAAGGAATACAGAGGAAAATCCGAAAGGAACTTCCAGTGATTAAAAGCACAATATTTAAGATGAAAAATCCAAAAGAAGAAAGTAATAGCAGATAATAAACCAAAAAAAAAATGAGTAAATCTGAAGAAAAAGCGAGAGAAATCATAAAAAATGAAGCACAGAGACACAAAAACTGGAAAGAAATTAACAGACTCAGTGATGTGTGGAACAATATCAAGTTACCGATACTGTTCTAATTCTAACAGAATTCGGGTCCTAGAAGAGGAGAAGAGTGAAGTAGGGACATTAAAACAAATTTTTTTTAAGAAACAGGAAAAAAGACACATTACATATACTCAATTATTCATTGCTTTCAAGAAACATTTCAAATATAAAATAAAAATGGTTTAAAATTAAAAGGAGGGAAAAAATATACCATGCTAACAAGAGTCAAAAGAAAATGACAGTAAGTAGAGTAAAAATAGACAAAGCAGACTTTAAAGAAAATAATAAAATTTATTTCATAATGAGAAAAGTGTTAACTTATGGAAAAGACATATCAATTCTAAATGTTTATGTACCAAATAACAAAGCTTGAAAATATAAGAAGCATATGACAGAACTGCAGAGAGAAATAAACAACTCTACAGTTATGTTTAGTGATTTCAATATATTTTCTCAAAAATTAATACAACAAATAGAAAAGCATGAAATATAGAGAGGACTTGAACAACACTAACACCCAGTTTATCTAACAGACAGTTATAGAACACTTTGCCCAGCAACAATGGGGAAAAAAAAATACTTTCAAGTACATACAACTATTTAGTAAGGCAGATCATATTCTGAGCTATAAAACTAGTCTCAAATTTTGTAAGATTCATACAAAATAAAAAAAAAGATTCATAGAAAATATGTTCTCTAAGTATAATGGAAATTTTTAAAAAATCAATAAATTTATTGTGGTAACCATTTCATGAGTATGTAATTCAAATCATTATGCCATATATTTTAAACATATGGTGCTGTATATCAATTATATCTCAATAAAACTGGAAGAAATAAAAATTTAACAATAAAAACTTTAAAAATAAAAAACACAAAGATATCTACAGAAAAACTAAGAAGACCATTTTTAAACAACACATTAAAAATCAAAAGAGAAATAAGAAAGCATTTTAAAAAATGAAAAAGAAAACACAAAGTGTCAAAAGTGAAATGCCACTAAAGTCGTACTTAGAAACTAACAGCACCAAAATGTATAATTAGAAAGACAAAAAATCCACCTTTAAAAGATGAATTTTAAAAAAAGAGCAAATTAAGCCCAAAAATACAAAAACTGGAAGAAATAAAAATTTAACAATAAAAACTTTAAAAATAAAAAACACAAAGATATCTACAGAAAAACTAAGAAGACCATTTTTAAACAACACATTAAAAATCAAAAGAGAAATAAGAAAGCATTTTAAAAAATGAAAAAGAAAACACAAAGTGTCAAAAGTGAAATGCCACTAAAGTCGTACTTAGAAACTAACAGCACCAAAATGTATAATTAGAAAGACAAAAAATCCACCTTTAAAAGATGAATTTTAAAAAAAGAGCAAATTAAGCCCAAAAATACATAGAAGAAAGGAAAACTAAAGATCAGAAGAGAAATGCATTAAGTAGCTCACCATTTAACAAACTAAAGAAGCATCTGAAAAAAAATCCCACAACCATTCCTTATAAAAATTTCCAGCAAACTAGGAATAGCAGGGAGTGTCCTGTACCTGGTAAACAGAATCTATGAAAAACCTACAGCTCACATCACTCTCACTTGGAAGACTGAATGCTTTCACCAGAAGATCAAGAGTAAGATAAAGATGTCCTCTCTTACCATTTCCACTCACAATATTCTGAAAGTTCTAGTCAATGCAATAAGTAAGAAAAAGAAATACAAGGCATCCAGATAGAAAAAGTCCTTATGCACAGATAATATAACCTAAGATCAATATTCAAAAATCAATCCTCTTTTTATATACTACCAGCAAATGAATACTAAATTTTAAAAACTACCATTTACAATACAATCAAAACTATGATAAACTATGACAACAGATGTGCAAGAATGTACAGAACATTGCTAATAGAAATTTTTAAAACCCTCATAAACAGGAAATATACTGTTTTTCTTCAGAATTATTAAGGTGTCAGTTCTCCCTATACTGATCTACAGAGTTAATTCAGTCCTTTTGTCAAAATCCCAGAGGTCTCTACCACAGAAACTGAGAAGTTGATAGAAAATTCAAATGAAAATTCAAGGACTTAAAAGACTCAAAAGTGAAAAAGAACAAAGTTGGAGGGCTAATATTTGATTTGAAGACATTAAAAAGCTACACTAATTAGGACTCTGGTATTAGCATCAAGGAAAACAAACATTAGATCAGAGGAACATACAGGCCACACACACGTTATTGACAAAAGTGCAAAGGCAATTTGGGAGAGAAAAGATAATCTTCAATAGATGGTGCTGGAACCACTGGATAGCCACATGCATAAAAAATAAAATTTGATCCATACCTCACGCCATCTATAAAAATTAACTTAAAAGATATTCTCCTAGATTTTCCTGTAGAAGTGTTATAGTTACAGGTTTTACATTAGATCTAGAAGGAAACATAGAAGAAAATTTGTGACCTTGGGTTAAGCAAAGATTTCTTAGCTATGACACCAACTGCATAGTTAATAAAAGAAAATATTTGATAGAATGGATTTCATCAAAATAAAAAAACCGCTTTTCAAAAGGACACCATTAGAATAAAAAGACAAGCCACAGACAAAAAGAAAATATTTACAAAGCATCTTTCTGAACTTGAACCCAAGAAATATTAAGAACTCTCAAAACTCAGTAAGAAAACAACTAATCCAAACCAAAAAAATGGGCAAAAGATGTGCATACTTCACCAAAGAAGTTATACAGATGGCAAATCAGATGAAAAACTACTTGGCAACATTAGTCATTAGGAAAATGTAAGGTAAAACCACACTGAGATACTACTTCACATCTACTGACATGACAAAGATTTAAAGAACTGGCTATGCCCAATGCTGACAAGAATATAGAGAGCAGCACTGGAGCTCATGCAGGGCTCCTGGGAATGTAAAATGTCATATCCACTTTGAAAAACAACTTGATCAGTTTTTAAAAAGTTAAATAAAACCACGCCATGTGTTCTAGCCATGTACACCTATGGCTGATTCATTTTGATGCCTAACAGAAAACAACAAAATTCTGTAAAGCAATTATCCTTCAATTAAAAAATAAATCAACTTAAAAAAAAAAAAGAGGGGAAGAAAGCCTATGTCCATACAAGGACCTATATGCTCACAGCAGCTTTCCCTGTAGTAGCCAAAACCTAGAAACAATCAAAATATTCACCAATAGGTGAATGGATAAAGAAAATGTGGTAAATCCATACAACAAACTATGCTGCAGGTCAAAAAGGAGCAAATGATAGACACATGCAACACTATAGATAAATCTCAAAGTAATTTCACTGAATGGGGAAAAAAAGGCAAAGTGAACATACTACATAATCATGTATTTATTAAACTCTAAGCAGAGACATTACTTTGTCAACAAAGGTCCGTCTAGTCAAGGCTATGGTTTTTCCAGTGGTCATGTATGGATGAGAGAGTTGGACTGTGAAGAAAGCTGAGCGCCGAAGAATTGATGCTTTTGAACTGTGGTGTTGGAGAAGACTCTTGAGAGTTCCTGGGACTGCAAGGAGATTCAACCCATCCATCCTAAAGGAAATCAGTCCTGGGTGTTCACTGGAAGGACTGAAGTTGAAGCTGAAACTCCAATATTTTGGCCACATGATGCAAAGAGCTGACTCATTTGAAAAGACCCTGATGTTGAGAAAGATTGAAGGCAGGAGGAGAAGGGGACGACAGAGGATGAGATGGTTGGATAGCATCACTGACTTGATGGACATGAGTTTGGGTAAACTCAGGGAGTTGGTGATGGACAGGGGAGGCCTGGCATGCTGCGGTTCATGGAGTTGCAAAGAGTCGGACTCAACTGAACGACTGAACTGAACTGAACTGAATAAAAGCAAATTAGTCTGTAGTAATAGGAATCAGATTAATTGTTGCCCCAGGGGGACAGGGGTTGGGAGAGTTGGAAACAGACAACTTTTGGGTTTGATGAATATTTTCTTTACCTTGATGGCAGTGATACATATAAATGACAAAATTTATCAAAATTTACATGTTAAATATTTTCAGTTTCCTATTTATCAATTATATCTCAAAAAAGTTGTTATAAAATATTATTATAACAGACTATAAGAGCTTATCTGAATTATATTTTACAGAGATCACATTACATACAAACAGACTATTTTGCTATGTATGTTTTTCTTTGTAATAGCATTTTACTACCTTGCAAAGCATAGTTTTACCTTTTTTAAAGTAATTATGATTCTCTGAAGGAATAAAATTTATTTTCCTTAGATGAGGTATGCTAAACATACTAAAGCAGAGGCAAAACTTCACTCAAGGGAAAGTGAACAGGACATTAATAAACAAGAAAACATCAGAAAGTCAGGAAATCATAAGCTAAGAGACTCATGTAGGGGAAGAAACAATTGAGTTTGGGGAAAATAATGACAGTGTGTAACTGCAAACTTGCCTCTTGAAAAGTCACAGTTTTCCAATAATAATCCTTAGCATGAATGAGGGACCAGGAATCCCATCATTCTCCAATACTCTGTGTTCCTTCCCAGTGTCCAGACACGCTTTCTCAGCAGAGGTCAAAGGTTTTACCCTCCTCGCATGATGCCTGACTTGCCCTCTGCCATGGTCAACACTAATTCCTATCCTGGGTCCTTCTCTGGCCTGGGTTTGGTCGGTTTCCATCAGTTGCCACTTCCTTCCCTCTTTGGTGGCCTCTTTCAGATTCATTCTGCATCATTCTCCCTATGGGCTTTTTTTTTTTCCCCCAATTTTTTTTTGTTTGTTTGTTTTTTAATTTCACTTGCTTTTCAAAGCTTTTACCTTCAACGAAAATGTAAAATAAAGGTGGGAAACCTTTTTTAACCCTAAATGCCTCTTGGGACGAGGATGTAACACAGGGAATGCAGAGTGGGAAGCTAACCTTGTCCCGAATACATTGACACCCCTGGTGACCAAACAACAGCTTCTCATGTGTGTGAGGGGGTGGGGTGGGGGGGGATTCTATTCCCAAGGTCAAAGCCAACCACTCATTACACCACCAAGGGTCCAGGTCTCTAGGCTGTAGTTTTTTGTACCTGAATGTCACTCATACAACTATTAGGCTTCTGCCACGGGCTGTGCCTAGAATCAGCCCCTCTGCATCTCACTGGCAGATGCTCACTCCACACCTCACCATGCTCAGAGTGCCTCTCAGTTACCCCATTTCAGCCACCATAAACTGCTGAGAAGTATTGGTTACTTGCTATGAAACACAGGGCAAGTGAACAAAGGAACACACAGAAGGCCACACAGTGTACGATGCCATGTATACAAGAAGTCCGGAGCAGGCAAATCCATAGGCAGAGAATGTACACCAGCAGTGACCTAGGGCTGGGGGAGAGGGGCAGGGAGCGTGACTGAGGATTGGACAGGTTCCTTGCGGGCGGCGGGGCAGGGGGTGATGACATATTCTGGAATTGGATGGCAGCAATGGTTTTACAACTCTGAATATTCTAAAAACCACTGAATTGTACACTTTACAATGGTGAATTTTATGTAAATTATACCTTAATTTTTTTTGAAAAGATATCTAAAGAACTAAAACTGTACAAAGAGTGAAACAAAGATACCAAGGATTCCGTTTTCTTAGTATAAAGTATTCAGGGCCACTTCAGATAAAATTAAGTCCCTACAAGCTAAATGAACCTCTAAATTCAGAGTGATTATTTTCTTTTTCTCTGCAGAAAATCAAAATCTAAAGATTTCTTTTAGGTGTTTTCTAATTCTTAGACCAACAAAAACAAATGAATCAAGATACCTAAGCACTCATTTACCAAGTTTCCTTCCTCTTGGGCTCTGAAGTGTATCTCGAACAACCTAATGCAACAGTACAGGAAAAAGTCATTTCAATTAGGCTATTAGACAAGGCAGTGGCATTTGATGCATTTAATGTATTTCCCAGACACCATCTCAAATGCTTTCCATTTCCCAATCAACAACACTGCTCTGTTCTAATAGATCTGGCCATCAGATGTAATTGGCCCTCAATTACATTTCATTCCGAATTAATCTTCACAAGTGTAGCAAACCAAAGAAAAGATGGTGCTGTTTGCACTGCACTAATATGCCGGGCCTCTTAAAGAGAACTCAGGGAGAAAACCAGAGCCAGTTCACTGTGTGAGTAATTACTACGTGTGGGGATTTTACGGGAAATCACATCCTGTGGGAAAGTTCATTCCCCTTTCACAGAACCCAGGGGAAGAGATGCCACCGGTTTCTGCATCTGTGTGAGGTCGATATCCTCCCCAGTGATGCATGATTGCAGGGTGCAAGAGTTTACTCCAAATAAAAACTAATTTGGGCAAATCATGATAGCATAGTACTTTTTCACTGAAGAAATTCAAATATATGTCTGTCTGCTCTGAGGCTCCCTTAGTGTTCCCAGGTCTGGTATTTCTAAGCACTGGGAGACAGAGTAATTCCTTCTGAAAGTGGCCAAGCGGCTCACTCAGCCTTATTCCATCCTTAAATGCTCCCTCTGGCCTTGCCACCTGCAAGTAGGAAATACAACTGTGGCTCCCTTCATGATTTCACAGCCCTGCGACTCCCCATAATTTCCTAACACACCCGAACGACTATCCTGGACCCGAAAGCAGCAATGTAAGAATTTCTGCTGGCCTGAAAGTTAATGCAACCATCAAAGTTTCCAACTTAAAACTTGGGAATGAGCTTGCTTACTGCCCAGATGTTGCCTCCCTGAACAATTAGTCCAACGTGACAGTTCAACACTGAAGAATAAAACTAAGCCCAATGTGTAAACAGAAAGTCATAAAACAGAGAGGACCACGTGAGGCAATAAATAACTTAGATGTCCAATCCTTCATCTGGTGAAGGAGAAAACCAGTAGAGGAGAGATTATAACTATGTGTGTGTTAGTACATATCACAGGTTTTACTAACATACAAAGGATTTAAATACCATACAGCAAAACGGTTTCCGAGGTTTTAGCAGCACTGAAACCAACCTGGCTTACTTACTAGCCACATCACCAGTTCAATCCTATGGATTTTCCAGGAACTCTGGGGCAGGTCTGTGTTTAAACACATCAAGGCACATTTATTTACTGAGCATCTACTAAACAGAAGGCAAAAGTAGTGTTTTCTCTCTCAAGCATGTGTTTCAGAGATACAGAGGACCAGCATCCCTATTTCCCTGATTCACTGCCAAGTTCTTCATGAGCAACTCGTGCTAAAGGTTTGAAGTCTGTGATGAAAGCCGACATGGTCACCAACCTCTCCTCTTCCAACGTGGGCTCAGTTACACATTGTCAACCTGCATGACCTCCACTCTGGGCATGAGTTTGCTTCCCCGGTTCCATTCACCATGCATCTATGAGAAGGCCCAAGTGCACACACCGCTCAGAGAGCACCTGGAGCCTCTCAAAGGCAGCATCAGTGGGCCACGGTCAAAACTGGGGGCGTTGGTAGGGGTTCGTCCTTCTCCCATCCTGTGGCGTTTACGTGTATATGGTAGGAAAAGAAATCCATCACCTTCACTCTTCTCAGAAAAACAGATGAAAGAAGAAGCACTTTCCTGTTCTGGGCGTTCTACATTCGGATCCATCCAAACCACAGTGGACACATCTCCTAGAACAATGTTATCCCCATCCCAGCAGAGAGTTTAAAACATAACAGGTGATCAAGAATTCTTCTCTAAATTTTGGGCTTAGCAGGTTTGCCCTGTTTCTTAAACAAGCAAGCTTTCCGAGCTATCATTTTAAGTCTAGAACATAAAAGACCAATAAAGGTGCTAAACAGAGCTTTAAAAAAACAAACCAATCCTATACTCATGATTTTTCAGATTTCAGTGATTCTATCTTTGACAAATAGACCTTTCTTCAATGATACAAATGTTCTTTATCCATCTGGTCTTTATCTACCTTCCACAGTAGTGACTATCTAAACATGCCTACTGAGCACTTGAAACATAGTGCAATTAAGGGACTGAATTTTTTATTTTTATTTAACTTCAGTTAATTTTAAGTTAAATTGCCATGTGTGGCTAATGGCTACATTTTGGTGCAGGTTTAGACAGACAGGGTCCCTGATACAGGAATGAGAATCATGGCAACAGACCCTGGTCCAAATCCCAACTCTGCTACTTCCTAACAAACTTAACCAAGCTATTCAAACTTTCTCCTTACTCCCCAAGTGTAAAGTAGCATGTTAGTGGGAGAAATGTCTGAAGTAAGCAAAGAACTTTTCCATCAGTGTTCCTTTCCTTGCTGTTATTATCAGTTTATGCTCCTGGAGAGAAAACACACAACCAGCCAAAGCCTGGAAGGGTAGATACCGAACCAAAAATGGTTTGATCTTTTGAGTCTGGAAGATCCGCTAGAGAAGGGAATAGCTAACCATTCCAGTATTCTTGCCTGAAAAATCCCATGGACAGAGAAGTCTGGCAGGCTACAGTCCAAAGGGTCGCAAAATATCAGATACAACTGAGCGTGCATGATACATACACAGTGTTAAATAATATTAAGAAAAAATAAATCAAAGGCTGCCATTGGTGTCAGTTTTACAGATGAGTTCTGGCAAACTATTAAGGACTGACATGATTTAAATTATATCAAAGCCAAAAAACATGGAATTTTTAACTTCTATTTTATTGGGCTAGCATAACAAAAAATACTGAAGAAATTTTAATTTCTTAAGATATAAAATCATTAAAAATAGCAAACTAAATTCAGTAATATATTAGAACAGGGATTATTCTAGGAATTCAATATACTTTAATAATAGCATTAAAAAGAGGGAGAAATAAATTATCACATAATTCAAAAGTAGACAATCTAATTATCACCTCAATATATGTTACTGACTCTATTCCTGTTCTTAAAAAAAAAAAAACTCTAGTAAACTAGGAAGAGAAATAAATATCTTTAATGTAGTTTAAATAAAAATCTTCCTCAAACTCCCAACAGTAAAACACTAAAGATATTCCCATCAAATTCAGGACCAGAAATGAAGCCTACCTACTACGGTAACACTGGATACTGCACAGGAAAGTCTAGCAAAATACTAAGACAAGAATTAAAGTGAACGAAGCAAGTCCTAGAAAGGAAGGAGACAGAATTATTACTATTTAGAAATAATATGATTGCTTTCCTTGTAAAAGATAAGAGAAACAACTGAAAAATTCTGGAACAATGGAACTAAGAAAGCTAAGCAACAGTCCACAAACGCTGAGTATGGATCACAGTAAACCCTGACGCAGATGCTAGGGACACAGCAGTGACTAAAACTAGAGACCCCAGGTACCTTTTTGAATCTAACAGAGAATAAAATACAAATACATGTTCCTCATGCTCTTTTCCTGTGTTCATGAACAGAACACATGTAGACAACATCATTTCCCATTTTCAAGCAATTCAGAAAATGGGCTTTGGAAACCCACTTACAAATGTACAAAATCAACAGCTCTTCTATAATCAGCAAACATCAGTTACAAGATATAATTTAGGAACAGCCTATTTGCTACAGCAATCAAAAGCAATTTAAAATATCTAGAAATAAATTTAACAGGAAATGTGTAGGACCTATATAAATAAAAGGACAAGTTTTCACTTACTGAGGTAAAAAAGGAGAAGGCATTTTTTAAGCAGGAGGAGGCATACCGTGCCATGTTCCTGGACTGTAAAAGTGTAAATTTTCCCCTAAATTAATCTATATATTTAGTGCAATCACACTTAAAATTACCAGTGGGATTTTTTTTTAAGAAGTTGACAAAACAATTCTAAATTTTGTTTGAGAATGTGTGAGAATGTTCAAATTTTTTAAGAGAAAACATGAAGTGCTCCAAAAGAGATGTCATGACATCATACACAAATTTTCAGACACAAGTGGGCTGCGAGCTCAGCTCTGCTGTGTGTGCAGCTCTCAAGGCTGGTGTGTGTTTTTATATGCAGCCAGTGTACTGCTTTATGTCTAGATAACCCCTGTGGCAGAGCAGCACCCCCAAAAAGGAGGCCTCAGAAGCCAGATGTGTGCAAGGCCATTAATATGTATGAGAGAGTTCTGCCAGCACAAAGAACACATCTCCAGTAGGTAGGATTCTAATCTACACAGAAATTCAAGTCAATTCCTTGTAAAAGAGGGGTGGCGGTGGTTGCTGCTTAGTTGCTAAGTCGGGTTTGACTCTTTTGCGACCCATGGACTGTAGCCCGCCAGGCTCCTCTCCGTTCATGAGGGCTGGGGAAACCTGGTGAATGTATGGTCTGGGTCTTCATGTTCAATATTAAAGATTTCCAGGAAGCACAAAAATTGAGCAATCAATAAAAAACCTTTATCTGTCAATTATAAGGAAAAATTTAATTTCCTCACTCGACAAATACTTCATATTTGGATTCCTATGAAAACCTAAAATCAAATCAATAATATTTAGTAGTTACATTTACATCTCCTTTCATTTTTAGTAGCATTTTACAGTATAATTCATTTACCCACCCCCTTCCCCACCATTACCTCCTCCCAATGCTTCCCAAGTGGATGGAAACTCAGTACACTTGATCAAGAGTAAGAAATTAGGCCATTTAACAGACACAGATAAGAAACTTTCCGAGCCTTAAGAATGTGTCATATATCACAGAACAAGTGAGCTGCAGCTGAGACGGGGGTTGAGCTTTCAGTTTCTGAGTCTGAAACAGGGCCCCTCCACAGTACCCCCCACCCGCCACCGTCTGTCTCCACAGTCACGGAGCTAATGAGGTCCAGAGTACTGTAAAGTTATGAGTTTCTATCCTCCTGTGCTCAGGCAGCTGTATTCTGTTCTGAACTATAGGCTGGTCATGCCCAAGCCTGACCAAACCGCAGTCTTTAAAATTTTAATATTGATTGTTCCAAGAGGGACCCATGATAATAACTAACACATGTTGTGCTTACTGTTTGCCAGACCCTGTTCTAAGCACTTCAAAGATACTTACTCGTGTAAATCTGTACAGCACTCCTTATGAAATAGACTAGTACAATCATACCTCAAATTAGAGATGAAGAAACTGAGGCACAGAGAGTCCACCTAACGTCCCTAAGATCTCAGGGGCTCTGCTCCAGGGCCTGTGCTTTCAATGTGGGCGTCAGGCTGCCATGAGTCACGTCTGCTAACAGATTTCCATCTCTCTGCATACCCCAAAGCCAGATAACAGCAGTCTCTGTAGTGATAAAAGATGAGTATGATGCCCCAACCTAAATTACCTGTG
The DNA here is from genome assembly GCA_006408695.1 of Aepyceros melampus. Lineage (NCBI taxonomy): Eukaryota > Metazoa > Chordata > Mammalia > Artiodactyla > Bovidae > Aepyceros > Aepyceros melampus. Next base: position 108,730 of record SJXQ01008450.1, read on the forward strand.
ATAAGGTTTAATTATTACAAATTGCAAAGCATAGCTAATTGCTATTGTTCCACTCTCTCCTCTAATGATGCATATAAAAATACTCAGGTAAATCCTCATTGTACTTTTTATATAGCTGAAAATATTCTTGTACAGTGTTTGGAATTATTCAAACTATAAAAATCTAGCTCCAAAAAAACGTCAGTCACTCTGTGTGAAATCTTACTCTGGTGTAAGTCCACTGTGACCATCCCTCTCTGAATGGCTGGGATGGTCCTTGGCACAGCCTGTTTTGTACTGGTTGTGTACACTCACTTTGTCAACCATAATACAAACTCTCTGAGAGTTTCTATTACTAGGGGCCACCCCACAGAACCTTACAAAATACTCTTTACATGGGTACTTAACACATTTTTGGTGGCCAGGGATAACGTGGAACAAATTTGTGTATGTGTGTGCAGCAAACAAACCAAAATATTTAAGCCCTGTAAATACATCTTGGATAGCCACATTTTATCATTTTGACAACTAACTTCCCACTATCAGCAATTTTTTCACCTCATCACACAGAACACTTCCTGGGTACCAGGAACTACAATGAGTGCTATATTCAAACTAAACAGTTCAGCCACACAACTGTCCTATGACAGTGAGTCCACTATATAAACATTTCCATTTTACAGATGAAGAAACTGAGGTTTAGGAAAATAAAGCAACTTATCCAAGGCCCCACCACTAACCACGGACTGTGTTAAGATTCAAACCCAGGCTCTCTACTTTCAGAGGCTGGACTCTTAACTGCCTGTCTCCCTAACCACTTTAGGTTATCTCCACCCCGGCTCCCCACTAGCTTAAGTGAGACCAACAGAACGCTTTTTTCCTACAAACCAGTCCTCCTCAAGATCTCATCTCCTAAATCACACTTTAGCATAAAATGTTACCAGCTTTTTAGTGAAGGCAATGGAAAGAACAGTTCTACAAAACTTACCCTACTAAGAGGGTCTGGGCTCTCATATGATTCAGCAAGTTCCTTTGAAGACCCTGATCTCAGCTTCAATGAAAGCCATGCTTCTATTCAACAACTTGTTTCAAAGACACGACAACCTGTATACTTCTGTTAAGAGATAAGATTTCTCTGTTAAGCAAGCTGCCCAATCTGTGCTTCACTGAAATGCTTATATATGTGTACAAATAATTTCATTCTGATTCCATTTATATTCTGTTCTCACTTTTTCACCTACTTCTAATTTATCTTATGGAGAAAGAGAGCATCTTTGAATTGCTTTGAGGACAAGATGGAATGAAAGCAAAGTGCCCAGGAGATGTACAGCTTGTTTTGGACAATCAAGGCAGAACAATTGGGAGAGAGGATTTACAGTCCTAACCAGAGGAAAACACTGATGGCCCATGGACGTTATCCACCCAACAGACTTGTTTTTAAATTCTAGACAATAGTTTTCATTTTGTAAAATTAGGTGGCAACATTTAACATCCAAGAGATGACACATAAATATCTAAATTCCCTGTTTTTCTTGAAAAACTGGAAGCTCTGGAAACCCTAAGCCTGTTCTCTATACATGACAACATTGGAATCTCAACAAAGGCTTTAACGAACCATGAGATTTAGTATGCCAGAGTCCCCCCCTGATGGTGCTACACATTTAAAACCACCTGCTGTGGCATTTAACTTTGCAGCCCTGGATTAAATCAACAGCAAATCAATTTCTGACAGAGAAATCTGCAACTATAATTAGGCAGGATTTTCTACCTGCTGGGGGAACCTCAGAGTATACCCTCTTTTATCTCCTCTTATCTCAAAAAGGTGGGGGTTATTTAGAAATTTGGTTGGAAAGAGGCAAAAAGGGACTAGATAAAGGCACCTATTTATATAATCCCCTAAGCCAGGGTGCATCCTTGAGCCGCTGGCACGAACTCCCTGGTTTAAGTTCCTTCATCAGACTCCATTCCCCACCCAAACCCCATTACTGTTCTGCTGATCCCAAGAAACACAGACTAAAGCTAAAAGCAAAACTGGCACAACCAAGTTATCATTCTCCCAGGCCTCCTACCTCAGCAAGACCTTCCTTGACTGCCCACCTGGAGGCGCCATGAACACAACAATCCACACTTAGGGTAAAAACAAAACCAAGCCTCTTCTTGAAAAACAATGCTGCAGCCATTGTTCAATCCACAGGCGTTTGGAAGGTTCACGCAGAAAAGTCAAGAAATTTCCCCTTGCAGGAAGTTCTTGGAAGGAAGTCGATGCCCAGAAGCTCAGCCACTCCTCAGACCAGAGAAAACAAAAGCAATGCTGGCCTCTATTCTCCAGAATGGCTACAGCGTTCTAGAAAAGGAAGCAGGATCTTGAGACTGCAGGAGCCTTATTAGCACAGATGCTGGGCTTTCCGGGCAGGCTTTGACCAGAACAGCCATCCACGTTGCATCTTTGAGGAAGGGTGGTAGCTTTTTTGCCCCCATTTTGATCAGGAACCAACCATGGAAACAGCTGACTACTTGAAAGGGGTTGTAAGTGTATATTACTTGTCACCTCACCCCGCTTAAACACTGCCCAGTTCTTTGGAAACTAGAGCCTCCACCACTGACAAAAGCAACCCCTAGGAGCCTAGTGGTATAGTAGTGATGTCACAGACCGTATGGAAAGTTTTCCATAACTTTATCAGCTTAACTAAATAATAGGCGTGTATCTCGTCTTGATTTGTCAACTTCAGACAAAATCTACTGATTTACTGCCTGCCTTCCTCCTATCTTCCACATTCACACTTCCTTCACCTCTAATTCCTTCCTAGTTTTCTTGATTGTGCTATTTTTAGTTCTTCAATTGGTTAGCTGTCTCTTGTTTCAACAGCATTACGCAGTGTTTCTGGACATCCCACTGTGAAAGAGAAGGAAATTAGCATCTGACATATCCCTATCACCTCTCCTTCCCTCCTACCATCTAGCCAGCCACAAATTCTGTGACGTCTTCCACTCTTTTTTGCACTGTCAGGTTTTTAAATCTTGGGTTTAGATTTTTTTTTCCCCCCTTGTACTTGTATTATATCTTCTTGGTCTTGTGTAGAGATGAACCACCAAACTATTTACCCGCATACTGTTAGTATGATTATGCAAATGCTACTTCCTGCAGAACCAATAGCTGTACTCAACTCCTGAAGAGGGAAATAGAATCTTTAGTCAGTGAAGCTGGCTAGACCTCAGGGTCAGATGAGTTCTCTTTTCTTATACTAATAAGACAATAAAAAGCATCCCTGAGGCCTAAAGACTCCCAGGTATATGTCCAAGGGGAGAGATGACCACCAGGTGAAGAGATGATTCACTTAGCATGGCTTTTTTTTTCCCCTCTGCGTGCAGGTTGGCTTATGTGATTAGCTTCTTGGCTACCTAATTTTTTTTTTATTATTTGTTTTTAAAAAAATAGATAATAAAACACATGCATAATCTTAAATTATATACTTAGCAACATTACAAAACAGAAAATAGGTCATAACATCTAGCAGAGAGAAAACTGCTTGCTCCAGAAGACAAATTAATTTCTGAACTAGGTAAAAGTTACAGGAGAAGCAATGTTGCATAGTAGAAAGAACAACAGTTTAAGGGTAGGACAAAGTTGGGTTTAAATCCTAGATAAAGGCTTTCTTTGTAGTCTCGGGACATTTATTGAAGCTCTCGAACTTCTGATTCCAAATCTATGAACAGGCCAAACACAATTCTTTCTCAAGGGAACTATGAAGACAAAACAGGATTACGTGTATAATTCAACCAGGAGAGTCTGTGCACTTGCTAATCAGCTAATCAGTGCTTACTAACACTAGATCGTACATGCCCAGGAGCAACTATCTCTGAAATGAGCTATAATATATGAGACTGGGCAGCAAGTTATATTTATTAAAGTCCTAGGAAGAAACAGGAGAGTGAGGTGGCAGGCAAGTAATATTAAGAACCTAGTCATAAAACTAAAGGAAATGTACAAAATGAAGACCGACATATAATACTAGACACATACACGAAAAGTTACTACAAAATTGTTTTGCAATTAGACTTCGGAAGATTTTTTTTAAGACCATTTTTTGATTATAATTCTGAACTACACTTATGACAATGTTTCATAGGCAACATATACCTTATACCACGGACAATTAAGAAATCACCCCAAAGACACCAACTTACTAGCAAAAAAGAAAAAAAAATTCATAATTCAAAATTTAACCAAATGTATGGTTTAAAGAGAGAGAGAGGCTTTGTATGAATCACTTTAAGTTGATCACAAAATTATGAATTCTCAAACTCTGGCTGATGAATACTCCCACACAGTGTACATATGTAAGAATCATGCAAAAAAATGTGGTGTCACTAAAACTTCTCCAAAACTACAGCAATATTTCAAGCTCCACCTCTCACAGTTATACTGATTTTAGATCTGAAATCTAAAGTCTCTTCTTTAATTTGCTTGCACTTGCTTAATCCATGCTGTATCAGTGATGTAAACTTAAAATGACTTCAAGCCAAAATCATATTACTAGACTCCTACATACTTACAAAAATAACTTCTGTTTGAAAGTGAGTGGTGAGGTGTTAAGATCTGGACCACCATCTAAATGCATGAACTTATCCATACTTAATTATATTAGTATGTAATATTATTAGCAAGTCTTTTCTTTCATTATTTCTTTGCCTTCCACTGTTTCTCCAAAGGTTAACGTTAAATCTACTTTCCATTTCTCCTCACTGCCAATATTGTGCCATGTAACCGTGTTTCTTTTAATCGGCCGAGAAAGAAGAAAAATGGTGAATACTTAAAATGTTCTCCCTCTTACTCATCAAAAGAAGGGAAGAGGAAAAGAAAATAAGAAAGATACCTGTGTTCATGAAGGTGATACTCTCAACTATCTCAGAAATTCACTTCAACACAGAACATCTTTGTACTCCCTCTGTAGAAGGTAACTGACAAGATGCTGTCCTACAGGAAGGCAACAGCCAGGAGCCTTGGTGCAGGTGAGAATATCCACTGTACTCCAGGGCAGGTCAGAACATGGTAGATGGAAATGAAGAGGCACAAAAATAACCCTTACTGTGAATCAAGTAAATTCATGGGTGGTTGCCCACTCTTAGGTTTGTATATTTAATTTTGTAGCCAACTAAAAGCCCAGCAGCTGAAGTGGTTTTAAAATACTCATCCCTTTGGCCAATCTTGTCTTAAATCTCATTTCATATTTCAAGGTTATTACTCATATCCCAAATCTTAAAGAAGAGCTATTAGGTAGTTAACAAGAATTGAATCTCCATGTTTTCATCATTACTCCAGAACTCCTTTTTTCTTATGGCTCAGAAACCAGAAAGCTGCTGGATTTTTACTCTGCTGCTCAATTTTACCTTGATTATAATACCACATCATTTCCATCTCGCTTGTTAACTGCCTAACCATCCATAAGAGTTTACAAATGATGGAATTATAATCTAACAATTAACTGATTTGGTAGCTTTGAGGAGAGTGTTCTGCTTCTGTATTCAGCCTCCTGAGGTGGAAATGTTTCTTGGAATTTGATTCAGGTTCCTATCTGAAGGCAGGGCCACATCTAAACCATCCAAGGCAGATGCTGTAAGAACCTACTGTTCACTCCAGGCACGAAACAATTACACAGTCTCTGCAAAGGGTGACTACCATTATTGGTAGCATTTCATACACACTCATCCTGTTTGTCTACGTGCTTATGAAAAAGTCTTTTCTACAGAACATTTTTAGCAAAGCAGAATCACTATTCTCAGAAAGAATTTTATAAAAAGGAAATGATTCTGGTCTTCGTGAGGAGGCGTGGGCTCAAACTCCACTCCTGACACACACTGTTTAAACAAAAAAAAAAAAAAGAGGGGGGGAGACCTTTTGACCACTGATGCTGGGAAAATGCATGCACGCACACATACACACACACGTGAATCCTTTTATCTAAGGACGTGAAGGGGTCAAAGATTCATCAATTATGATAATGGAATTATGCACTACAGAAACCCTAAAGGTATTTTTCACACAGAAACTCTACACCGTTTCATGGGACTGACAAGAATACATGAGACAGATGTATGCAACACGGGGGAAAAGGAAACTGCAGTCATGTCCTCAAATTAAACTAACATGAGCCTTTTCTGAGAAGTAACATGAAGTTACTGAAAGGCTTTTGTAAAGCTATTAATGTTTCAAGGTAACAAAAACGCCATCAAATATTCACTGCACAGTAGCAAAAAATCCATTTTCATTAGTGAATCCTCTACCTGGATCCAGTGTTCGATTCTATGTCTAAAAAAATAATAAAAGTCAACATAAGCATTACCAAGATAAACGTTTATGCTTTTGTTTTAATTTTGGTTATGCTGGGTCCTTGCTGCTGCGCAAGTTTTTCTGGAGTTGCGGCGTGCGGGCTTCTCATCGCGGTGGCTTCTCTGCTGGAGCGTGCTAGCTATAGAGCACATGGGCTTCAGTAGCTGCAGCTCCTGGACTCGAGCACAGGTTCAATGTCGTGACGAATGCACTTAGCTGTCCTGTGGTATGTGGGATCTTCCCAGACCAGGGATCAAACCTGTGTCTCCTGCAATGGCAAGCAGATTCTTTACCACTGAGCCACCAGGGAGGCTCCAAGTTAAATGTTTTGTTTTTTTTTTTTAATCTTTATGAGAAGCCTCATAAAGAAAATACAGTAAGGGTCTCTAACTGGTGCCTCTATAACATACCGGTGCTTGACTTCTCAGATACTTACATTCCAGCACTCAACTGTACTGATGCATAAAAAGCTGAAGAAACTGTGCAAACACTTCCTCCGTAGAAACAGATTTCGTTTTTAACTTAGCAGCTAGTTCTCTTTAATAGCATGATCTCACATACGGTGATAACATTTACGTGGTATATATTCACAGACTGCCAAATAGCAACAAAAAGCAACTTCATTGTTTTCTAAAGGTTCTCATATAATAGAGCCGATATTATAGTAGTCAGTTTGTGCTTCAAAAAATCTGATAGAGGTTGTGTGGACGTGGCTCTCTTTTGTTCTTGTTCAGTCGCAAACTCACGTCTGACTCTGTGACCCCACGGACTGCAGCACGCCAGCTTCCTCTGTCCTCCACTATCTCCCCGAGTTTGCTCAAACTCATGTCTGTTGAGTCAGTGATGACATCCAACCATCTCATCCTCTGTCGTCCCCTTCTCCTCCTGTCTTTCTTTCTTTCTTTCTTTCTTTCTTTCTCCTCTCAATTTCTCCCAGCATCGGGGTCTTTTCCAATGAGTCTGCTCTTCGCATCAGGTGGCCAAAGTATTGGAGCTTCAGCATCAGTCCTTTCAATGAATATTCAGGACCGATTTCCTTTAGGATTGACTGGTCTGATCTCCTTCAACCCAAGGGACTCTCAAGAGTCTTCTTCAGCACAACTCAAAAGCATCAATTCTTCAGCGCTCAGTCTTCTTTATGGTCCAACTCTCACATCTGTACATGACTACTGGAAAAACTATATGGATATTTGTCAGCAAAGTGATGTCTCTTGCTTTTTAATATGCTGTCTAGGTTTGTCATAGCTTTTCTTCCAAGGAGTAAGCATCTTTTAATTTCATGGCTGCAGTCACCATCTGCAGCTATTTTGGAGCCCCCCAAAAATAAAACCTGTCACGGCTTCCACTTTTTCCCCTTCTATTTGACATGAAGTGATGGGATCAGATGCCACAAACTTCATTTTTTGAATGCTGAGTTTCAAGCCAACTTCTTAACTCTCTTCCAAATCCTTTCCAGGTAGCTTCCAGGCATCTCTACCACTTTTGGAACACTCCCCCAAAGCCCTTTCTCCCGCCACTGAGAGAAGTGCTGCGGCCTTGGGCCTTTCTGAAGAGCTGTTATTCCTCATAGCTGGTGGCTGTGTACTGCACTTCTCTCTCTCAAGGCCCTCCTGCCTATGGCACTGCTTGGGCTGATTTACAAGCACCTGGTCCATGCTCATTTTCTGATATTTTATGGAAATGCTATAAATGTACCAGCAAGCTATGCAGATATAATCCGCATCACTGGCATGTCTGGCCTTGGCTGTGGCATCATCAGGAGGAGACTCTGGGGACTCCAATGACCATGCACTCAACTGCACTCTCTCAGCAGAGGAGATCTTTCCCTGAGAAGTCACAGTTGGAACTCACTGTGTCCAAAAGAAGGTCCACTCCCAGACATCTCAGGGAGAGGAGGACTGACTGGGAATTCTGCTACCTCACCAGGCATTTTGCTCAGTACTGGGGGATATGGAATGAAAAGACCTAATTTTTTATCCTTCTATCCAAAGACTATTTTCCGCTTCCTCAAAAATCATACTGGATCATTACCATATATGCAAATAGAATTGAGGAAGAAAATTTTCAAAAAAAACCCCAAAAAAACCAGTAGACCAAGTGGTCAGGTAGCCAAGCAGGCTACCAACAGGAAACAGCTGATTCTCAGGTGAGCTACCTACAGAACTGTGATTATTACTATTATAAAGTATCATACAGTGCTGATGTGATAATCAATCAAATCCTCAGAATATATGAGATTCCTAAAAAGATAAATTCATTTTATTTTTGTTTTCTTTAGAAACCTTACACAAATTATCATGCCTTTGTTGTCTTAAAATATCTTGTTTTAAGCATCATGAAAAAAATTCCCCTTCTTACAGCATCACTTCTCTACAAGTTGGCTCATGGAGAACAGGCAGGTAAATCATAGATAGCATCTACTCTGAAAAAAATTTGGTCAAAATTTGAAAAGAAACAGCTGTGAGTAAATTTTAGATAATACTTCTAAGTATAGGCTAGAGCTCTAGAGTGGACTTGTTTAAGCTTCTGATGCTCTCTGCCACCACAGAATTATCACAATAATGTTCAAATGTGTGGGATGAAGTCATGATAATTACACAGTCCTAAGGACTTGTGGGCACCAATCTACAACACGAACCCTTATTTGGATCCTAGAGTTTTGTATTCGAGAGAATACAATATATGCAGGGATCTGCAGTTTTAGCAGGAGCGGCCAGGAAGTTCTGGTGAAGATGCTCTGGTGCAGGTGCTCCTTCCCTACACTGGGAAAGCCTGCTGTGGAGGGCACAGAGCAGAGCCAGAGAGACAGAAACTCTCTGACCTACCACTGGAGTCAACAACAGCAACAAGTTCCAGGGTCAGCATTGAAGCAATTTTCAATCATATTTCAGTACTTAAGAGCTGAGAGAAGGCAGAGAATTACGTAACTAATGAGAACTACCATTTGATGAGCTCACTGCTATGGCAGAGAAACGGCCATTCTACGGCATGGACATAAACCACTTGCTCTGAAAGCGGTTTGTGGAGTTTTGGTGAGGTTTGGTTTTCCTCCTATGGAAACCCAAGTCACACTACATCATGGATCAGGCTCAAGAGTCCATCGTTAGCGCCCATTTCTGCAGAAATTCCTATCCCACAGAGTAAAGGACAGTTTTGTCAATTACAATATACCATACTGCTAATACATACGAGGGTTCACCCTTACATGGTGCAAAACACTGCAAGCAACTGGCTCTTGCTAGATTAGTGCAAGTACAATGTTTTCCAACCAGGTGTCACTCAATCCAAATTTAAATGAACTTTGATCTTCCCCACAAGACAAAAACATGAGGACTTTTTCCTATTTATTTATTTAGCTGAAGAATTTAACTTTATACAAACCTTATATTTGAAGCACACAGATACCTTACTGCTGCTGTTACTTCCTTGAATTTCCTAGCACTGCCATGGTTTAAAGTCCCACATCAATATTTGCTTATTCTTCGACCATTCAATTATAGCCGCCACCACCCTTTCCCTTGTCACATAGCTGCTGCCTAGATATCCTGGTCACACATGCTGTTTGCACACACTCTCTCCCTCTAACAGAATCCTGTTACTCTAAGCAACATAACCAATCTCCTGTAAACAGACATTCTTCCTAAGTAACCTTTGAATCTCAGGGAACTTCCCAATACTATGTACTCTGTTACAGGGACCTAATATGTGAGGCTCACTGTGACTGTTGCTACTGAAACAACAAAATAATCTCTTTAAAACTGGACTCTCACACCCACTCAAAGGTCAAAGCTTAAGTTTCTAGGAGTTATCCACCCCCGCCCCTCCACCATCACTCCCTAACTCTGTTTTTGTTCTTTTTCTCCAGAGTTTTGATCACGGTTTATTTGTTATTTACTTACGGATGTACTGGTTATATATCTGTTTTCCCTATTTTTTTGGAGAAGTTCCATTGAGAACAGGGATTTTGTTTTCTTGTTTACACATGCTGTTTGCACACACTCTCTCCCTCTAACAGAATCCTGTTACTCTAAGCAACATAACCAATCTCCTGTAAACAGACATTCTTCCTAAGTAACCTTTGAATCTCAGGGAACTTCCCAATACTATGTACTCTGTTACAGGGACCTAATATGTGAGGCTCACTGTGACTGTTGCTACTGAAACAACAAAATAATCTCTTTAAAACTGGACTCTCACACCCACTCAAAGGTCAAAGCTTAAGTTTCTAGGAGTTATCCACCCCCGCCCCTCCACCATCACTCCCTAACTCTGTTTTTGTTCTTTTTCTCCAGAGTTTTGATCACGGTTTATTTGTTATTTACTTACGGATGTACTGGTTATATATCTGTTTTCCCTATTTTTTTGGAGAAGTTCCATTGAGAACAGGGATTTTGTTTTCTTGTTTGTTTTTTTTTTTTTCTGGCCAAGTGGCATGTGGAACTCTCTGGCCAAGGACAGAACCTGTGCACCCTGCAGTGGAAGCACAGAGTCTTAACCATCTGACCACCAGGGAAAGAGGACAGGGATCTTGTAACATTATTTATTCATACCACTATATTCCTAGCACTTAGCACAGTTTTTGGTAGCACAGTTCCTGGTGAAAGAAACATTTTTTAAATGATAGAAACTACTCAAGATAGCGTAAGTACAAAGGCCTCATCTGTCAAGCTGGTGACCACCACTGCCATATGTATCTCCAGCCTGGTCTGGAGTGGGAGGGGCATCTGTTCTCCTTCCTCGCCGAACACGTTGGTTAACCTTAGTGCTCTCTTCCTTGCCTGCCATCATGCTTTTGGGGTAGCAAAAACAATACTACTTCCATATGAAGTTCTGCCTTCACTTGGCTTATCATCTGCAGGCAGCACCATGCAAACTACAGAAATGTCAGTATCATCTTAAGTGTCTCTACGTCGGCAGAATCATTGGCACATGGAAGTATCAGGGTGACTGTCTTCAAGGCTTCCAAATGCTCAAAGTCAGTTAGGCTGGATAATTTTTCATGTAGTTGAGAATTAATATCTAGGTCCTGGCTTGGAGGAATATCAAGAGTAAAATATGCGGAGTGAAATCAGATACTCTGATTCACTCCTGGTGACAGAAAAGGACTAGATACTGCTAACCCGGTAGAAACATTTAAAGGAGGTTTTCCAATTAAGTAACACCATGTCCTTGTGAGTATCTCTCAGCAGTCCACCTGCTTGATCACAGCCAGAGATCTAATCTATGGACAAATCACCCAACTCATTCAACTGGGCAACAACATTTACAAAGAGGACACACTGTACCAGGCTCCCTTCTCAGCACTGGGAGTCAAGTAATATACAAAACAGACAAAACCTCTCATAGGGAAAGAGGGACATCAATCAACATACAGGATGTAAACTACTGAAAATTCCTAAGAAGAAAACCAAGGATTAGCAGTTGCCTTGGAGAGTGGTGGTGAGGTGCTCACAGAGATGACTAAGTGAAAATCTGAAAGCGAGGAAGGGATGAGCTATGCTGATTCCTGGTGCAAGAGCAGTCCAGGATAGACACACTTCAAAGCAAAGTCCCAGAAAGAAGGCTAATTGATAGGTTGAGGAGTAGCAAGGAGAATGGAGCAAGGAGCAGAGCCAGAGGAGGAAGGGAAGAGGAGCAGGAGGTGAAATGAGAGAGTGGACGGAGCAGGGACAAGGAAGGCAGACAGCCAGCAGGTCCTCCACGATGTCAGCTTCTACTCAGGATGGGACAGGAGGCCCCGGACAGTTCTCAGCAGATCAGGCACAACTGCTTTGTGCTTTAACAGGATAACTAACTCTCTGGGAAGAGTAAACTGGGAGGGAGGCAGGGCCAGAGAGCTTCCTTGAATACCTGCCACACTGGCCAGAGTACAGCTTTGTTCTCTGCTGTGACTGAAAGGCATCTTGGAGCATATTGATTAACCTGCTGAAGGGTTAGGTCTAGCATCTTTCCATCAATGGAGAACAGAACTTCTGCTTTCTCATCTTGCTTCTTTTTAAGAAGTAGTATACATCAGAAACAAGGGATTTAGGACCAGACAGACCCGGTTTTAATCCTACCTGCTCCAGTTGTAGGATGGGGAGCATATGCAAGGTTATGTTTTCTCCTTTGGAAGAAAATAAATGGTGAACATACTACCTGTCAAGCATGGGGCCTGGCAGAGCGTGCACACGATGAATAAAGGTGGCTGTGACCATTAACCTCTGAGGGAACAATGATCAGAGATCTCAAGGCTTTTACAAAATCCCACAAGCTGCAGAAGGTCATTGAAGACATAATAACACCTTCCTCATTTATGCATCTCAACTGAAAGACTCTCTTTAAAGTACAGTACTAGGGATTTTTTCTAAAGCAAGTGCAAGTTTAAATACTTACACTTCATTGAGAAATTAACTCATGAGATTCAGGGAGAATGGCAGTGATCCTAAGAAGATCAAAGATGAGGGACAGCTATGAACTTAGAACTCCATTATTCTTGGTGATGGAGATAAAATGATGATTGATCCTAACCTTATACCAGATGCTACATAGGAATTCCTGGATAACTGCTCAACTGGGGTTAGTTTTTTAAAAATAAATTCTTACTTTTTGGCAAAATGTGTCTCCTCTTTACAAAAAATAGATTGTTGTTTTCTAAAAGTAACCCAGAAAGCTAAAAGTTTCATTTGATAGACACATTTCATAATCTTTCCAAAATTCCATTCTTTTCCATCATTTTCTGTTTACGAAGGCAGATACCTCTGGTTGCCGACCCATCATCCCCCTTAACTCTTGCTGCTGCTGCTAAGTCGCTTCAGTCGTGTCCAACTCTGTTAGCGCATCCACTCCTCCCTCACACACCTCAAAAGATGGTGGGTGGCCCTGCCCTCAGTTCAGGTGTGAATTCTGAGTCCCACACAGGACCATGAGTGCATCCAAGGTCCAGTTCTATGTGCAAGTGGAGTGCGCTGACCTTGCAAGGCAGGTCTGACTCTGAGACTCAGGGAAGGGCTGAAAACCTACAGTGGCCGCGGTTGTATTGGAGGGACCTTGGGGAAGTTTGCCTTGCTTCCAAGAAGGAAACGCCAGAAGAAGAGATCTTTCTGTCTCTAGATCTGCTGCATCTGGATATGGAGCTAGAAGCCTCATGGCTGGCCTGCTAAGCACCTATGAATCCCAGAGACACCAGTGCTGGAGCCAGAGCCCCCAGCTGTGACATCTGGAGTCTTCCCTACCTCTGGACTGCTTGTTACGAGCAAAAACTAATTTCCTCCTTGCTGAGGCCAATTAGAATCAGGTGTTTCTGCTGCCATCAATCTGCTAACACAGTGGTTTAATAAACAATTACTAATTTTCTTTTAATACAGTATTATTGCTGAAAATTCATTTTGGTAAATGACATCACACTTGTACGAATGAATAAACAGATCACTTTTTCCTCTACTTTATAAGTGTAACATAATCTCCTTCTGAAAATCATTTTTAAATCTCATAAAAGAACTGAGTAAAGTCTGAGTTGCTTTTTTTTTAAATTGTCTTCACTTTCCCTGGTGGCTCAAAGGTTAAAGCGTCTGCCTCCAATGTGGGAAACCTGGGTTCGATCCCTGGGTCGGGAAGATCCTCTGGAGAAGGAAATGGCAACCCACTCCAGTATTCTTGCCTGGAGAATCCCATGGACAGACGAGCTTGGTAGGCTAGTCCACGGGGTCACAAAGAGTCGGACACGACTGAGTGACTTCACTTTCACGAAACTTACATTCTTGTTTATTTACAAAAGCTAATGATAACTCTGTATCCATATACGCTCATGGTATTCTCATAATTATAAGGCTGGGAAGATTTACTACAACCTCTGAGTTGTGCTTTTTTCCTATAGGTATTCAGTGCCTCATGGAATTACAGGGTTTTTTGTTGAAAATTAGTCTCTTTTGAGCCTTTACCTGAGTCCTTCCTAAAGGTCTCAGACTTCTGACACTTATCCCTGAATCAGTGTCTCAAGAATTCCATGGGATATGAGGGTGCATGTATATATACAAGGCATGCGTGAATCTACATTATCAGACGTTTCTGTCCTTGGAGACAATCGCGGTTGGAATCCAAAATTTTGCCTAATCATTCACTAGATGACAACTTTCCTACAAAATGGATTCACAGAAGCCAAGTGTGGTTACAGTATGCTAATAAACATCATTTCCTTCCTTTTATTCACAAAGAGAAGATATTTATTTGCTTGCTCTCTTAGACACACATGACCTAAGAATGCATTCCTTGCATAACTCCAAGTGGGATCTTTCTTATATGTAGAAAAGAAAATCTCCATTGGAGCCACTTATCTCAATGCCAAATGAATTTCCTTTGACATGTTCCTAATAGAGAGTCCTGTGAATTTCAGATTTCAAGGCAGTGTACATATTTAAAGTATAGGAATTGCTTTCAAGTATCCACAATAGAAACTGCATAAAGTGAAACAAAAAATTTTTGGCAATAAAACTGCTTTTACACTGGTTAGAGAATAGCCCTATTGACATAGCACTGTTCACCATTTACAGCTGACATACCACTTGCTTAGAGAACTCTTCATACCAAAGCAGGTGGCTTTCAGTGGAATGTGGACGTACAGGTGGCTAAAGCAGTGGCTCTTCAAGCTAGCCTGGTAGCTTCTTGAGAGGCTCACCAAAAGTTTGCTGATGCCTGCCTGCTTTCTCTTCTTCTCTCAGTGATGTTTCTCACCATAGCAGAAAGAATATACTAAGGGTTAGAGGCCACAGTAGAACTGAAATGACCTGAAATACTAGAGCAGGCTTAAATTCAGTCACATTTCAACACTGACCACTACGTCCTTAACCAGGACCAGCACTCCAGCCAGCAGCAGGAGACAGGATCACAGCGGCAACCAGCTTTTTACTTTCTCCCCTCACACGTCCACTGCATATCACATCTTCACTACATTTTCAACTCCTTTCAGAACTTCTTTCCCTCCTGGTTTACCTCTCTCCTCATTTTGTTTCTATCAGTTTTCTCTGGAACGTAAAATCATGCAAGAAACATTTAAAATTGGCCAATTACTGCCATTTCCATCAGAAAGTTAAAGTTTTCCACTGGGCTTTCGGCATTTATGCCACGTCCAAGTTAGCCACGACTACATAGACTAAGGTCACCAAATACTATATTGCCTTGTAGGCATGAGTTTTATTCCAAAAAAGAAAAATAATAATAAACCCTAAAATTTACTGGCTTTTTTTTACCTTTTTCTTAAGACTCTCAGACTTCTGAGTGACAGGACAGTGATCTGGTCAAAGGCCAAAAATATATGAAATTTTTCTAAAAAATTAAAATGAAAATTCTTGATTCAACAAACCACTACAAAAGGAATAGAAATAATTTATTCTGTCTCTATAACTTTTAAAAAGCTAGCAGATTTGAAGCAAAAGAGGAAATAGGTAGACTGTAGCTCATATTATATTTTATAATTTTCCTGTTCTAATCAAAACATTTCTTATCCTCTAACAAGACACATACTAATATTGCTACCTTAAATATCCAGCTATCTTAATGGATTCATATAAAATATGGTGACTTTATTTGCATTAGAAGCTCATTAAATTCAATACAAGTCAACTTAATTTAGCTCATACTCTAAAGGTCTAAACCACAGAATTTATAGTTTGCCTTCTCTCTAATGCAAAAACATGCTTTGATATCCAATTTTTTAACTAGTTGTGAGAAAATACTAATAATCGTTATGTAAGTAGACTGTGTCAGCTATTATTGCATTAGTCTTTAGCAAAGCAAATAACAAAGGAATATAAACACACTATTCATTTTTGCATATATTGCTCTAATGAGGAAAAAAGTACATTAAAGTACAGGTAAATTTATCATTTATTATAAAGTATCCATTCATGTTTACAGTATACCTGAAGCATTCCTTTGAGAGAAAAATATTTCAAGATTAGTTTAGCTACATGGACTTCTAACTATAAAAGATCCCTTTGAAATGATTTATATAAAGTTAAAATTAGTTACTAATACCATGTTTTAAACTAATAAAGGATAAAAAAAACTACAATAAAATTATGAAGTAAGGAGACATTTATAATATTCCCTTAATGAAGCTGCTCTGTAAACTCAACTATGTTGAGTTTGTTTTAGACATGGCAATCTGGAGTTATTTCTGAACACCAGGTATGTGTTAATATTCTTTAGGAGCTTAATTAGCCCTATTATTCTGCTTGCTTCGCTTTATGATAAAGACATTTACAAATGTAACTATTTCTTCAGAGCTGAAGTGGGACACTTTAACCATCCTCCTGAATGAACTACTATTATCTCAGATTCATTTATTTCCTGATGTGTTACTGGCTTCTAGGGCCCACTTTAACTTATTTTTACTAATTCCTACTCCTATATGCACTTACAATACACCTCCACCACTAACAAACACCACTTCCCAGTCAAGTCATCTCTTCCCAAACTCAAAATGAACCACAATTCCATTCTCATCTAGGCTGAACTACTTCTGTTTTCCTGCATTTTAGCTAATTTTTATTACTTCTCTCCCCCTTTTCAAAATCATTTAGTATACCTCCTGCAAGGACTTTCATAAAACTCCACCTGAAAAATCCATTCTCATACCATAAGTACATCTTTAAGTAGCTTCTTGATTCTAGGTTTAAATGAGTACCATATACAACCAAATCCTAGTTACACAGTTACATATGAAATTTCTCCTCAAGGTAGCTATTCTAACATTTGAATGTTCTTACTAATAATGAGTATTACTTGGTTTGATAGGTCCTCATTAACTAAGAAATTCCATTTTAAATACATGAGAAATAAGCTCCTACTTTTGTTACAGCAGATGTTACTCTATTATAATACTCTAAAATAAAAGTTAACAGGTAGTGCCTACCTTGTGCCAGACAAATATAAGTACTCATTATACAAAAATTCATATGATTTAATCCTCACAGCAGTGATAGTACAGATGAGCTAAAACTGTTAATACCTCCATTTATAAATGAAGAAACTAGGACAAGAAGAACCCTTGCAAATGTCCAAAATGCTATAACTATTAAGCAGGAGATCCAGACGCAAACTCAGTTCTATAGCTGTAGAATCCATGCCTTAACTACTGTGTGATGTGTTATGTTATTCAAATTTGTAGAATTCAAAGGAATATAATACGACCAATGATGTCCATCGAGAGATGAATGGATAAAGATGTGATATATATGTGCAGTGGAATATTACTCTGCCATAAAAAATGAGAAACCTGCCACTTGCAATGACATGGATGAACCTAGAGGTATTATAATAAATAAGACAGACACAGAAGGAGAAATACTAGGTGATTTTACTTAAATGTGGAATCTAAAAAACAAAACTAGTGTACAGACATAACAAAATAGAGATAGAGCTATAGACACAGACAATAAACAGGTGGCTGCCAGAGAGGAAGGAAAGAGGTAGAGGAGGAAAGAAAGAGGTGAGGAAGATTAAGAGGTACACAGTCAGTTAAAAAATAAAGGAGTCACTGGGTATGAAATGTACAGTGTGGGGAATGTAGTAACTATGTAATCTCTTTGTATGGTGATAGTAACTAGACTTATTATGGTGATCACTATGAAATGCATAGATACATGGATTCACTATGTTGTATAACTGAAACTAACACAGTCCTGTAGGTGACTTATACTTCTACAACAAACAAACTCATAGAAAAAGTGATCAGATTTACGATTATCAAAGGCAGAAGGGACAGGAGGAGGTGCTAGATGAAGCCAGTCAACATGTACAAACTTCCCAGTGTAAGTAAATAGTAAGGATGTAATGTACAACATAATAAATATAGTTAACACTGCTGTATGTTATATATGAAAGTTGTTAAAAGAAAAAAGCCTAAGATTTCTCATCACAAAGAAAACTCTTCTCTATTTCTTTAATTTTGTATCTATATGAGATGAGGGATGTTTATTAAACTTATCGTCACAATCATTTCATGATGTAAGTCAAATCATTATGGTGTACACCTTAAACTTATACAGTGCTGTCTGTCAATTATATCTCAATAAAATTGGAATAAAAATAATATGACCAATAATGGCACAATTGGGGTGAAGTAATATAGGTTGGAGGAAGGCATCATCAAGAAATTTTCAGGGTATAAAATTAAGGTGGGAAGGCAGAAGCATAGGATATCATAACACAACATTCTTACATGGAGACTTAAAGTTATACATCATGGGGAATTTTCATTTCTGGAATTCGTTAGAGCCTTAGTTTTAAAAACTGACATTTTCATTTAAGAAATAGGGTTTGATAAATTTAATGCCTTAAAAGTAAAGAAAAAAAAACTGTAAGGCATTTATGTGACTAGTCTTTGCCCCACTTTCTATTTGCATACAGAAATAAGAATGAAGAACTTATTGCTTATAAAGAAGGTGTCACCTCAGTTGCATCTAGCAATTCCTCTGTCTACCAGAACATAATCAAGAATTAACATGAAACAGCATTTGTCACAGAAGTGGAGCACAGTACAGGGCCTCAGAGGCTGCAGTCTAACAATAATCAGGACCCAAGAGTTCCTCGATACGTACCTAAAAATACTCCCGGGCCTCTTGAATTAACTGGGACTTGCAGTGATTAAGGGCTTTCTTTTCATTTTACCCTATTTACTAATAAGTTTACAACTTGAGAGAAAACGCACTGATTTTCACTGCACACATGACAAGCACAAATACTGACACTGAAGTCATCTGTACCCAGCTATCAGAAAAAAGCCATGGCTAGATAAATTAAGATTTTAACATATCTTTCCTTTGCTTACACACACAAAACTTCATTTCATAATCTATTTCACACAAAAAATCCAGACTCAAGGCTACACTCTGTTCTGATCTCATTAAGTTAGGAAATAAGCAATGTTTCCTAGTCACTAACTTTCTTTCTTCTATGGACCTGAGTCAGATATAGATCAACAAGGGCTGCACAGTAATAATAACAGCAAACTTTTGTTGAGGATTTATTATTGCTAAGCCCTATACAATATAGCTAATACATATCTCATTTATTCTTTACAGTAAACACTGTGATTATGCCCCATTTTACAGATGAGGCAACTGAGACTCAGAAAGAGAAAGCAATTTTTAATCCATTATCACACAGGTAACAAATGTTGGAGTCACAATTCAAACTCAGACAGGGTTTGAATGTCACCCCTACCTTAGCTTCCACACTTCATTCATCTTAGAAGATGGCTTGGGAGCTGTCTCATCAAAACAGGTAACAATAAGACAGAAAGAACCTGTTTGGGTCCCCCAAGGTCTCCAGATTATGCAGTCACCCTTTTCTATACAGTGTAAATCAAAAGGGCTTGAGCCCACCTCCCAAATTCCACCTGCATGCCCACGTTGGCCTTTCACGTCTCCAGAAGTTTCTTAGGGCTTAGGTGCTCTGGAACCTCCAGCTCCAACTTCCTGCTCCCACCAGATTCTCCTCCAGGCTGCCTCTTACCTTGCTGAGCTCCTCCCCCAGCAGAGCTTGGCATCTCACCAGGTGACCGAGCTCAGTCTGGGATCTCCCTCCTGTGGCTAAGAGCTGCGCCTGATGCCCAGAACAAGGCCTCAAGTAGGAGGCAGAACCACCAAATCAATAAATGCATGACCTGACGGAGGACGCTGCAGCTCCAAGCTAGAACTGGCCTACATCCTCACTCAAGACCTACATTTACGGTGTAATCATGCCAAGCCATTCATCACGGGGACCCCAGGAACAGGGGCTGTCCCCAGGCCCCACTGTGTCTCATCCCAAAGGGCATCTCAAGAGGAATCTGAAGAGGCTCGCAAAAGTGATAGTTAAACCACTGATGCATATGGTAAGTGACTTCCTTAGAAAGAAGATGACCCACATCAGGACTTATGCCAAGGAACCAGCTGAAGGGAGGGACCTGCTGCATCTCCTTCAATGAAGGCATTCACAACAGCCGCAAAATCAAATAAGTGCGTGCTCTCTCTCTCTCTCTGAGGCCAGGGTCCAGAATCAGACCCCCCAGCCCTCCCTCCAATGCCTGTGGAAGGGCGAGTGGCCGTTTACTCAGCAGGAAGGGCAGGGTCAGGCCGCTGGCTTCCTGTTGCAGGCGGCCCCAGGCGTTCCCACTGATACTGAGAACACACTCAGCTCACGGGCAGCACACGCCAAGGAAAAACGGCACCAGCTTCTCTCATGGCATTTAAAAAATAATTTACAAGTACATACTTCCAAAACAGATTGGAAGTTAGAACCTGGTTTCTATGAAATACTCCCAACATGAACTGCATAAACTATAGATTCATGCTATTACTCTGCACTCCTTAGTAAATCTACGCTCCAGCTCCTAGCCGTTAGAAAATTGACAGCAGCATCCCTGTTTTCCACATTCCTCTGCTTTCTGCAGGTGGGCTGCCATGGGCAACAGCTCCCTGTCACGCCAGGCCAAAGCACTGGATGTGACTCTGACTTCAGAGGAAATGCGCATATACCACTATCTCTAAGGAGGTACTCAAACTCTGATGAATATGTAGGAGTCACTTAGAAATTATTTCTTGGTATATCAACATGTACAAATCAAAAAGAGTAAACCACATACAATTAAATAAATCACGAAACTACTACTGGATAAAATTATCCGTATTACTTTGTACTGTGTGAAACCAAAGACAAAAGTGTTTACTAACTGTACTTAAGAACCACCACCATAAAGACTTGAAGAAAAAGATGAATTTGTACCAGAGGCCATCAGTCTGGCACAACTGTAGACCACCTGTGGATGTTTAGAATTATCCCTCTCCTCAAATGCAAACCAAATCGGCAAGCAAATAATTTTGGCTTAATTTTGGCTTTTCCAATTCCAATCATCTAAAAACGAATTTACTCCAGCCGGGAAGTCAGGGCCAGCCTGGATGGCTAGGAAGAATACGAAATAGAAAGCAAGTTTTTTCTGATTTAAATACTTCCCCCCCTACTTCTGCTAAACAATCTCTTAAGCTTGACAGACAAATGTTTCTGCATTCCTTCAAACCCAGATTCCGTATTTCCACAGCTGATAGAGAAATTCATTTACCCAGAAGAATCTGCTGCCACAGAAAACGTTCTCCAATCATGAAAAGATCAGATCATGGCAATCTGCAGAAGAACTAAGGAATTAGGCCTCCAAAGACAGAATCAATACAAAGACCTCATTTTCTTGCCAGGTGACTAAACAAAAGAAAGACTTTAAACAAGCCTCTGGAGACTGTTTATTACAACAAATATTTATCTGTCTACTCTGGGCCTAGCATTGTGCTAAGAGCTGAGGACATATGGACAAAAAGAAATAACAAGAAATGATTCATTCTCTTAGAAGCTCTAAGCCAACTCTAAAATCAAATTTCAGAGACTACCCTACCGAAATCACAAAATATGGAAAATTTGTGAAGTCAACACAAATAAACAAAGAACAACTTCCCGTAATCACGTTAGTTCCCTAGTTGGAAAACAGAGTAATGTTATTAAAGCTCTAATATCAGGTAACACTTAGTAAATGAGTTATCTAGGCTTCCCTGATGGAGAAGGCAATGGCACCCCCACTCCAGTACTCTTGCCTGGAAAATCCCATGGGTGGAGGAGCCTGCTGGGCTGCAGTCCATGGGGTCGCACGGAGTCGGACACAACTGAAGCGATTTAACAGCAGCAGCAGCACCAGCAGGCTTCCCTGAACCAAAGAGACTGCTCCCTCATCAGTTTTAGATTATAACTTAAGAAAAGAATAAAAGTTTAGACAGTATGAGAAGCACACATTAATGAAGAAATTTTGCTTGTAGAACAAACTGAGCAAGACACTTCTGTTTCAGAAAACCATCTAACAGTTCGTATATTAGAGAAAACAAACTATTAGTAACCAAAATCTAACATATCACATCGAATTACAATTGAGAGAAGTAAAAAGACGGTAATTCATTTTCTTTCCTGCATTAAAAACTATGAAATGATTTAGACTGATGAAAACTAGGCTCACAATTACATACCAGTAGAATTCAGAGAAACTTGTCAGTCCACTGGTAAATCTGCTTAATGATCCAACAGGTCACACACAGAAGCAAAAGGAGCTTTCAGGTGTCTCCATACGTATCATTAGAAAAGGCTATGCAGCAGATGCCATATCGCGTCTATGTCTCAGGAAAGACCACATGACTCAGAGAGGAGACAGTTTTTCTGTCAATTCAAGTGAAAGTGGTTGCCACTAAAAATAACCACAACCATTATAAAGAAAGCTTTTTGATGATACATGCAGAAGACGAAGAGTAAGCAAAATGAATATATAATTACAATGTGTCACCTCGCTGACATGGATTATACCAATAAGCATAATAATTTGCCAAGATTACAGACTGATAATTAGCCTTCCAACATGGGACTGCTAATACATAGTTCTATTAGCATTAACTCAAGATTATTTTGGAAAAATAACTATCAGTGCTTGCTCAGATAAAGTCATAAACAGGAAACTAGCAAATTCTTAGTATTCATCTTTTAATTTAGTAGAATTTACTAAAATCAACTTTTCTTTTAAAAGATATATTCTAAAACCCTACCCAGGAAAAATGTTTAAGAGCATGTAACACCCAGTTAAATTCAAAATATTTAATAACCCAACAGTAACACACCTACCAATCAGAACAAACACATCAACCCCATCAGAACAAAGACACAAAGCAATCAGAACAAAGGCATCAACCAATCAGTAGAGACACACTATCCATAAGAATAAATGCAGAGTTAAAAAAAAAATTAGAAGCTTAGAGAGAGGAGAAGAAAAAGAGACATTTACAGAGATACTTTCATCTGTTCAGTCTTATCATTTTATCTATTTTTCATAAAACACATAGAAGATATTATTATCCTTAGTTTACAAATAAAAGAGCTCCAAAGCCTTAAGAACTTAAGCAAAGTTATAAAACTATAAGTAGTAGGACTAAGCTTCAGACCTGGAGGACTCTACTCCACAAGGTCACATCTTTCCAGGCCATTCATGATGGGGACTATGTGTGTATTTCATCAAAATGCTCTGTTTTTCAAATGAAACCACTCATGTTGAAGGGCTAAGTCGTGTCCTACTCTTTGCAACCCCACGGACTGTAGCCCACCAGACTCCTTTGTCCGTGGGATTCTCCAAGTAAGAATACCAAAGTGGGCTGCCATTTCCTTCTCCATCACAAAGTATGATGGTTACACACTTATCCAGACAACAGGATTTGTCAATATGGAAAAACTTGATTTCATTTTTAGTGTTTGGTACTTTTTCTTTGTATTCTTTTAACTTTAGCAGTCAACCCAATTGTATTTAGTAAGTGATGAGAATGAATCAGAGGAAGGCAAGTTTCCTCCCCGAACACACTAACTGAGAAACAACTCTCATCACTTACTCCTTCCTCTTCTGCTGCTGCTAAGTCACTTCAGTCGTGTCGTGTCTGACTCTGTGCGACCCCATCGACGGCAACCCACCAGGCCTCCCGTCCCTGGGATTCTCCAGGGAAGAACACTGGAGTGGGTTGCCATTTCCTTCTCCAATGCATAAAAATGAAAGTGAAGTCGCTCAGTCGTGCCCGATTCTCAGCGACCCCATGGACTGCAGCCCACCAGGCTCCTCCGTCCATGGGATTTGCCAGGCAAGAGTACTGGAGTGGGGTGCCATTGCCTTCTCCTAAGTCACCTTATTGAAGACACCCATGTAAAGAGATTATACCAGCTGTCAAAGGCCAAAAAGAACCAAAATGAACAGGATTATGAAGTGAGTATTTAAAATATTTATGGACTCAAGAAAGAACACAGAAAAGATAAAGCTGAAAAAGAATCAAGAATCTTGATTTGTTTGCTAGTTTCATTACAAGATAGAGGCACCTGCCATAACTTGAGGCCCCATCTGGACACCAAACCAGACCTCGGGTTTTGAGGTAAACAAGGGCTGCATGTCCTTGATCTCCTTGTAGTCTCTTCTATACTGGCCCACTTTCCAAAGATGAGACAGAATACTGTTCATTCTTTGTTTTACTCTCTCATCACACCAGCTTACCATTCCACCTGCAGATAAATTCCAGTATTTACAGGATTATACGTTTCAACTATGAATTTGAATCCACAATTTACACAATCTGAAAACAAAATATACGAAATCAGAACTGAATGGAAAACAACAAATCAAAGATATGCAGCCCTAAACACTTACTGTGTTTTCTGTCATATTCATATTGACTTTTATCCCCATTTAAATTATTATTGAGGGCCAAGAAAAGAAAGTCTTATACTTCCTTTCAACCAACCTAGAACCAGAGGTGGTTCTAACCAACCAGATACATAGGTGGTCTTAAATCAATATTTAGTGGTTATTAAACATCAGAAAAGCTCCACATCATAGAAAGTTATTTAAATGCTGGGCTTTATGTGTCACTAGAAAAATGAAATTTGGGAAAGGACATTCAAAACAAAAAAGAGCTTTAACAATTCAGAGGAAATTTAGCAACCAGATCAAATATTTGACTTAACTTTTATGATAAGAAAGCCAAAATTTTGTCCCTCATCTAGGAAATCCAAATATGAAGCAACACAGAAAATGAAAGAACAGAAGTCCCTGAAGGAATAAAGAGGAAAGTGCCTTCAAGAGGGAAAACTCGATGAGGAAGCACCAACTGCCCTAAAGCTCTGCACCAAAATTCTTCTCTTGAGCCACTTGCTATTTTCATCTTAAAATTGTTTTAGAAATCCTGAAGAGGCAATTTTTGCCTTCTTCCAGGGCTATCTCCTCTCTTGTATCTATTAACCCTGGCCCACAAGCAATAGGTCACTGTTACCTTCAGAGATCTAGGCCCAGAAAGGATGCTCTGATAGATCTTTATCTTAGACCCTGAGATTAGGAAGGTAAAACTAGAGTTTTCACTGGGCTGGACTGTCAACTGCACTTGTAATACCTGATCAAGGTAGAGAGCAGCAGTCCACTCATTCACTGTGCAAATACAAAACCATAATATGACCTGGATGTTGCTAGGAAAGTAGACGAATTACAGATCCTACCATCAAGGATCTGAGAGTCTGGCATGGAGGACAAGAAATGCATAAATAATCATAGTTATAAGACAGAGCAGACTTTGAACCATCTACGCAGACTTCCAACTGGAGAGACCTCAGATATTTGCACCCTCTTTGCCTGAGGGCTTTCTCTCCAAGTCAGGGACAGCAACTCGACAGGCCACAGGTAGCAAAGAGTCCCCACCTAATGACCACCAGAGCTGATATATAAATACCCCAGTTCCCTCACTCTTCAGGTGGACTTTATAGCATCACTGTTTCCAGAATGGGGCCTGTGGACCCATGCCAGCAGCATGACTACCACCTAGGATCTTGTGAGAAATACAGATTCTCAGACCTCACTCCAGGTGAGAGCCTGCCACCACTTTGTAACCAGATCTTCAGGTGAATCTCATAACAAAGTGTGAGAAGCCCTGCTCGACACCAACCAGAGCTTCTTCCCAGGCTTGAGATCCAACTGCCCACCATGGTGGCTGATTTAATAATGCACCTTTCCTGAATGCCTTCCTCAGCTACCGCACTTCTGTCCCCCGCCAATGCTTCCTGCACCTGCCCAATAAATGCAGACACATGGCAGACAAAACATCATGAGAGTTCAAAACAGACTCTGACTAGTAGAGATCAGAGCTGTTGAGGAAGAGGCAGCAGCTGAGACAGGCTTTTGCACAGGCAGAGGAGGAGGTTGGGTAAAGGAGGGAGGTAGGGAATAGAGAAGGGCCAAAGGAAGGATAATGACAAAGATGTGAAGATGGAGAAAGGATGGAAAAGTATTAATGCCCAAGAGTTCAGTGAGAATGTCAGGTGCATGAAGGCAAGCAGGAGAAAATAAGGACGGAAGGGTAGGATCAGATGAATCCGACCAGCAGATGAAGATCCGGTCTTTATTTTGCAACTCATGGTAAGTAATTGATGGTTTGAACCATAAACAATACAGTTGAAAAGTCACTAAGAGCAACGTGGAAATGGATGGAGTGTGGGCAGTCCTTATCTATAATATTCCTATTATCTATCATTCTTGTAGGGACAGCCCATTGAGAAAGTTGGTATCTGCCTGGTCTAGTTTGGAGAAAGAGGCCTAATACTATCTGAAGGGTAGATAAGTGAATATTCTACATGCATATAATTTTGCAGAGACCAAAATGTATTATGAAAGAAGGAAAATAATAATCCTATCACCATGCATGTGTCTGGGTGATGATTTGGTGCTTTCAGGAACGTACACAAACACCATCCCACCCAGGGCAGCCCCTGGTCCACAGGTCAGACTGCAGTGTGAACCCCTCCCCAGGCACCCACATTAACCAAGCTGAGACCCTCAGGAGTTGATGATGGAGTCTGTGTCAGGGGTCCTCAAGACCAGCCCCAGGTCTGATGGCTCACTCAGTGGATTCACAGGACTCAGCATGCAGTCACACTCATGGCCGTGCTTTATCACAACAAAGCAAGATCAGCAAAGGCAAAAAGGTGCATGGAGCCAGGTCTGAAAGAAACCAAGCCCAGGCTTCAGAGGGTCCTCTCTCAGTGGAGTCACACGGGATGCACTTAATCCCCCCAGCCCCAGTAGTGACAGGACCGGGAAATGCCGCTCACCAGGGGAGTTCGCCTGAGCCTGGGGTATTTGTCGGAGGGCCAGTCACGTAGGCACCGTCAGCCTAGCACCTGCCAAAATTCCAAACTCCCAAAAGGAAAAGCAGGTGTTCAACATAAACCACACTGTTCATATAAACAGTTCAGGCACCGTGAGCCACTCTAATCAGTTCTGAGAGTGGTGGGAACTCTGTGGAAATCGAAGTTTGCAGACACCCAGTCAAGGGCCAATCCTGTCCTTTCAAAGGACAGCAGCCAGACTTGCTCTGTGAACTCTTTCCTATACAGGGTCACAACACACTCCTGGAGCTTGAGTTCTAATCTTGCTATTGATTTAAAGTCCTGGCTACTTAAGCGGAAGAAAACTTCATATGTAGGTCTTTAGGGGAAACTTGGGGAGGTTGAATAGTGAAATACAAGGATGTAGGTGGATATGTCAGTTTTACCTGCATAAATTTGTTCTAACCTGTCGGCTAATTTCAGGAAGTAGTAGGATATAAAACAAATTAATTATGTATGTATAATAAGAAATGTAATTACACATTTCTATCTGGCTGCAATTTAAAAGAAACATATAGCCCCTGACCTGTAAGATCCCAATTAATTAGGACTGTCTTCTTCCACTGAAATACAGAACCAGCGGCCCCTCTCCAAAAGAGCATCAACACACACAAAAAATCTTAGAGAAAAAAAAACTCTACCAGACACTAAGAAGTAACCTATTGCTTTCCTAAGAAGTAAAGTATTGCTTTCCTCACACTGTTCTTAGCCTGTCTAATTAGTGCTGCCAAAAAAACCAATAATCTGAAATCTTAGGACTTAAACATTTAAACTTAAAGATAGTGACTTTTCCCTTTGGTTTTATCACACTTTCAGAAACAATGCTTACCTGCAATTCTCCTAAAATTTCTCTTTTGTAAATTTACTACAAAGTGATGAAGGAAGTTCAGATGTTTACATACGTGTGCTAACTTAAAATTCTCTAAAGTAACAAATAAAGGCAGGTTTGAGACTTTCCTTCTAACTCACATGGAGATTTTGCAATGTAACACACAATTTTCTTAACCTCGGAGATATGGCCTTGGCTGGATTGGGTAAAAGATCACATGAGGTGACTGGATGAGTTTCTTGGCATGCCAGGAGTAAATTTCAGTTTTCTGCTAGTACGGTTTAGCACGGTGTGTGATGTTATTTCTCATGCAAACAAGAGAGGAGCAAAGCATTTTCTGCAACCTGGATCATATTGTTTTGCCAGAGTCTTTCAGATTCCTCCCCCTCTCCCCGTTGACAGAAAGGACTGAGTTCACACTCAGAAGCCTGACAGCATTTGTACCTCAAAAGCACTAACACAGAACCTAAGTCTTTGATAACCTATTCATCACCCAGAGACTAAAAGGAAAGGAATAACTGTAAAGGAAAAAACATTCAATGAAATGAAATTAGCATTAATAGCTGTCCCTTATCTTTCCATTTCAGCTGGAAAAGAACACTTGAAAACAGAGTAAGGAGCTATCTAAAAGATTATTCGTGGGGGAGGGGGGACAAAGAACATTTGCAAAAATGAAAACCTTTAGACCAAAATATTTAATTTTTAATAAAACATAAAATAATAGTATAAATACAGATTCTGATGCTGATAAATTTATTCATTACATTCCCTCACTTAGGCAAGCCACCCACTGGAAAATAGGGAAGACAGGGGGGAAAAAAAAAAATCAGCCTCTGCACCATCTGATTTACATGAGTCCTAAGAATTTATATGCAAGAACATACAGAAGGGATTGGAAAAGGCATGGCTTGTGGAGCCATGGATTATTAATTTCAATTTCAACAGATACAAACTATACTTCGTTTGCTCAAAGCAAATGTCAGCACAACCACTTTTTTTTTTCTCTTAAAGGGAACCTTGATCATTGAAATTATACAAGAAGCACACTTACAACGAGGGCAGCTCCTAAAAGAGCACTGTGGTGAATCAGGGTCACTTCCACGTGCAGCCCTTACCTTGTGAGATCCCGCAAATCTTGGAACGCAGCCGTAACTGATCTGTACACACTCAGCATTATGTTAACAGACTCAGGTTTGGCTTCCAAGGCTGACATCTCCGGAAAGGTATATGGTATCTTGTTAACTATAATTGGATTTAGGACAGTGTGTCCTGTTGTAAATCCAGGTATAAAACACTGGTATACTGGCTTCCCTGGTGGCTCAGAGGTTAAAGCGTCTGGCTGCAATGCGGAAGACCCGGGTCCGATCCCTGGGTTGGGAAGATCCTCTGGAGAAGGAAATGGCAACCCGCTCCAGTACTCTTGCCTGGAGAATCCCATGGACTGAGAAGCCTAGTAGGTTACAGTCCACGGGGTCGCAAAGAGTCAGACACGACTGAGCGACTTCACCTCACCTCATAAAGGCCAAATTCTTTTTAGAATAATCCTCATGGGTAAGAGAGAAGGAAGCAAAAATGACATCAGGCATTTCAACAAACCACAACAATCAAGACTAGAATAGAATACATTCCGGTAAATTACCAAATTAATGAAGAAATAAACTTACTCCTGATAGCACTGCTTACAAAGAACAAGCCCATTTTTCCAATAAGGCGAGAATCAAAACAATGATATTAAGGTATATTTGAGCAGCATACACACACATGGGCAGAGAGAAGGATTGCCCCATGAAATGTGACATGATCAAACTGTCACACAGTCATCTTTTCGGTTAAAAGTTCTAGAAAAAGGGCTCCCCACTACCTCAAAATCAAATCCACCCACTGTGAAGAAGAGCCTTCAACCTATGGTTGGGAGCCACATGGACACAGGCCAGACTCAAGAGACTAGGGTAAGGAAGGACAAGATCTCTTCTCAGTTTCTGCTAAAGAAAGGAATAATTTACTATCAGCTTCTCTCCCACAATGACCACCACCATCCAACTGGAAGGACTAAGTTTATTTCATATTAAACAACTGTACATTCACATACACATATCAGGGCCACGAACAGAGGAGCCTGGCAGGCTACAGTCCGTGGGGTTGCAAAGAGTCAGACACAACTGACTGACTAACACAACACAACATACACGTATCAGGCACCCCCAGGGGCTCAGAGGTAAAGAATCTTCTTATAACGCAGGGGATACAGATTCATTCCCTGGGTCAGGTTGATCTCCTGGAGAAGGGCACGGCAACCCACTCCAGTATTCTTGCCTGGAAAAATCCCATGGCCAGAGGAGCCTGGAGGGCTACAGTCCACAGGGTCACAAAAAGTCAGACACGACTAAAGCGACTGAGCATGCATGCATACACATATTCACACACCCACACACACACACACACATACTTCCACTGAATAAAACAACTTACACTCAATCATTGAATTTCCTACATGAGAAAATTTAACGCAACTGTTAAAAATGTGAACATGATGTCAGATTCTATAAAATAAAGTACATAGAATTATAAGTTGATTTCTGTCTTTAAGAACTACTTGCCTTATGGGAAGGAAAAAAAGCAATTAAACCAATTTGGCTATAAAGAAAATAGGTACCAAATGAAATGTGTTTCTCCAAAAATATTCCTTTTCTTCTACATTAAAATTAGAATCCAAAGAGGTCAAGGAATTAGAAAATGCTCCTTAGCTCCTTAATGATCATGTCCCTTATAAACTGACTGGCTACCTAAACTTTAGGATGAGAGATTAAAACTGGCCAGTCACAATGTGCAGAGTCAGGGGTGCTAGCACTTTACACACTTGCCCCATCCACCCAAAGGCAGGAACTGTGAGTTTCCTGAAGCAGGGCAACCAGACTGCCTGCCATGATAGGAGACCAGGCCATAGTCAAGGAAGAAAAAGCAGATGTACTTTTCTTGATTTCTCGATTTTCTTTTATACCAACACAAATTAAATACTGAGGTCAAATTCTGGTAGTATACTTTGGGTTCTATTTAGGTATGCAAACAACAAAGTAAAACCAAATCAACTGGAGGTTTGAATGATGGGGGCTTCCCTGGTGGCTCAGAAGGTAAAGAGTCCACCTGTAATGCAGGAGATCCTGGTTCAATCCCTGGGTTGGGAAAATCCCCTGGAGAAGGGAATAGCTGCCTCTTCTAGTATTCTCGCCTGGAGAATTCCATGAACAGAGAAGCCTGGCAGGCTACAATCCATGGGGTTGCACAGAGGTGGACAGGACTGAGCAACCAACACTTTTACTTTCACACTCTGAATGATAGACTGTGGGGATCTGATCTGAAATCTAATACCTTCCACATCTTTACTGACTGTATTAACAAAAACACTTGTCTTAATGTAATTCTTAATAAATCTTATTATGATAGGTTCATCTATTTTTCTCTGAGAATGAACTAGGAAGGATTAGAAATACTAGATGTTGAAAAAAAGTTGAAATGATCTTGGCCTGAAAAAGATGCTTCCAACAGAAGCAGAATGAAATTCAATAGAAAGTAGTGCTCTCAGCAACTGGCAGGAGGTGGGGTGGGAGCTCTATGCAAATATATAATAAATGCAAAAATGCGGAGGATTGTATGCAGATCATAGAAGACCACAAGTCAAAAACAGAGCTACAAATAAATAGTTCTGCACTGAAGAAAAATTATAAGAATCATCACAGTATTGGTAGAGGAAAGTTACAGATGTACTCAAAATTGCTTTATTTCTTGGGATGGATGATTTGCTTAGACAAAAGACAAAGATTTCTGAAGTCACATGTGCCTCAGTTAGGGAAAAGATACTACTCTGACTTCATAAAAACATACCTCAAGTGTTAGGTTCCACTTGGGTTTTTTGTTTTTCTTTTTAAGAAAACAACTAGAATGATAAAGGGCAAGATGTTATTCCTGCCTTATGAGAAATGATAGAAAGAACTCACAATGTTAAACATAAAGAAGAAAGCAAACCCCAGGTGTGTCATGAGGACAACTTCAATTATTTGGAAAAGTAGATATGTTCCAGGGGCTTTGAGAGTCCCTGTGTCTTCAAGGGATTAATTAAACTAGTTTCAGGATAGTTTTCAGCCCAGTATACGAATATTTTGTAAGCAACACAGATGACAGAAGAGAAGTTATTCCTCTTGGGGGCATGATGTTCCTACCACTTAACACAGAAGAGAACAAAATAACAATAAATTGGGAGATCTTACAGAGGTGACTCAAGTACGGGCTGCAAGCTTGGACTTTAAAGCATATAAGAGATGCTATAATTATAACTCTCTATGAAAGACTTCACATGTGTTAATTACAGTCATTGAGACTCATAAAGCAGACTTCCTGGAAAGAAGACAAAGTGCTCTTAAAAACAACAACAACAACTTCCTTTCCATCCCTCAAAATGTACAAAAAGAAAAAAAGTGGAGAAGAAATCTCATCTTCATTAATAATAGCAAAGGACTTATCAACCAGAAGTAATACAAGTAGGCTACAAATCTGCTGGGGTCTATGCACAGCTCTTCTGCTGGTAAAACAGTGTAGTTTGAGGGAATCAAGTAGCTGAGGTTCCGAAAGACTTCCTGGTATCCGTCAACTTGGAGGAGTAACATCCTACTGAAACTCACCTCTCCTAGCAGAGGGGCTAAAGAGACACTGTACAGCCAAGCAATCCCAATCTCTCCCTCTGACCTGGCAGTGCTGAGGGCTGAAAGCAGGCCTCCTGAGCAAAGTGGTCTAAGAATATGGAGAAATACACCCAACAGATGCATAGAACAAAAATCCCACAAACAGCAAGGCATCATCTTTCATCAAATGAGAATAATTTCTCATCAAAATGGTGGCACACCCAAAAGGAAAAGGAAAATGGAACTGGTTGTAAAATACAACAAATTAAGAAGCAGAGCCCACAGATTGAAGCTGCCTGATGCCACAGACCCCACCACGACCTCACTCCAACAACTGAAGGGCTAAAAATAGAATATATACTATCATCTTCCAGCCTGCCAGCTCAAGTGCTGAGAGAAAGATACACACAGACCCAAGACAAATAGGGAAGGAAGTCAATGAGATTCCACCCACACTATTTTTGGACAAACAGTGGGGCCAGACAAAATTTGGAGCATTCCTAAGAAAAAATGAAGACAAGGCACAGAACGTGCAGAAAGAAATGAAAGAGAACACTCTAGAAGACTTACTCTAGGAAACCAAAGAAAAAACTAAGAATATAACCATTCTCTGATATGAAGAAAATTGAAGGAAATGTGAAGTGTTTGAAATAGGATATTAAAGAAATAAAATAACATAGAAATTGTCAGAGGCTTTTAAAAAGGAAATAAGGAGGAAAAAATAATATTGAAAAACTTAAAAACGAAATCAGAACATCAAATATGTATAGCAGGCACTTCAGTCATTCAAAACGTACTTACTGACACTTGACATTTATATGCCAACCACTGCCAAATCAGTGCTGCTGACTAGAAATTAAATCACACAAGAATGGAGAAATGAAGCCAAATATAAGCAGTAAAATTAAATAACACACCATATTTCTTTTATTTTATATATAATATATACATGTATCCATAGAACAAAAATTGACTATATATTGGGCTATAATAAACTTCAAAAAGTAAAAACAACACAGACCACAATCTGTTATCAAAACAAGGTAAAACAAGGAATAAATAACAAGGGCTAAAAAAAAAGAAATCACAACCACTTGGAAAATTTTAAACTGTCTTAATCCTGGTTCAAATATAAAAATCATAAATTTAGAATGTCTATAAAAGAATGATATGAACACTAGGTAGTAACAAGCAGAAACATTCAAAGCTTTAAACACTTCAAATTTAAATCAATAAAATGTTAAAATAATCTAAGAATTTCAAGAAAATTTTAAAAGTACAACCAAAAAACCTATACTAATTGTAGGAAAGTGAAAGCGAAGTCTGTTAGTTGTGTCCGACTCTTTGCAACCCCATGGACTGTAGCCTACCAGGCTCCTCTGTCCATAGGATTTTCCAGGCAATAGTACTGGAGTGGGTTGCCATTTCCTTCTCCAGTGGATCTTCCCGACCCAGGGATGGAACCCAGGTCTCCCGCATTGTAGACAGAGGCTTTACCATCTGAGCCACCTTATAAGAAAGTAAAAAAAATAAGGCAAAAATAAATTAATAAGGGTACCAAGACTATACAATGGAAAAAGAACGTCTTTTCAACAAATGATGCTGTTACAACTACATACCCACTTACGAAAGAATGATATCATAACCCTACCTCACACCATATACAAAAATCAACTCAATGTGGCAAAGACCTAAATGTAAAATCTAAAACTATACAACTCTTGGGGCTTCCCTGGTAGCGCTGCTTGTTACAAAACCTGCCTGCCAATGCAGGAGACATAAGAGACGTGGGTTCGATCCCTGGGTCCAGAAGATCCCCCAGAGGAGGGCATGGCATAGTCTTCTTGCCTAGAGAATCCCATATACTGAGAAGCTTGGCAGGTTACAGGCCATAGGGTTGCAAAGAGTCAGACATGGCTGAAGCAACTTAGCATGCACACACGCATACAACTCTTAGAAGAAAACTTGGAGGTAAATCTTTGTAACCTTGCATTTAGCAATATGTGACACAAAAAGCATCAGCAACAAAAGAAAAAATATAAACTGGACTTCATTACAAGTAAAAGCTTCTGTATTACGGTACAATTTTGCACACAGCCAAACCTCATCAGTTCTATTTTCTTTTTCCCTTGGAGATATTCATCCTAGGGCACTCCATTATTCCATAGATAAAAAGGTCAATTTTCTAGAAATATCTCAGTTATTAAAGTTGAAGCTAAAAGTGGTTTAAAAAATCTAACTAAACCTAAAGTATACCTGAAACCTAAACTAAATAAAAGACAGAGGCACCTGTTAAGTTATTTTTGTAATAGGCAGTTTAGAAAAGAATTTGAAGACTTTATAACAGAAATTCAATAAATGCAAGAATTTTTTTTGCCCATCAGATTAATAAAAATCTAATGATAATAAGATGTGCCAAAACAGTTACTAACATAAACTAGAAGTGGGAAATAAACCAACACAACCTTTCTAAAAAGGGTTGGTAATGTGTTTCAAGGGAATTCCTGGTAGCTCAGAGGTTAAAGCGTCTGTCTGCAGTGTGGGAGACCCAGGTTCGATCCCTGGGTTGGGAAGATCCTCTGGAGAAGGAAATGGCAACCCACTCCAGTACTCTTGCCTGGAAAATTCCATGGACTGAGGAGCCTGGTGGGCTACAGTCCATGGGGTCGCAAAGAGTCGGACACGACTGAGCAACTTCACCTCACCAATGTGTTTCAAAATGTTAAATAAGCCTATCATTGAACTAATGATACAACTTTGAAGAACTTATCTGAACATATAAATGTACAAAGATGGATCCCCTACAATATTGAGCAGTGATTATGAAAAAAATTTAATGGCCTCAAACTAAATATACATTAACAAGGGGTCAGGTATGCTGGCATACAGGGGTGGTGTGCTGGCAAATTTTTAACTAGTTTTGCAGGCGTGGGTAAGGGAGAGCTCTTATTTGAAATATTAGCCTACTTCTGTGGTATGAATACCCTAATCATGGCTATTTCAAGCTACCAAAATGAAGTCAGTGAATGCAGAGTTGAGAAGAAATGTATAAAACGGGCTTTGATGAGCAGGTGTAAGCTAGCTGCAGCCCACCACTGCATGTTTCCTAATACACTGGACCAGTAACAAAGAAACACTGCAACACCAAAAAGCTATAAACATGCTACAAAAGACGTATATTAAATGGCAAGATATCCATTACATATTACTAGACGAAAGAAGCCAAGCACATACAGAACTTATGCTGTATAACCTGGGATGCTGTAAATTTATGTGTATGCACTGCATTTTCGTTTTCAAAGAGAAAGAACCATACAACAGTGATGTGTAACATTATATTCAGTCAAGTTGCATCCATAACAAGAACAGCAAATCTGATTTCTGTGGAGTATCTAAAACAGATTAAGATTTTTATTTTAAAAAAGAATAGCAAAAGATCACCAGATTTGGCTTCAAAGTAATTAAAAACTTCTGTATTAAATAATACAAAACAAAGTAAAAGAAAAACAACAGACGGGGATTAAGTTATTTGCAGTAAACATGAAAAAAGCTAATTTCATTGTAAGCTCAGAGTTCACAAACAGGCAAAGGAAATGAAGAGACAACTTACAAACTAAGGAATTCAACTAGAAACAAACATACAGGAAATGGTCAATCTTACCAGTGATCAAATAAGCACATGTTGTAAGTGCATGCCTAATTTATCACAATCTTATTATAATGCTCATGATGTTGCAAATTATACACAATCATTTCAGAATAAGTTTAAGCTGTATGTAATCAAAAGTTGTAAAATGTTTCATATCCTCTAACTTAGAAGTAATGGTTCTATTTATCTATTCTAACAAAAGTGTGCAACTGTGTGTGTTTTAAAAAAATGTGATCTATGCCAAGAACTTCATTACAGTGTTAGTGGAAAATTGAAACACTGGGAGAAACCTAAATGCTAAATAAAAAAGAGTAAGCAAGCAAATTAATATATACCCTCTAACAGAATATTATACACCAATTCTAAACATTAATATGAAGTTTATATAGGCACACAGAAAAATCTTATAACATGTTAAATTGTACAGTATGATTACATCCATTCAAGAAACATAAAAATAAAACAGTCTAGAAAGGAATATACAAGAAACAAAAAATCATGTTTTTTTGCATCAGAATGGCACATTTAGTTAAACTTACGAATAAACTTTAAAACATTTTTCATATTTTGTCTAATAAACTACTGCATTATTCATAAAATTTCAAAAACACTGAAAAACACAACAAAAAAATATTATGAACAGTAATTTCAAAGGCCATGGAAATAACAAAATGTAATTCTTAATCATGGAAGAAAATTCTTATTGGAAGTAAAGTACTCCTTGACTCAAACTTTGACTGTCTATTCAATACAATAGTTTGTTTCATTATTACACCTTAGGCAACCATATCATCAGAGGATATATCTCTCAAATGTTTTTCATTATTTCATTTTCAAAGGAGAATAAAAAGCAATATAAATTCAAGCAGTAGCATACTGCTTGAAGATACATAAAGAAAGAATTTTTTTAATAGAAAAAATAAATCATTGTGTGATGATGTGATTCTGTATTAGTATTGCATAACACTTTAATTCTGGGAAGGATACATTGTAATTTGAATAGCAATTCACAGATAGACTCTAGGGATTTAGAAAAACCCTAGACAAGAATCCCTGTTTCCATCATAAGCATGGTCTGGAGTGGAAAGCCCTACAGAAAATGTGTTTCTCAAACGACGTATCTGGTGACTTCTGTGAAAATGTATTTGGAGTCAAGACTTCCCTGAAGAACTATTAATGAAGTCTAATGATTTCCTCCATTAAAATGCAATCCTTTGTCAAGAATTATATGGATGGGGAAATACAAATCATTTCTCTGAAACTGATCAAGCAAGATACAGGTATCTCCTCCGACCAGAAGATGGGAAACCAAGGAGACCCCTCATTACAAGAGTTGACATGTGCCCCAAATGTTCTAGACATTTCTAAGGTGCTTCAGACAACATCTTAGATGGTGACTCAACACATAACAGGATGTGCAGAGGTTATCCCATTCATTACTCCTTGAACACATCAACACCCTGCCACCTCTAGAATCCATGTCTGGCCCAAGGTTGGCTCGAGAGAAGCCAATACTATGTTAATTCATTAGCTCTTAATCCACGGGGAATGATTAGAATTAGATCAGCCTCTAATGAAAAATAGAGGCTGATTTCAAGTATCTTTTTGTTTCAGCATTCATTAGCTCTGCTCTCAAATTATTCAAAATTATTCAAATTATTCAAAATATATTTGCCTACATTGTGAATCAAGAAATCCACTTAATTATATTATGGACAAATGAAGCCATTTTGCATGATAGTTGTAAACAGACTTTAGGGACCCTGAATGATCTACTCCCTGGACGTGGATATGACAGCCCAGAATGTGAACAGCTCCTAAGAGAACACAAACAACACACAGGTGCCCTTCTCAGCTAAAAATTACAAATGACTTCTATATTACATCACTCCACCCAAGCAAGAATCCACTGGCAAGAATATCTCATGATACAATTTATCTTACTGCCTCGGGCAACTGAAAAGGCACTCTACTGTAGGAGAAGCAAGCCACTGGGAAAGCAGATTTCCTGAGCAAGAGACATCCTAATAACCCATTACCAGATTAGCAGAGTTCTCGATACAGTAATAGATGCATTTCTATCACCTTAACCAGCTAAAAGGGAAAAAGAAAAAAAAACAAAAATACTTGGAGGAGTCTGGTTGTAACTCTTCCTTTTAATGTGTGAATGGTTTTCCTCAGGACACAGTCTGACCTCAGCTATCTAACCACCTCTGGGAGCAAAAGGACCCAAAGAGTGCACGCAACAAAAACACCTCCCATACCACCCAGACTTCTACACATGCTCACCTCCCAACCCATGAGCCCGGAGAGGAAGGGCATGGCAGATGTGACGACAGTGCAGAAACTCGGGAAGGAGTTGAGTGAGTGGAGCTGAGAAGTGGAAGCTGCCTTGGTCGGGCTTGGCCTGATTGGTGTGGCCAAGTCAAGACACAGCACAGAGCCCCTCTTCTCTGCTCTCCTCCCTTTCCTCCATAGCTTAAGGAACACCTGGCTACCCCACCCCTACAAGCAGCAATATCCTCTGCCCTGCCAAGCCCCTCAATATCCCCCATCACTCTCCTTCACCTGCAGCTGTTCTCCTGTTTCCCTGCACCTGTCCCATTCCAAATCTGAAATCAAGGAAAGTGAGCCTGGAGCTGATAAGATAATGAGTCAGCCGTAGGCCAGGAGGAAAGTAGGGTCAAGGAATGCAAAGAGCCTGTCTGGCACCTCCAGTGGGTCTGGGCTCTTGTAACAATGTTTCTCAAGCCTAGGATTTGAGTCCAACTGCTCCTTCTTCGGTCAGAGAGCCCTTTCTTCAGATTGCAGACAAGGGACCAGGAAGTTTCTCTGATCATGGTCATGACAGTTATGTGCAGTTCAGAGGCCACAGAAATGTGTGTGTGTGTGTGTATACACACATACAAATATATTCTTAAAAAATATGAAATGTCTTACTTCATAGTATGAATGTGTCAACCCTTATCTATTCTTCTGGTTTCAATGAAAGCCCCAAGGGAAAAATAGGCACCATAATGGAAGAAGAAAAGGACACAGGAGGTCCATCCAAGGGTTACCTCTAAACCTTTCCTAGAAAGCCCTGGAAAAAGGACCCACTGGTTCCAAATACAAAACATCCCCCAGCATGCTCCACTAAGGTGTGTGCGGCACGCCCAGTGCTCAGGGTCAAAAAGCCAACCTGCTGTCACTGAAAAAGGACAGAAATGCACTTGGGCAGCACAGATTCCTTGCAAGCAAATGAAAAGCATTACTTAAATGTCAGTGGACAAGGAGTCGTCGTCCAAGGTAGCTGCCTAAGAGTATCTAAAAACACACACACAGGCCTGAGCAGGGCCGCTCAGGAGCATTGAGCCTCCGTGTCTCCTAGGATGTCGCCCTTCCTACAGGAAGCAAGAGACCCATGCTGATATGACAGGAGGCTTTTGATACCACTCCCTGAGAAGGCAGTGAAACTATCAGCAGTGTGCCAGGCAGCAGGAGGGCAGCTCCAGGCAGACTCGCTAACGTCGCCTCACAGCTCTGGCCCAGAACTCTCCAAGCCGTCTGTGCCTGCCTGTGGGGAAGAGAGAGGAGGGTGAGAGTGGCCAGGGGGAGCCCACCTGACCTGGCTCTGCCTCCCATGGTAGCTGATCACTCCTGGGAGGCGGAGTCTCAGGAGCCTTGTCCAGGGGTAAGAGAGGGGCTGCAAAGTGGCTGAGATGCCAAAGCTGCAGAGGGGAAGTAAAGAAAACTTCAAAGTTCAAACAGCCCTTAGATATGGTCCAATCCTGCATTCTGTGGGTTTCTATAGAAACAGTAAAGGAACAAAGGAACAAAACAACCCTGGGTTAGTTCAGAGTGGTAGGGTAGGAGTTCTCGATGGCCTTTCAGTTACGGGCTTTAGAAAACTCTCATGACTCCAGCAACGTGCAGAGCCATAGGAGTATTTCATGGTTTGCTCAAATAAATTCTTACAAAGCCAGGGTGCCACTGTTTTTGATTATTTACTGGTATTCAACAAGAGTCAGAGAGAAAAGAGAGTTAAACTCTTAACAAGTACCCCAGCATTCTTTTAAGGGCAAACCAGGAACAAGAATTAAAGTCATCCTATATTATTAGAACAAGTCAAAGGAAATGGGTCAGCTCTTTAGGACAAGAGGAAAATTGCATTTGCCATCTGCAGAAAGAACCTATAATATAATGAAGGAGCTCTGAAAAGTGGAGATCTTAAAATATCAGTTCACATGGCAAGAAAATTTCATTGCATCTCTACTTTAAAAAATAAATAAAACAAAAAAACCTACTCAGACTGGGTATAATGAAAGCAAAGGCTGCTGCTCAAGCCACTGTCCCTTTGGGGAAAGAAACACAGAAAGAGATGTTTTAAAGCTCTCAAGTAAGTGAGGTGAAGACATTCAAATCAACAAATGCAGAAGATGCACTATTACCCAAGAGAGGACCCCAGCTCCTTCTCCCCCACTACCACACACACTGCATCTTATTTTGAAACCGGGTGGCCTGTGATAGGTGATCCAGCTTGGGCTCGCCAGCTTTCTGCTGGTAACCGCACACCAATCTCAAGTCCCCACCCTCTGGAAATGGAGAATTTTACATTTTGTTTGATAACGTCTTTTGTTTTGCAGACCACAGCATTGCTGCAGAAAGTTAATCATCTCCTAAAAGCACATTCGCAAGTGTCTTTTAATGCATTAAAGCACCCAACTTCCCCTCTCACCAGCTCACAGCCACATGATGTTTGAAAGAAGCACCAACTTGGAAGTTCCCTAAATCTTAAAGAAATGCACCCACCGAGAATCTAAAGAATCCCTCCTTGCATTTGGTTAAGAACACTGTGATAAGAGTAAATGGGTGGGGTGGGATACCATGGAAGGGTCTTTCGGGGGACCTGCAGCAAAAAGCTGGAAGACTGAGTAACAGGTGGATGAGACTACTGCATTTCTCTCTAGAAATAACTGCTCAGCAGCAGTCACCAGGAAATACATGGGAAAAGCCACCAATCACCCCACCACCTCTTCACCAAATAGAAATGTAAAAAACATAAAGTAAACATGAAAACCGTGAAAAAAAAAAGTCTTTAAAACCATAAAAAAAAGGCAAAAGAAAAACTCTCTTCAATTATTTACTAAGCGATGATGATTGAAAAAAAAAAAGGAGGGGTGTCAAATTTTGGAAAGAGGCAATTAATTCATGATTTCAGTTCTCCAAAGGGGGAGAAAACATGAGGCTATCTCTCAGAAATATACATGAACATATTTCTAAACATCACTATCTACTTCCTGCAACAGAGACAAAAAGTCTCACTCTATTTTTCTTTAATTTGTGGATCAATTATTGTTTCCTTCTGTGAGGTTTCAGAAATATAATAGCATTAAAAATATTCTGGTTCCGACCACACCACAATCCATCACACACTTCCTTGCAAAAACTGTCTTGTTTTCAAAGCAGTCAAACTGCTCACAATCCAAAATTAATCCTGTAAGAAAGGTGTGTAGAATTTTCAAATTTCAAAGGACCTGTGTAACAGTTTTCCATTCAAATTGCTGGATAAACTACGATCGACTTTTCAACCTGCAACAATTATGAAAATGTTCAACTGAATCATTTTCCTAAGACAATGAATGAGAAGCAGGCAGAGACAAAAATGACTTTGCCTTTAAAACAGTATTTCTTTTACCATGCCCCAAGCGGCCCACAAAAGGACAAAGAGGTGTGGTAAATGGAGAACAAATCAATGATACCCATTAGAAGAAAGAAAGATGTTTAAATTCACTCCCTCCAATTGCTCTGCTTGCTTCTGGGAACCCAGCTGCCACCCTGCCCCCATCGTCCTACATCCACAAGTTCCCAGATACTGAGTCCCCAGTTAGACCAGAATGACTGTAAACTGAGCAAGAGAAGGTGCTTCGCAGAGCTACCAAGAAACAAGGGCCACTATCTTTGTCCTCATGTAGCTTCCCTGGTGGCTCAGATGGTAAAAGACCTGCCTGGAACACAGGAGACCAGGTTAGATCCCTGGGTCGGGAAGATCCTGAGTAAGGAAATGGCTGTCCACTCCAGTATGCTTGCCTGGAGAATTCCATGGACAGAAGAGCCTGAGGGGCTACAGTCCATGGGGTCACAAAGAGTCAGACACGACTGAGCAACTAACACACACATACAGCTTCCACTTGAGTTAGAAACACAGGGCAAGGGGTCACTAACAGTGTCTCACAGTTAAAGGCAAAAAAAAGATACTCCAGCTCCGAGGAAATAATATATATCACACAGGAGTTCAAATTCTCAAGACCATCTGCTTCCCCAGTTGTGTAATCCCCGGGAAGCTTCTAGAATGGCCTTCAGATTATTTTGTCTTTTTCTTTGTATTAAGAGCCAATCAAAAAGCCAGCCCCAGGAAGGATAACACCCAGAAGGACATGTCAGGCTGAGGGCATCAACTGTAAAACAACAAGAATTGTGAAAATTGCTTGTAGTCTTTCCTGCCGGCAAATAAGAAACAAAGGTGTGTCTCACACAGCACATTATTTTATACACAGTAGGTGCTTAGTATCTGTTCATTTGACCAGCATTCCGTATGCAACTGTTCTTTGTTATGGTACATTTGGTTGAAAAAAAAAAAAGAAAGAAATTTTAGAGGAAAGGTTTGTTTTCCCAAAACTGGCAAGTGTTTGTTAAATAAATGATTCTGAAGATCTTGATAAATCTATTTTTAAATAATACTAATTTTGTTTTTCAAATTGAAATATTAGGCTCTTAACAAAATATTCTGCACTGATTTCAGAAATTATGGCTAGGTATCAAGGTCAACCCCAGAGCTATTTAGCAAATTCAGTCTTGGTTCTCAACACTGATATGGATGTTTGTTTTGTTTATAAAGCCCAGATTCATGACCACCTAAGATTTATGAACTCATTTATGACAGAATATTTAGGTCCTTTTTTTCCTTTTTATTACATGGCAGATAAGAAATCAGACAGGTTTTTTTACATATCGGTAAGGTAACAAATCATAGGTGATTGTCAAACAACTGCCTATAATTTTATTAGCAACAGCTGTTCACACAAAATAGTGTTTGGGTCTGAGAATAGCTCTTTCTTTAATGGTACTCCATCCGGCAGAACGAGAAAACGCTCACTGTTTACTGTAGTCAGTTAGTGCCACAGATTTAATTACCAACAATCACACATTTTTCCTTCTATTACTATTTCACACTTCCCTAGGATTAATTCTGCAGAGATCATAACATTGCTTTAAAGCCATTATAAAGTTTTCCCTTTGAAAAGTCACTGCCCTCCCCCTTCAGCCAGAAAATTAGACTTAAAATTTGTTGTTACAAATACTTGCATTTCCCTCAACCCAAAACAGAGAGTCTGGAGAAAACAGATTCTCTCCACCTTCTCAGGGAGAAAGCAATCCTAACCTTCTTAAAATGGCTTCTCTCTCTTTCAAGATGCACCCTTTGAGCTCTCTTATTTTTCCTCTATAACCCTTAATCCAAACTTTCATTAATACCAAAAGAACTAATGACCTCCCCTTAAAGAAAAACTAATATGAAAGCTGGAATCAAAATCATCCTTGGCAAATCTTGTTCATTTCTTTTCAAGTATAAGTTTGCCTGGAGCATGAAGAAAAATGTGTTCCTTTTTATTGCTAAGTTTAGCATAGCACGCAGTCTCACAACTGCAAAAGCTGTTTAAGGTCCTTAAAAATTCATCTGTAATAAAAATCATAACTATATTTAATAAGCATCTCTGAAAATTGAACATAAGCCATCTCGTATAAAGTGCAGCTGGGTTGTTTGATTTTTTTAATGAAAAAGAGGATATAAAATTTATTTGTAACAAAATGGCTACTAAATATTCTTCTGATTCTCCTTGCTAAGTTTACCTAAAAATATTTGAATAGATATATACTTAGATAGCTTCATTGTTCAGTAGGGTTGTAATTTGCCCCCAAAATTCCCATATGAAGAAACAATACATTAATACATAAGTACAAGATTGGCAGTTATATGGCAGATCCAGACAATGAATCTACATGGTTCAAAGCAAAAATCTTACTCTGAAGG
Organism: Aepyceros melampus; assembly: GCA_006408695.1. Classification (NCBI taxonomy): domain Eukaryota; kingdom Metazoa; phylum Chordata; class Mammalia; order Artiodactyla; family Bovidae; genus Aepyceros; species Aepyceros melampus. The sequence continues at coordinate 152,980 of SJXQ01008450.1, forward strand.
CTTTGTTATTTGGTCAGAGCTCCAGTTTTGATTTTTATGAGGGACAGCTGCCACTTCTCTCTTCAGATACAAACTATAAATACTTTGTTTCCAAAAAATAAAAATAAAAGGAAAGAAAAAAAAAGAGGAAATGCATTCAAACAGATCCTGACGTTTAGAAACATATTCAACACTTGGAAACTAAAAGAGTAGCAAAAATAAAATTGGCTGATCTTAAAGCAGCCTCATAATCACCATATTATGGTATTTCCAGGGAGATTCTGTTATTAGGGCTGCTTAGAAGGAAGCTTTCATTCTGCAGTTCTGAGCAGCCATCCTAGACAGCCACTAACCTCTAGGTTAACTTGGGCAATCAACACCCACATCCTTGCACCAGTGAACTCTACAGAGAGGTGGTGGGGTAGGTGTTTTTACCCAGACCTGTATGAATGAACTCTCCACGTACACTAATTTTGTCAGAACACTCCCAACCTTCCAGGTACCTTCCTGCTCTGTAACTGCTCAGTTTTCAGTACAAATGTGTGTTGCTCAAATTAAAATCATTCTTTCTACAGTTCCTAAAAGTTAACCACTGTGGTCTTCTCATGTAATTATATACAGGTAAACTGTAAAAATCTCCTCAGACACCACCTGTGCTCTAGAGAATTTAAAAATTCACTCTGCTGAGTGTGTCATTGGAGAAAAGTAGATGGCAAAGAGATGAGAGGGTTAAGCTAGCTTCTATACAAAAAAAAAAGTAATCAAGACATGGTATGATTTCTTTTTTTTTCCTTTAAACTTTCATATTTTAAACATGATTGTTATCATTCCCAATGCAACAAGCACAAAACTGTAATACACTGGTTCACTACTCTATAAAACATCTTACATTAATACTTCCGATCCCGAAACTAATTTGTAATCAATTGGCTCAAAGAGTTACACATAGTTATTTTCAAAGGTCATGATTTCCTCTGCCACAGAATAAAAACTTTACATTTCTCCATGTCTCTATAATGTCTTCATTGTTTCATGGTCCCAATTTCTATTAGGTTATAAAGAAGCTTACTTACTCAATAAATACTTATTTGAGAGCACTCTATGAGTTAGAGATTGTGCTAGAAGCTGGGATTTTATAGTGTGCAACAGGGAATCTGTTCCTACCCTCCTAAGCTTCCAGTCTAGAATAGGAAAAAAATTTCCAACCACATTTGTAATTCAGTTAGAAGAGCAAGAACATATTCTTTCATCTAAAACTGGCCTAAACTTTGCCTCTTCAGTAAGTGGAATCCAATCAATTAAAAAAAAACAGCAAAATCTTTTTTGCTAAATCTTTCTATTTGATGATTAAGATCTGAAGAGTAAAGAGTTTAAACATGTAAAAGAACATGTTAAAAGGGAGAAAAAAATGTATCTTTAAGAAGCCGAAATTTTCAGAAGAATATCGTTGACCGGAAGCAGGTATTCAATGGCACTTGTTTTATAAAGACTTAAAGACAGATTATATTAAATAGTGACCTACGTACCACCAATAGAAATAGTTAATATTCATAAATATTAATTAAGGAAGTAATGTATATTACATCTAAGAAGTATATAAAAACTTCAGATTAAAATATTCTCTTGTATATCTATGTAGACTACAAACAGTTTTCTGAGTTGTCTAAGAAAATAAATACTACCATAAATGAATTCATAAAATGAATAAAGAAAACAATTCAAAATTTAATATATTTTATGACAGTAGGTTTCTGAGTTCACTTTTTAAAAAATAAGCATCAAAATAAGTAAGTATCATAGAATTTGAAACATATTGGCATAATTGCTGGATATGTATCAAGGCAGCCCAAATTTCCTGCCATGCTTTCATCTAGGCAGGTAACCACTATTTTCTCTTATTAATTTCTTCACAATAAAAAATTAGCTAATTATGTGAACTAACAAGGGGCTCCTGCCAAATACACCCGTTTTCCTTAAAATGGCGTCGTGCTTTGAACTAACATTTACTTTGAAAATAATTTTAGTTCCATACAGGATACAGGATGCTTGGGGCTGGTGCACGGGGATGATCCAGAGAGAAGATATGGGGTGGGAGGGGGGAGGGGGGTTCAGAGTTGGGAACTCATGTACACCCGTGGTAGATTCATGTCAATGTAGGGCAAAACCAATACAGTAT